>CM076655.1:2572738-2702072 GCA_038496675.1 Rachycentron canadum
GGGGGGGGGGGGGGGGTGATGATGCAACTCGGCGTGGGATAATTCAAGGAAATAGTCGCAGGGAGTAAAATAAACCTGAACGAACACAGTCTCCCCATTCATTAAAACATCTAAACCTGCCATCAGCCCAGTGTCACTGACAGGTATGATCACATGTTGTAAAAACCCTGCTGCAAATCTTTGCACATTTGGTGTTTATTTGAATCAGTTTAACATTTTTCTTTCATCTGGCTGCCCCTCATGTTGACAAATGACTGATTGGCCCCATAACAGCTCTTAAATGAAATGCAGCCAAAATATATTTTCACCAACCATCAGTGCTGACAGTGTCCAAATGTTGACTGTATGCTCCTTTTTCAAAGAATCAATCAAATACAAAAACAGAAATCTTCCTCATAAAAATATAATCAGCTTGGTTCTGAACATCAAAAGCTTTCCTTTCTCTCTTTCTTACCAGCCTGGTTTTTTATTCTTTCATCATTGCTCATAAAGTCCAGAAACTCAGTGTTCATGGCTCAGTGCAGGATGATACTGAAGGTCTCTGGTAGCTTTAAATGCTTTATTTTGGTTTTAAAAAGAGCTGGGTAATGTTTCATTCTCAAAGGGGTCATAAAGTGACATCATGCCTCACAGAGAAACTCTTTGAAAAATGACTTTTATATTGCCACTCTCCTGGAGGACCTTTCAGTGTTGCCAATCTGCATTAGTTTAAAATAGCTGAAAGTAATTTTCATGGACAGTAATCTTCCTGTACCTACACTGAAAAATCATTTTTCCCCAGAACCCGAAGCTGAACAAGAGCATATCAGAGTTTTCTTTAGGCAATCCAGTTTGATGTGATGATAGGATTTCATGTCTTTTGATCTCGAGGACTGCTGCAAACATCTGAAAATGTAACATGAAAAATAAAAGATGAATAATTCGGCACATATGCTGCTTTAATTAATGGTTAATAATGAGTAACATGCAGCTTGATGACCATAGCAGCTCACATATTATGTTAGTTATTGTAACCAGATTTGGCATAGAGAAAGTGTGTTTCTTAAGGCTACACACAGCAGTGGACTATTATTGTGAAAGACTAAAAGGATTACGAGGATGTTCTTTTGTCACTGCCTATCTCCATCTACATGCCTTCTGGCCATATTTTATGTTATGCATTTTCAACACTCACCCTCCAGCGGTGGTTTGAGAATAGACTATAGATTAAATCACACAGAATCATCCTATTTTAATGTCCTTTATTTATTATAAAGTGGACAGTGCCACTGTCACTAGTATCAGATAATGCTGAGACAGGGGTTTCCAACCCTTTTTGTCTGATGCACCCCCCACAGTCCTTTCACATCAACTAAATTAGCTCCTCATGGACACCAACCACCATGTTCCATATGTGCTCATGTAAATTAATTTCAACGTGGACATCATTTAACTCTGAACCACAGACGTAGGTGTTCTCCAGAGGAAGAGGCATTGAAAAGATATTCCCTCATTTGGTGTTTTGATGATGATGGTGGTGGGTATTGCTGCCTAACACATTGGTCCAAAGTCTCCCAAAGGTGCTCAACTGGGTGAGATGTTGAGCGTGAAGGCCACTGCATATGATTCACGTCACTTTACAAACCATTCAGTGACTGATCATGCCCTATAGATGGGGACATTGTTATCCTGTTTCTTCATTTCTTAGATGTCTCCTTTAATTTGTCACCTGTCCATATGTAATAGTGGGTATTGTTGTAATATTTTGTGGTGTTATTCATCTTCCTCCAACTATTTCAACCATTTAGTTATTCATTTCAGCAGCCTAATTCAACTATTTCAACCATTTACTTATGTAAAATGTCTATTAATTTCTTATTTATTTCAGCCATTTGTCAATGTCTTTTGGGTAACTTTAGACTTCTTTGCAAGCTAAATTTCTCACCCTCTCAGTCACAAGTGACATTGAGATGTTAAAGCTGCCTCAATATGTGAACAGAAAAAAAAAAAAAATCAAGCAGTCTTGCAGTGAGATCACATGAGCTGTAACATCTTTGACTGCAGCCTTGATTTTGATCAGCTACATACTCATAAAGTTTCTTGACTGCATCTTGGATAGTTGTGATATTGCTTTTGATAGGCAGACTTAAAATAACCTGTAATTATGGCCAGAGTAGATTTCACACACACACACACACACACACACACACACACACACACACACACACAAAACCACTCAAAAACTTGTTCATGCTAACCTTAACCACTTTACAACTAAATGCCTAACCCTAAAAGCTCATTTCAACCCTGACCTTAAAGCTCCAAAAAAATAGTCTAAACCCGAGGAGACCTCAGTGTTTGAGTCTCCACGGGTTAGCGTGTATTTAGATTAAAGCCCCTACCAGGATATAAAGTGCACACTTCACACTGCAAAACAATGCCACACTATCGCAACTGCTTGGCTTATTATAATTTTAATGTGTTTAACTACAATACTTCTAGCAACTGCAGACGTGCCCCTGGCTGAATAAAGTACCCCTGGCTGCGCATCTCTGTGTTAAGGTATTTATTTTTTCTGGCCTCAGTAGTTTAATTTGTCTTTTTGGCGAGTGAAAGGTTAATTCTAAACACAATGCACTTCGAGGCAGGGAGCTGGTCTCTTTTGTGGGAAGTGTTCACATCCTCTGATGAATCCTAAACATGTATTTTGGGACTGCATTATTTATGCCGTTATATAGGGAGCGAGTGGTGTTAAAAATTATCTTGGGCATGTTTTTCTATTCTCTCTATTTTTTTTTTTTTTTCATTCAGGAGAGTGATCTGAAAATGTCATCCTCTGTTAAAATCTGCCCGGGGTTGTTCAGTAACTCTAGCGGAGCATTAAGAATTAGCAACCTACCAACTGCTGTAGTGACATTACATATTCTCGCTGACAAGAGTTTTCTTTATCTACAATGAAGAACTGATTGTTGGTCAGATGCTGTGATTTCATGTAAGCGCTGTGATCATAAATATTTTAGTGTGGTCTGGTATTTTCTTTCTAGAGGAAGCCAGTGATGAGTTTACAAGTCACGACCTCAGCGAGACCTGGTGGAGTTGAACTGCTGTAGTGATTTAATTACAGATGACCCCAGCTTTGACCTTATTGATGGCACCTTACTCTTCAGCGGGGCAGAGACAAGCGTTGTTTTCCATATTGCCTTGTATTGCTAGTCTGGATATTCACAGTGAAAGAGCTTCTGTGGTTCAACATTTCTTTATATTTAAGGGATAATTTCTCTTTATGACATTATCCAGACTCTCCTCTTCTTCACATAATTAGCGATAATGTACTATATTGGTACTGGAGTCTGCAAACAGTCAGCATAGCTGTAGATATCAGGGCTCATTTTTCTCCCTTTAGAAGAAGCCATTTGTTGCTGTTCTTGCTTGCACAGTATGGTAAACAACTTCCATTAAACTTAAGAAATGCTTGATAATCCACTGGGTTGGATCCTATGAAGCGTTAATTAGGTCTAGTCAAAGTGTCTCTGTTGTGTCTATTGGTTTGATGTTTTAATTTCTAACCATGCATGCAGAGAGTAGGAAAAATATCAGACAATCTCATTGGATGAGTAAATCGGTGTCTGTGACAATAGAGGGGTTGGATGCACTTAATTAAGTGCTGCATGGCATCATTTGTGGTTGACTTAAGACAAATGCTTTGCATACCTGAGGAAGTGGAAATCTGTCTGAAAGTAATCTCAAAAATCCTGTCACATCCATGTCTTATTTAGCCCGTCATTGTTAGTTGTCATCACAGTTAAAGGTTAAATCTGGTGTTTTTTTGTATTTTTCTTACTGTCAACAACTCCCACAAAAAGAATAAATTGATTATACAAACAGTTATTGTCTGTGTAGCCAAAGCCTGATATTAAATAGTCCTTTGAGTCATATGTACCCTCACTGTTTAAAAAACTAAACTTAAAAAGACATCAATTATCCACAGTGGGTGACATGTCCCTTTACTGCAGCGACTGTGGCCATTGGAGTTTATTAAGTTGAACCCAAACAGGCTATTCTGGTCTGTTCCTGTGCTCTGCTGCACCTGTAACCACAACTAACTATGTTCTCACTCGGCTGCAGAGTACACTTGCACACTATTGCAGCAAGATAAGATGTTAATGTTGGACGTCAACAAAAATAAGATTTGCAGAGGGTGTTAAAGCATTAAGATATGAACTACGACATTGTTGGTTTTGTTCTCTTTATAGGATTGCTAATATAAATAAACTGAAAATATATTGACCGCCATATTCTTACATTTTAACTTAGATTATCTTCTTTGAATAATAATCAAGCAGGAGAACAGTACACTGTAGCACAGTACAAAACCACTTTTAACATTGCTGACCACAGGCCAGCTGTGTCTTGTGTATCCACAATTCCTGTCCAACAAAATTGCCAATGGTCACAACCAAACACCCGAGGTCCAGCTTGAATAAAAATATCTCAGTGCCCTGTCAAGTGGCTGTTCCTCCTGAGACCCAGATGGACAGATAGTTGTTGTACACCTTGGAGCATCATCATACTGAGCTCTGTGGCTGTAGGACAGGTGTGCTCAGTCAAGCAAGGTGCAACAGTCCCATCTCCTCCCTTCACCTCTCCATCATCCCCACCCTGTGCTGCGAGATAGCAAAATGGACAAATGGGGGAAGAATGGGGATAGACAAGCAATTTACTAACTCCATAAATTCCTGTGCCTGTGGTTCCCATCCTTGGCCATGGTGACTGCGAGCTATTATTTAGAATCTGGTAACCGATGCTTTCCTATTAACATTAAATGGGTTGGTGTCTGTGGGTCGTCTCTGCGACACGTTTATGCTGGTTATTTACTGCCCAGCAAGGCAGGCCTTGCTCTGGGAGCTGCTCTGAGGGCCAGCTCACAGTGTGGCCCCATGTGGCAAATCATCCTTAATATTGCACGATGGGAGGAGGAGGAGAGGAGCAGTGACCAGTTGCTTAAATTATAATTTGTTTCTAAGCAGGTTACAAAGGAGATATGAGGATGGCAGAGAAATAGAAAGACATGCAAAGATGTGGTGGATACTGCAAGTGTGTGTTTGCATGTGTGCAGATTTGCATGTAATAAATTCCTTGCTGTGTCTTGTGCATGCCTGTACAAATCCAGACTGAAATACATCTATGGGATGGACCACAATTAAATTTTTTTTACGTTTGTACATTCTTCTTCCCCAGAGGATAAATTCTACTGCTTCTACTGATCCTCCATTTCCTCTAGTGTCATCAGCAGGTCAGAGTTTTCACTTGTGAGACCTGTGAACGATGAATTGGTGTAACAGATATTCATGATTCCTAAAAATCCCAATGTCTTTTGCGGTCATTGTGAGCATGTTGGCATTTTGACATACTAAATTTGAACATTTTGTCTTGATTTGCTGAAGGGAAGATAGAAAAAGAAAGAAACTTTGCACTGTAAGAGATCATGCATTTTGCCCAGTATCAGGCAGAAGTGCAATGAGCTACAGATGTGAGGGTAACGTTATTTCTTAATCCTGTCATCCCTGGCACCAGAGATGTTGATTTTGGTTGCTTTTCCTTTTATCTACATTTGTCAGTATGTGGGACAGGGGTTTGACTAAATAGTCACTGCCTGAACATTCCTGCTTTTATGCTGACTCACATACAATTTCCCCATCTGACAGCAGCATCTCACAGCAGATGTGCGATTAAACATGTGACAATTAGTGAGTGATGAAAGAGTTACGCTTTATTAAATATGAAATCCATTATTTACAAAAAGCTGTTTTAGTTTTTCTAGAATTCTCTTATCATTACTTAGTGGTTACCGCAAAGCTTTAAAGGTCCAATCTAACACAAACTAAAAGTGCATAATATAAATACAAAGTTACACATCTAACGAGCTCAAGTGGAGTCTCATAAATACAACTTTTCAGGATGGCTCTTCAGCCTGTACAAGACCTGCTGGTTGGTAACATTACATCAGCACATTCCCTCTTAACCGCTCCTTCTAATTCGAGTTAATGGCTCCTGCACTGAGTTGCACATACTTCTTGTGGCTGCTGCAGAGTTTGTCACCCTGGTTGCTTTGTTTCTTTTCCAAACTCTTGTGAATGACTTAAGTTTTGCTATACTATTTCCAGTAAATCTTATTTGCAAGCAAATCTATCGCTCTTGCTTGTCAGGTCTGGTTAGGGTAATGCAGTGTCTGCTCTCCGCTGGTCACACTTCATCTTCCACACTTGTGCAAACGCGTTCCAATTAAAGCTGACATGTTCTGATGTTCTGATCAGCGCGGCGTCATGTCTAGCGCTGTGACCTCGGGTCTGTTCCTGCTGTCCTCCATCACCTCCAGCTCCTTCTTTGTTTCATCTCTTTATAAAACGCATGGAACACATTGTTGATGTTATGCAGCAAATCTGTCAGTCAGTTTTGTTTTTATCTCTTATTTTTAGATCCAGGAAATGGTATGGGCTGATTTGGATAATTGCCACAAATCTCCTAGCTCTATATCATTTCAGAGTCCTAATGAAGTATTTATGGAAAACGTGAAATCCCTCTTTGCCATATAGAAGGTGATGAATTCATTAGAAATGATTTCCAATCTCCCCCCCTCCTCAGTCTAACCTTCAAGCCACGAAACAGAAAAAAAGCACAAGCCCATTTTCTGGCAAGTCTTCAAAGTAGGTATCAGATCTGTCTTTGGATTGAACATTTTCTCGGCATTGTTCACTGGTAGATGATGTGGAATCAGGTGTAATTTTATGATGCATATAAAGTGCACAATTAATTCACTCTTTAAAGTCTTGGCATTCATTTTTGTTCTTGTTTTTCTGTCGGTGTGATCTGATGTGACTTCATGGGGGAGAACCACGTTTACCTGTTTTTTAAATTTGAACTAATACAATTTACAATTACAATGTATTAAGGGAAAAATCTTTTATTTTCAACCTTGGTGTGACTTATATTCTTTTGGCCATTATTCCCTTTGGTTATTATATTATACGTTTTACGCACTGACACCATTGCACATCCAATAATTACAGCATCAGAACAGTGACCATTAGTGCCACATAAGCTCTAGTTCAGTCATTTTGGCAACAACATACATTTTCTGGTTTATGATGATCTTTCCATGGCTGCTGTTGTCCCTCACAGCACTGATTTTCCTTTGGTGCACAGTGGCTGCAGAAATCTCCTCTAGCATCTGTAGGATGGTCTGCACATCAACTTTTTCTTCTTTTTCTTTTTTCTGTGTTCAAAGTCAACAAAGTGAACTGATGTGCTCACAACCTCATAACAATATGTTGGATAATCAACCGTCATAGAAGGTTGTGTTTCAGTTGGGTTGCACAAAGCAAAAATGAGGCACACCACAAAATGGTGCATGCTCATTAATACGATGGGGGTTCATCTGCAGTGCAAAGGAAAGCTGTAATGTAAATTCTTGTTTACAATGTTCTCCTTCAGTTTTACTTGCATATAATTGGCTTCAAATTTTTTAGAATTTAGAAATAACCAGTTCCCCTTTTCCTCCTCTGATTCTCTACCTAGATTCATTAGATTGGAGTTAAACTTTCAGCTGACAATCAATCACATCGCATGTCATGTTGCAAAGGTGGGCAAACATGGTTCAATCAAAGGCAGTCAGCATAGGAGGTTGCAGGTACGATGCTAGATGTCAGTCAGCTGTCAACCAATAAGCAGCAAATGGGAGAGATGCTACAGTAAAGTTCAATTACATCCTTTAAATGTTGTTAGTCCATGTTTTTATCAGGCTATATTGTTTTTTCTGCTGTTGTGTGCTGACCACAGGTTGTCACAAACAAGATGCTTAGTTGGTCACAGTATTCTTTTGTTCATATTTTGTAATGGCACTAGCTAAGAAAGGTCATGAGGTCAGTACTGATGTGGTTGTCCAGTGTATCCAAGCACTGAAGGGTTCAATAAAGGCAGCACAATGAATTTCATCAACTGAAATATAATAATTAAAATCTAACCTAAATTAAACGTCAATATAAATATGTCATTAAAGCCTCCAAAATCTCCATAGCTGAGCAGGTTATTCACAGGTTGTTAAAAGTAAGAATAAACACCATGGTCAAAACTATGAATATAGAACCCAAAATTATATATAAAAAGTCCTGCTGAATATTAATAAAAATGAAGCCTTTTTTTTTTTTTTTTTTTTTTTTAGAGGTGGTAGAACTTGAGACTGACAGTAAGATACTTAAAAATGTTTGGCCTATTTGCCTCAGGATTGGTCTTGTCTTACAGAGGTAAAGTGTTGCATAATATAAAATTAATGTTTTTCTTTCAGTTTAATTTTACCAGCAGACAGTGCGCAGTAGCAATTTGGTGCCACTGCTTGCTTCTGTCTTTGTTTATCATTCCATGTTTACTTTAACACATCACAGAATTAATTACTTGTAGCCTATTTCTAAGACAACAAAGACCAACGTGGATCAACTCAGCTGTAACTTAATGCTTGTTGATTTTGGATGAGCATGTGTATGTAAAAGAAAAAAAACTGTATACTTATATACGTAAAATGCTTTAATAGCATTCAAATGTGGATGTCTGGTGCAAAGGAGGAATATGATCATATAAACAGCAAAGGCGACTATATAAAGAGGAGGTTTGGTTGAAAGTGCTGCCAAAACACAGCTCTGCAACCTTGACTGTGTGTTTATAATTTCCACCAGAGCAAAGGTTGTTGGTACCTCTTCCATGGATCATATTTGGCCTTGTTGGAATGAAATGAAATTCTGAGTTGAGCCTTCAGTTGCTTTGACAGACACACAGTCATGCTGAGTTCATAACCTCATTGTTGTACAATATTTAATAAAGCCTAGCTGCTATATCAGGATGACATCATGTGGAAATCACACTCAACTTTAACCGTGTGTTTCACACTTTTCTCTAAATCTCTGATTTCCTGGTTTGTTTGGTGTGGTGTCAGACTCCTGATTGGCTTCTGTTTGACTTTTTGAGTGAAAAGCTACAGATGAAAAAGCCTCTGCTCTGACATTGTCCCACAAAGCCAATGAAATGTGGTTTCCCCTTAAAATGAACCAGAAAAGAACCTAATGACTGTCTACATTATTCACAGTCCAGGGACTAGTGTGGCTCCGCCTGCTGAAGCTTAATTGAGCACCACGGGAATGCTTCTCTTTACTGAATGATGATAGGAATTTGACTTCTCCTCAGACAATAAAACACCGGTGTCTCCAATTTTGAGCGGAGCGGGATAGAATAATACAAAATTTCCAATGCGTGGGTGTGTGTGTGTGTGTGTGTGTGTTTATGTGTGCACTGCAAACACAAACCGGCCAGGTCGATACAGCTCCAGATCTTGAGAGCCGAGATCATTTCTCAAAGCTGTGTATTTCCCATCCATGAGGCTAATGGCAGTCTCTTAGGCTTTATGATTTATCAAACAGAAAAGGTCACTACGGCAGGCTGCAATTAATTCTGTCTGCTTTTATTTGGTGCTGCTCGGGAGTGCTCGCTCCATTAGTGACATATGTCATTACAGGGGATATCTACAGGATGGGACCAAAGGAAGTGGTGCTATTTATATAAAATAACATCATTCTATATCAAAGGTTGAATGTTCATGCTTTTATTCCTCTAAACTTTATTCACTTAATTTCAACATAAGTTAACTTAATAGATGAAAAACTGAATGACAAGCTTTAATGCAGCTTTTAAATGGGCATAAAACCAAAAAGATAAAGGGTGATATTCAAGAGGTGTAAGTATATACACATCATGGATAAATGAGAAGCAACTAAAAAGCAGCATTAATGGAAAAAGTGATTCCTGCACAGTAGCTTCACAGGTGTGATGGGTAATGGCTCGGTTGTCTCAATACATCCAACAATGGTTGACAAATTTCACTAAAAAAGCCAATGATATTAACCTCGTGCTGTCAGGGGATCACCAACTACTTAAGTATGCATCATCTGGGGACCATGAATGACTGTAAATTAACTGTAGTTTAACTGTTTTATTAATCTGTCCAGTTGTTGAGATATTTTAGTCTCGATGAAAGAGGACTGCACTGTCACCTCACTGGGTTCACTTGATTTAATTCCCATGCATGTTTAGGTTGAAATTGCCTGTAGGCGTCAGTGTGAGCATGGATGGTTGTCCAGTTATGGTCATGTGCAGATTAGAAATAAATATTTGATGATACACAGAATTAAAGACAAAATAAATAATTCAAATAAGTGAACTAAAATACAGAATGAGTTTGTCAGTCAAAGATGTTGTATTATATATGTATGATGTGTATTTCTAAGGACAGTTTTTCTATTTAAGGAATCGTTTGACTTAAATAAATGTTCATACACAAAAGTCAAGTAAATTAACTGCCTGTTGTGGATTCCCCCCTCAGCAAATACAACAGCAGTGTTTTTCTGCGTCTTTTCATTTTACAGTTCTGTTTTCTGATGGCAAAGACTTTCCATCTTAGATTAGGCACCTTGCCTTAGGCAGTGTTTATTTTTGTGATGTTTGTGCTGAAGAAATATCCTACATGATGAAAAATCTCAAGTTATTTCAATATTTTTCATAAAGCTATCTCATAATCCCTCATTTAATGCCCAAATCGTTCTCCCTGCCTCTTGGCTGTGTTTTGAACATAAATAGTCTTGCCTCTGCACTTAAAGCATCTCGTCAATCTGTCTTGTGAGGTGATAGCTGCCTTAGTTCCTATGGAAACTGCCATGTTAGGAGTTCAAACTTATTGCTATTCCGACCAATTCAATAGTCAGTAAATGTTACAGGATGGCAGAACTCTTTACCCTGTTAGACACTGTTTCTTTATATTGAGTTCTGCTTTTTGGAGTAGGGCAACAGGTCTCCCATCTGAAGTCAGCAAGTAGTAGTTTTACTTTGGGCTTCTTTCCCAAATATCCAAGAGCTGTGGTATAAACCTTGACTAAGCTACAATGAGTCAGATGTTCGATTATTTCACTGGCTTGACCTTTTAGATTCTCTCCAATCATGTTGACCTTTCCACATGCCAGTAGATGTTGCTGTAAGCCTTTGCTCGTGCCATATTAAACCCTCACATACACCCCAGAGATCCTTGTTTGCGTCACCAAATTTGCACAAAAATGTTTTGTGAGTATGACAGTGAGATCAGCCTGCTACACCTCATCTTGCTCGTACAAAGCTTTCACTTTCCTCTCCACACTGAGGGAGTGTTCTGACTGGTTCTTTGTGCACAACGCCTCGGCGGCTGTGTCAGTACCAGGGCAAGATGTATGGAAATGCTGATGGTGCCTGGTTTTTATTTTTAGAGTCAATCTCCTGTTGGTGCGCTGTCTTCGGGAGGAGGCAGTGAGTCATATTAAAACCTGTGAAAGTGAATTGTTGAAGCCCTATAGTATGATAGGAACCTTGCATCTCCCAACTATATTATTTAGCACTATTTGAAATCTCTCTCTTTCCCCACAAGATACATTGGTAAATGTCCTGGCAAAATCTGTGCTGGCTTTGATTTATTGTGTTTTGCCATGGGGTGACTCTGGGTAGGGACTAAATTATTTGGCTTTCTACATTACAAATTGGTTAGCGAAAGATGTTCACTGAATGCCTGATACGCCCACTGATCAAGCAGTGTCTTGTTTCTCTTTCTAAGGAATATTTGCTTCTTGCCAACAAAAACTTGTACATAATGTTAATTTGAATATGTTTAAATTAAATGAGTTCTCAGATCTGTAATGAACAACATATAAATAGAAGCCTATAACAAAACAAAGCACCATGGGGATTTACATATCAATACTCTAATCTGTATGTCCGTAAGCATAGATAGAGAATCTGATGCCTGTATGTGCGCACCATGAAATTTATTGCCCTCTTTTGGTGACAGTAGGACATTCTTTACCCACGGCTGTGAATGTTAGCATGATTTCCACCCGATGTACCTTTCGTTTCTGTTGTTTTTGTGGATACGACCTTGTCTTGTTGACAAAAACTGGAGGGTGATGAGGAGAGAGGACAGCAGGAGATTTTTGGAGGGCGACTAGCGACAGCTAAAGTATGTCACGTTGACCTTGCTTAGCTTCTACTCTTGTGCGATCAGTTATGATATTGTGCAGAGGAGTGTAGGCACTAAACCTGATGATTAAGCAGGAAGAGGCATCCATTGCAAGTAAACAAGCAAATTACACTGATTTATCATCTCTTTGCAGGCTGCGCAGTAAGATTGAGGAAGAATATTGTTACAGGAGCAGCACTGATCCTTTCAGAGGCAGCTCAGTATTTATGTTTTGGGCATGGAGAGATAGCAATGATACTGGCAAGTTATCTAGTTAGAAGTTAGCAGTGTAGGTGTGAAGGTATCAATGAAATGTAAGTGCACTTTAGGCTGTTTATGCTACAACTACAGCTACAATCCCTTAAGACCAAAGTTCACATTTGATATGAAGAAGAATCATCCTAATAGTCAGCCAGGTCGGAGAAATGTGAAAATGTCCAGACAGAGAGCAGAAGATACAAGAAAAAGACTTTCAACACAGGAAATAAAATCATGAGAGGACAGGCCCTGAATTTAAGAGAGACTTTGTTTGCCTCTGCTGCTGCCATGAAAAGGTTTTGCATTTTAGTCTGTGTAGTCAACAGATGGACATGGTGTTTGGGAGTGGGTAAGGGTGGGGCACTGGGCTCCACCTGCCTATCTGTAAAAGTCTCTGCACACATGTGTCCTGAGCCCCAAACACATGGGATTTATTTCTCTAGGGTAGAAATGCCCCTAGAGAAATAAAATATACCTGCCCAGTTATATTTACATCTGGTCTGGAGCATGAATGTGGTTATTTTATTACCTCCACCAAGTAGTAATTACAGCCAAAGTTATTGTTTTTTGTTGGACTTACTCACCCTCCTCTATTTTAAATCATGGGAGGGTAATCTGGGGGTTTAATTAATTTCCATAAAAACACACAGAATGGAAATAGGAAATTAATCTGAAAAGAGTAAACTGCTGGTTCCTTGTCAGGATTTGTAATGTTGCTTGTTATTTATGATTCAGCCACTTCTAGAGGAACAGAGGAAGGAGGGAGATTTGTGTGTGTGCGCATATGTCAGAATTCAGGGATAGTCAAAGACCATTGTAAAGTATAAAGTGTGTTAAATCTTCGGATTTTGGTTGTTTACTTTACTTTTGCTTTGTGTCTGTTTGTTGACTCCCTGGGAGTGGCTGTTTGACTTGTGGTCTAGTTGCACATTCCTCTGACCGGATGAAAGGTCGTCTGTTTCTTAAAGGAAGATCATTTTTCTGTTTCTTATTCATATGATAGTTTGATGGAACAGTAAGAAAGGTGAAATTTTTTTGTGCATAGCTCAAAATTTTTCTTATTATGAACTTCTTTAATGGCAACTGGCGACTTGTACCAGGCCAAGGATGTTTGCTACAGACTAAAGGGACTGTTTCATCCCTCACCTCATGCTTTAATGTTAATCCTGTTTGAATGGGGTTTAAGCCTCTGCTGCAGCTTCTGCAACTGTTGACCATATTGATAAAAAGGCCTAATCAGCGTGGTAGACTACAATAACTAACAGGTCAAGTAGTAAAGAGAGAAAATTTAAAATCCCCAGGTTTCCATGTCTTATCCACTCGACCCCCTCCAGTATATCCATTATTTACCATACAGATATTGAGCTAGATTTCTTGTCGTGTAGACATTTTTGGTGTGGTCCAGAGTGCCATGCTTGATAGAATTTATTAAGTCCAGAACTTGTGTACGTAGGTTTTTCCAACTTCAGATGAACATCAACTCATCCACCCAGGAGCTATGTTTAAGAAGAGAGCTAGATTTTCAAACATAATCAATAAATAGAAATAAAATAAATTGCACCATGACACTGCTGCTGTTCTTTAGGTCATGTTAGGTTACTGGTTACACAGTACGTTAGATACAGTTTCTATATACTATTCTTCATCTAAAATGTAAATTCCCTTTTTATTTAAAACTTCTGTTGAAGTCAGTACTAACCTCTGTCATAAAATAGTTCTTTTATTCTTAGCTTTTAGTTTTGAGTTATAGCAAAACTATATACTGCACATTAAAGATACATTCACTATCTTTGAGTTTTAGACTGTTGAAGTTGGCACTACTAACAACTGATCTGCAGAATCTGAGATGAATTTTTAAGTATTTGTACACTGTCTGAGCTTCAACACCACTGGGACTGCTTTTAGCCAAACTGGAGAGATTTACTTATTAATCTGAGCTGCTTAAGCATCAATTTGTCATTGCTGATTGAAATTACATGCAGCAACTGGATAACACTTCACTGTAGCTCATTCTGTGGTAATTATGCAGCCACCTCAGTGAGCAGACCTCAAGTAACAAAGTTGTGTTAGTTTTTAAGACTTGGATTAAAATTGAAATTGCCTTCATGAAATAAATTAAGAATAAACTATTAAGTTTAGGGAATTTCAGGTCATGTGGGTGACCATCTATTGGGAACTATGGGATTTACTTACTGCCTTATACTGAATTTATATCATCAACACTATAATTTATATGTATTTATATCTAAATATGTATTGGCTGTTGGGCAATGTAAATGCCAATTCACATGGGCCAAAATGGAGGAATAGGAAGGAGATTTTTTTATGCTCCTTCAGGTAATTTGGAGGGTTTATGATGAAACAACAGTGCAATTTTAAATATTTTGACAATATTTAAATAAGTAACGACATCACACGTACAGCTGGAACTAATTTGAGTGTGAAAACTACAGAAGAGTTTCAACCATGACAATGAAGGAATAGTATATCAATAGTGTATATCAAACACTGATTTATATCACATTGACATTGATATCTTTTTTTTATTCAATGACATTGGTATCTCTTTTACCTTCTGTAAACATGGTATGGAAATTTCTTGAGTGTGAAATATCCCAAAGAACTACAGTGTCACTTTTTTGGGCCCAGTAAATCTATCCACTGTTGTTGCACCTTAAAAATATTATTTGTTAATATGATAATTCAAAAATGATACTCTTGAATATATGTCTTAACATCATTATTCTTCATGTAGAATTTATTTATTCACAAACAGAAATTTGCCAAATGGTTACAACAATAAAAAATTAATACATTTTTAAAAAAGTATTGACATTTTTCCCAATGACCTCTTACATCTCTGACTGAATCTCCCTTTTAATAAGAAATGTATCGTCTAGCATTTCTTTTGATATTCTATTTTTGTACATATGTCATTTGAGTTCAGGTTATATATGTTATGTTTCCGTGAGAATGCGCTTCACTTTCTTTCTTTCTATCTTCTCACTTTTAAGATTAGATCAACATTTTGGAAAATGAACTGGCTTAGATGAGAAGATCGATATGACTCTCTTGGCCGTTAAGGGTTAGGGTTAGTATGAACCTTCATTAAGTATGAAACTAATGACAGGAGGCCATTAGCTTAAAACAAAGACTACAAATCAATGAAACAACTAACATGGCTCTGCCTACAATTTAATAATCCCCCTACCAGCACATGATTAAATAAAGCTGTTTTATCTTGTAACTATACACAAACAACCAGCTCTTATGTGGTGCTGTGCACTGGAGCTTTATCCTGGCATCCAGTGATGAGCTAGTTGTTTTCCCCCTTCTTCCATAGACTGTGTAGAAAAGTGAACTTTGGCCCTGGGGCTGTAAAGTGAAGCAAATGCTGAGGAGCCTTAAACCTGTATTCTATCTAATGACCATCAGGGGGTGACTCCACTGGTTGGAAAAAAAGTCAGATTGTAGAAGTCAATGTGAAAATGGCCCTACTTCCCACGTGATTTCTTAGCTTAGTAAACATCAGTGGGTGATGTTACAAGGGGTTACCACCTGCCTTCCAGCATTTTTTAAAAATGTGTGTATATTGCTTATTAAAATAGACTTAACATCGTAGCAGCTAAGATGATCACCACTTGCCATTAGCTTGATTCCTGATGGGCATGAAAGTGATATTGATCTTCTTACATAACTCTGAGCATGAAAGGGAATGAATGCAATTTAAAAATGCTGAACTAATCCTTTAATGGCCACATCAAGGCAATATCAAGTCAGCCAAGGCAAGATAGCCTATTATAGCACTGTAAAAATTTTCAAGAAAATAAGTTTTAGCAAAATTAACAAAATCAGTGTCTTTGTCCGTAGTTGGTTTAACTACTGTAATGAGTTTCTCTCAGCTCAAAAAAAGCTCATTTAGAAATCTGATACTCAAATCCAGAAGTCGAAATTTCTGTCTTGGATTCCACTCAAAATACTTCTTCTTATTCATAAACCGCAAATGATTTAGGACAAAAACACATCTCTGATCTTCTACCACAGTATTAACCCACTGAGGTTGACTGTCACGTCTTGTGGAATCCAAACTTCTAAAATCTTCTTCGTCTTGCCTAAAATTTTATTATTCAACTTTCCAGTGCTTTTAAATATACTTTTCTTTTAGATCAGGACCAAAAATGTCTTTTTATTCAGCTTCTTATGCAATTTTATATTTTTCTTTGACTTCTTCACACAATGAATTTCATGTCAGTGAGTTTTTTGGTCACTGGGTAAAGAACTTTACTCTGTGAAGGAATGTCCTGTTGTAAAGTTGCCTTGTCTCTTCTTGTGTGAGGAACTGTATTACCCAGAGGAAATCCATATGAACACTGGGGAAACAATGAACCTCTACACAGTTGGGTTGGGTCAAACAGGAGTTTCTTCCTGTGATTTGATAGTGCCAGGCACTGAGCCCAGTTACCTGTGAAGATGACACATTCACGGTTTTAAATCTGCATTATTATAGATCGTAATAGACTGGACAACTGAGTGAATTCTTCTGGGTCTTTTCTTCTTAGATCTCGGTTTATATGCAAATGAACCTGACAAATAAAAGACATGAACTTTAGATTCCTTCATAGATCAATCAGGGATGTTTAATCTGATGAGTACTGCAGAGCACCAGATAGATAGATAGATGACAGAGTGAAGTAGGTGCTGAGCCAGAAGGACAGTGACCTCAATAGTGCCAGACTGTTTATCTAATGATGTCATGGCTGCCATTATTCTGAATGCCTGCCTTGTCTTTGCTGCATACCCCAAAGTCTGATTGTGTCTTCCATAGATATAGCCTTAACATCAAAACTTATCTCTGGAATTCAGACTGGCAGCCCTTATCCCTGTACTCTTTCATGATCTTATTTAAAACACAAGAGATTTGGCAAGACTTGTTTCACTCTAGCTCTTTAATATGGTCCTGAGAGGAAATTCAAAGGAACAGAGTAGGGCCTATTTTTCATCATTTTGAGCAAGAATTATTTTATGCCCTAGTGTGTATCATCTATAAAAAGAGAAGAAGAAAGAAAAAGGAAACAAAGAAAGGACAGTGGGACAATCCTGGAATTAAGCTTCTTGAGAAATGAGTAGGTGTTGGGCTCTGCACGTGCTTAGCTGCTTAGACTCTGATTGTTGTGAAAGTATAAATGCTAGTGTTTTCACTGTGGTGTTAGGAAGCTTGTCTGCATCATGGAGGAGCCTCAGGCTGTCCAGATGAATCAGGAAGTTTTTGAAAAAGTTTTAGAGGTCAAAGATGACATGAGCTACAACTTTAAAGATATTATTTATTAGCAATGTCATACCATAAACCATAAAAAACTCAAGATTGCTACTAGATGTGCAGAATATGGTACAAAAACACCTAGAAGAACATCTTAACCACAATTATGCCCCTTATTATAGGTTTAAGACTCTTAGAAATAAGTGAATAACAAGAGTAATACCTGCACACTTGCCCCAGTTAATTAATTTGAGACTCTACTCAACTTTAGTCAGGAAGAATTCAAAACAACAATTTCAATGCCATGAAGTTATCAAGAATACATTTTTTCACACACAACTCAATTTAGAGCAGTAGAGATTTTTTACTTTGAGGCCTAACTCTGTCTTTCAAAAAATCAATTAATACCTCTTTGCTTCAATATTTCAATATTTTAAAATGGTAAAGGATATAGGCACTAGACCAGGTATTCAAACATCTCATCTAATTAACAGTGCATTAAAAATATGAAAATATAAAGAAAAGAAGTTGAACTATTACAAAAAGTAAATACACCTATCTCAAAATATCTTTAAGGCACCGTACCATTTGAGTGGAAACACACTGGTCAGCATTACCATCATTTCCATTCACTGTTTTTGCGCACACACAGATTAATATGATGTCGCAGAAAATTGCAAGTATGGTCAGTTTGTGTTTCGATGATTTGGAGACGAGATTTGTGTTTTGAGATCTGTGGGACGTGCTGTAGCACAGACCAGTCGGTGAATCTGTGTTTGCATTCTATAGCTATATTAAGGTGGATGATTGAAGACTGGATAGGGTGCTTTTTTTCTTGTGTTGTTTTTGATATTGATGGGAAAAATATGGTCAAGTGAGCTTCTGGTTTGGTGTCTTTCAGACAGCATCTCTCCTGTTTGCAGATGACTCTGTCCTTTTGGTTTCAAATTTCCATGATCTCTGGTGAGCACTGGAGCTGAATGTGATAAAGATCAAACTCAAAACCACGGTTCTCTCCCAGATAGAATTAGATTTCTTAATATGGCTTGTCTTACTCAATATGATATTGTTCGAAACTCAGTGTTTGGTATTGAGTCGCTATTGCTTTACAAGCGATAGGAGCAGTAGATTTAGCTAATATTTTTTTTGTGCTTTATTAATGGAAGGTATGCTGTATCTTTATTATTTATTGTATACATTTATTATTTATTATTGCACATTATTGGAATGGATTGGATCATGTAGACCATGATGTAATGGCTGGGATGAAAATGGATATATATATCAACCACAGACTGGACCTGAAAGGTATATATTGCAACTCGATTTATTATGTAACAGTCTGTATAAATGTAATGACTTGTTATTATGTGCACAAACTGTATTGATTCCCATCTCTACTTTGTCTTTAATGCTGTCACATTCCCCATTTTGGACTGCAGCTGGTGACTGTGCTTCTTGTTCTGCTCTGGTTGAGATTAAGCTGTACAATTAATCTAAAAGGTCATATACCATAAAATAAGTCAGTGATATAAGATCGTCAGATATTCCACCTCTACCTTCATTCACACCTCTCTTTGACAGCCATTAATGGTGAAGGAGGCAGGACTTCCATCATGTAGGTCATCTCCATTATTCGGTTTGCAAATTAAATTTAGTTTACTTTATCAACTTGCCTTTTGTGATCTTGTGTCTTTCATTGTAGATTTGGTAAGTGACAAACAGGCTGAACCAGAGGTTTTGTATTTGTTTTCAGTTGCCAGGCAAAGTGATGCATTACACATCTTTTTATAGTGCTACAAAGGAACAGGGATGAGAATGGACGATGAAATGATCTGCTGGACCCAAAGGGCAACAGGCGGGCAGCAGATGAGATCAATGGTGATATTTTAGGTATGCTGTATTCCCAGTGAATACAAAAGCAGACTTAACTGACAAAGTCATAGAGGTAGGATCAATCCACAAAACCAAAAAAAACAAAAAAAAAACAAAACACACACACTCTTCATTTTTAACCTCTTGACTTCTTGACTGATTTTCTGGTTTAAATAGAAGTTAGGCCCATTTCTTTTGTTTATTTGCTGCTATGAGAACAGGCTTTTATTAAGGTGGTTTTAATTGGATGAGTATAGTCCTTTTATTGACTTAATTACCAGGCACTGAACCTATCAGTAATCATCCACATATTCACTAATAATAGCCATTTTGATGAAAGCTTTTAGCACTGATGCTGGTGGATAACATGCCCTCTTACAGCACAAGGCCTTCAACTGAATTTGTTTTTCTACCTGCCGGCTCTTATCTAGAAAATTCCTGGGTGTGTGTCTTGTTGTAATCACATATCTTGTTCACAACCACTTCATCATTAAGGTGAGGTTATTCCAATCAACCTAAATATGAACACAAATGTGTTTCTATGGTAACAGCAGAGCCTAAAACATTTTTTAATCCTCAGACGTTATCAACTTCACTTTAACCCACACTTTTTTTGCTTGCTAAGTCTTGAAGAGGCAGCTGTGTTGGGAGGGAAGTGTGGAGCATGGGGAGGCACAGAGGAACAGGAGGAGGATGATACAAGGTCTTGAGTGGGGTGCGTGTGCCCTTATCAAAGTCTTGTCGCGTTCCTGCTAAGAAAGCAGTGGAGATGAAACTCAAATGGTGGTGAGTGCTCCCCATGTGGCCTTTTCAGTTTTCCCCTTCCTCTCCTCCCTATTTCTTTGTCCCACTGGTGTGTGAGTAATGAGCCTTAGGCAATCCTGGCTAATTAGACCTGACATCACACCGCAATTTGCTCACCGGGGGTCCTCTGGACAATTTTTGACCCATGCAGATATTCATTGAGACACAAACACATATATGCAATGCCAACACATAGACACGCAAGCATGTGCATGACTACCCACACGCGTGTAACTGTGAGTCTGTCAGACCTCGTGTTACACAGTGCGAGTGAGTGTTAGACCTTTGAATAGCTTCCTTCTTACAGTTATTTCCTTTGTCTATCTTAAGTCTTAACAACCGCACAAGCCACCCAATGAGGGCCATGAGTGGGGGTGAATGTCAGAGCTACGAGCTTAGAAGGTGCTCGCCGTATCTTAAGGCTGAGGTTCACTTCCGTTGAAATATACTGGCACCTGTGGAGGAACACCTTTATATGGTTAAATCCTAGAATTTAGCACCACTGTGCCTGAGTTGCTTCACAGAGATGCTGGTGTGGCTGTGGCATGATTTAGAAAGGTAATCTGGGGACACCATAGTCAGGAAGTATGAGTTACATTTTTTCTGAATGCTGTCTAAGTGGTTTTAAAGCAGTGTAGAGTGAGAGACCATCAGGGTTAGAAATGAAGAGGACACACTCTTGGGTTAGTTCATCTGTGGGCGACAGGTAACTAAAACATCCGGTCTGCAGAGAAGAGGGCAGAGCTGTTGTGGCAGGTTATGTGGAGGCTTGAAGTGTATTTGAATCAGCCATTGCAGAGCTAGTTAGACATGTGCGATGCTGCTGGGACTTGACTGCTCAGTCTGCTGCACAGCTGTTTGAATCAGGTGATGCTCCTCTAAATAATGAGTGGGTTCTCTTGTCCGTGTTGCCACGTAATGGCTCCTGATTTAGTCTGTAGTAAAGTGAATGATCCGAACCAAGCTTTTAATGATCCCTGCGTGTGTATGGTGATATTTACTTTCAGAATCCAATCAAAATGTTTACAATACAAAGAAGAAAGAATTAGTGAGGATTATCGGGGAAAGTTGTTTTTACTCAGTTTATTTCTCTTCATTAGCCAGCCACTGATAACGCCAAGTAGCAATGTTGCGTAAAGTTCAAATCAAATGTACCAACCAGCAATAAAACCTATAGCAAGAAACCAGGTTGTTTTGTGATACACTGTGCTGTTTAGTTCCTGTAACCTCCACAACAGTGATGTCACCATGTAGCACTAGGTTAAAGCACTGGAGGTTAAAAAAAAAAAAAAAAAGAAGATTTTCAGCTGCTGTGAAGTTCTCATTAGTGTTTGATTGGACAGGACAATTTTGTATCATATGTGTTGCTTGTAACAACTACACTCAAAAGCAGAGTGTGAAACTGGTTGTCATAGACACAGGATAAACAATACTGTGTTTTTGCTTTTTAATATAGATGCCACATTTTCAGGTAGTCTCTGCTCGAAGGCACTCAAAGAGTCGCATTCAGTTGTTTTCACGGAAACTGGCAGAAATAGTTGTGTCAAGAACAAAAATGGCCTTATGGCCAGTTGTTGCATGAAGTTAACTGGTAGAGCAGCTTTAACTGTCATCACAATCCTTAATTAGAATTAGGATTTTTTGTTACACAAATATAACCAAGGATCTTCTGTGTAGATGAACATTAGAACATGCTTGCAGTGATTTCTCTTCCTTAACTGTCACAGTTTTCAAAGGTGTGTGAAGGTAATCAACACAGGCGCAAGGAGAACATGTGAACTCCACACAGAGACCCAGTCTTGCTGTGAGACAACAGTCCTAACTACTGTACCACCGTGCCACCCCTTTGCTGAGAGTGTCTTATTTTATAAATGTAAAAGTTTGCCATCAAAATTGAGCTTAAAAGAACACAATAAAACACATAAAAGTTCTGAACATGGTATAGTACTGAAAGCTTCTGTAACCACAGTAATCATCTGGGTTTTGAGTTTCCTAGTAATCCACCATACATATGCATGTATTAAATAAAAAATCATCACAGACATCAGCTTTATTGTCGTCATGAATAGTGATCACTAGCTTTTATTTGACCCTTTTAAGATTTTTCTGTTCATGCTTTTATTATGAAAAGTTGCTCAGTTCCACTTAATCAAACAAAAACTCTGGACTGTACTTTGATCCAATTAGTAGATTTTAATTTGAAATCATATTTTATATATTGTCAGCAGTATTATTTTAAAAACTTTTATCCAGGATCAAGACCTAAAGTATGAGCATCCCTGTGGCACAGGAATGAACGTTTGTGTCTCTAAAGTTATTCTCTGTGTTGTGATTCTTCTAAAAGTGGTTATTTGGTGACTGTGCTTTCCCTACACACCAGACAGTAAGCAGCCATATCTAAGCTGAGCATTATGAGATGCTGAAGCATTACACTGCATATTCTGCATGACACAAAGGCCTGTCTCTGTGACCTCTCTTCAACCAGCTGCCAGTGGCTGGGTTTTATAACTATTGATTTGCAAAGCAGAGACTAAATCACTGGTAGAAATGCTTCTTAGCACTGGATGCTAAATTCATGCACCACAATCTGGTCTCTGGAAGAATAGTGTGACTTGTACACGGGGTTATAGCTAATTAAGAGGGAAAGGCAAACAGGTCTGAAAACGAATGCGTGTAATTATGTGTGTGAGGTGTCATGGTGACTTTGTTCTTTAAGCAATTCAGGATAATTGATCTGTATTGAGGACCAGGAATGCAGTCCATTCTTCCATCAGAAAAGGGTATCTAATGACCGTGACAGAGGCATCACATCGGCACTGATTTCTGCTGTGCTGTCTTGAATGCTCCACTCAAGATAGGGAAGTGGACACCTACGGCAGCTGCAGGACACATAGAGGCAGTAAAAGAGGAAGGGACAGGGAGAGAGGGGGAGGAATGGGGGTTGGTGGCTTCTGCTCCCAGTGATAAAAGTGCATCTCCTGCAGCCTATGTCTGTGCAAGAGGCTGGCACATGATTGAATAATGTACTTACTTGCTTTGCTGCTTTGTGGTAGTGTTGCTGGCTGAGCTGTGAAGAATGTAGCAGTTTAAACATGTGTTTGCATATTTGCATGTATCTACAGCACAAAATGATAGAGAGGTAGCCTCTTCCTTACGCTCGTTTGCATAAAGTGGTTTTGTTTGTGTGCATGTGAGTGTGTTTGTGCATGAGTGCCCAGTTCGCTGTGTGAAGGCTCACCACTCTGAAGGTTTTCCAAGCACAGCTCAGCCGTGGTCATCTCTATAGCAACTCTCTGTTCCTGTCAGGACTCCGCGATATGCTGAATATAATTAAATTGTAGCATGTAGGAGGGAAGAAATTCAAGTGTTTTTAAATGAAGCTAAATGTTCTAATTACATCTTATGGTTTTAAAAACAACAGGGGGGACTTAATTAGAGGGAGATGCGTCCCAGTCTGTGCCATCCAGAGGGAATGCTCTGTGGGACTTGAAAGCGATTTGTTCCCGCTCTTCTTTCATTCCTCAACCCTGTAACGGCTCTGATAGCGCAATGAAATTAATGTTTGGAATAAATGTTAGTGGAATTTAATAAAGGGAACCTCTCTCCTTTCTCCACACTCACATCTTTATCCACGTCTCTTTCTTACACTCTCCCTTTAAACCTCCTCACCACATCTACCATAACACACACACACCTTTCTCCTTCTCCCTTGGTCAATACGTCAAATGGTGGTGCTAGGTTTGTTGATATCTGCTTCACTTCACAGATTAGTTGCTCTACGGTTATGAATATGACAAGGCATTGTTCAGCATTTTCTTGGCCTGGAGTGAAGATGAGTTTGGAGTTCAATTTTCATAAGCGCCAAACCCTGACATCTCACAGAGCTGTGAATGAGCAATAGCAGCCTATGGGGAGTTGCCAGGCAATGAGGGGCTGCAGTCTGCTGGGTGCAGTGCCGTACATTTACCAAAAAAAAGCTTGCTAGCTGGTTTATTGAGACCTTTGAAGTGAGATATAGTGGCTCATCAAATATGAATGTCATACCCCTGCTGCAGCGGAACTGCATTTGTCATTAGGAAATTAAAGTTAATTTACGGCTTGCTCATTTGCTTGGCTTGGATGTGACACTGGGTTTTGCTCCAGGAGAACCGATCAATTGGCAAACATTTTAAACCGGGAATAGAAAAGAAACAAAAGATACTCAGAATGTGGCTGCAGGGCTTAACAGAAGCAGCCATGAAACAGCAAATAAAATGTTCATGTTATCTTGCAATGCAATGCAATTACTTGAGTGAATACTCTCCTCCCAGCTGAAGCTATCAAGGCTGAGTTCATTTCAGTTACTCTCCATTATATATTCTCATCATTTCACAAGGACAAACATAATATAAAAATACACCATCACCTTGTAATAGGACTAAGGGAATTAAATCCAAATATTTGTATACTCTCATAAAACCTGGTGAAACTTAACTGAAAATGCACCATAACAAAACACAAACTGAGGAATTAAAACTAAATGTATTATCTTGTGACAGGATAATGCTTCCATAACCTTTAACACATTTTACAATGTGTTATTCCATTATGATCTGTACATCTATTTTACTCACTACGCTGATGATTTCACAGATGATTAGGTAACAACAATGCTCTGTGTATCTTCTCCATATTAATATATTGCTGAAAAAAAGTGACAGCAAAACGTAAACAAACTAAATTGATCTTGACTGCGATGGTCAGCAGCCATCTACTTCCTGGATATAATGGGGATTTGATCGTGACCAGATTATCTAAATATCTCTGGATTTGTGAAAGTGTGATCTTTTATTATTTTGAAGGCTTGTGTACTGGTCTTTTGATGCCATATTTCATGCTTTGCGCTGCCAGAGACAGATTTGACAAGTTATGATTTTCTCTCTAAAAGTATCAACCTTTTCTCCATTGATAAATTTGTGAACTTTGACTGGTCCATCAAAAGAAACTTGAAAAGCATGCCTGATGTTTCTCTCGCTTGTCATTCTTATCCTGCAAAAGTTAGCAGGGTTTTGGTAAAAATGTCATATCCTTGGCCTTCATGCCATCTTTCCCTTTGAGAATCAAGATGGTCTCCACAGGGTTATGAAGATAGCCTGCAGTGCTAGCTAATTTGTCAGTTGCTGTAACTGTGATGACTAAAATGTCACCTTCAATGTTCTGCCCCCTACGCCTCGTGGTTTTCCCCTTCTTAACACGCTATGGCACCCGGCGCCCCAGCTAATGAGCAATTCACTGCCCCATGTGCACTGTGCTGCAAAAAACAACAATAAAACATGGATGAAAACATGAAAGAATTAAAAAACAGTGTGGCCTGAAGCTGTGAAAATGTAAGTTAAGTGCTGACCTTGGTGGCCTAATGGCTCTAAATAGCGTCTGAATGTCAGTGTGGTCCAGAGTAGGGCAGCTCCAGCCCTGGGGTAATGGGTAAAGCAGTGCTTTGAAGTTGTGAAAGGGGGGGACAAGGCGGTTGGTGCTGTTAGATGGATTAGGAAGAATGGAGCTGACTTTGGTGGGTGTGGAGCCAGTAGGGCGGTGGTGTGTTACTGCTCCTCTTTTCCAGGAGAGGCACTGTGTCAGAGCTCTGCCTCCAAGCAGAAAACACAGAAATGTTCATGGCTGTAATTTCAAGTGTGCTACAAAGAACAGTTTTTCTTTTGTCAGCCCACATCTTCAATTCCTCATCTTGTTGCTTCCATTAAAAAGATGTCATCAGTTGGATTAGAAGAACTTTTAGTTGTCACATGCCAGCTATGAAGATATACCACTCACATCTCTATTTAATTTTTGAAACAATTGCTCCTTGATTTCCAACAGAGAGGCTGCACGCTTCTCATTTCCAGCTGACATCTATTGATTTTGATGGCTGAAATCTGTCATTGGCAAAGTTTAGCAGCTAGCTAATTAGTCATAAACTAGGGGACTAACTTAGTGTCACAAATGAGTTGAAAAGGCTGAGGCTAAAAGGTGGACAAAAAAAAAAATCATCACCCTCAGCAGTTGATGATTCATGGAGGAGATAAAGAAACAGCTCTGACCTTCTAATATTGCTGTGTAGAGCTATATAGAGTAAGTCATAATATCATGGCAGATCATTCACAATATTAAACCCACTGCCTGTTAAACATACTGTTTAATCAGTTCCTTACGTGCCTCTGTGTTCTTGGTTTTGAAAGAGCAAAAAAAGAGATGATCCTCCTTAGTCAAAGTAAATCACGTTATTGAGCAGAAATTAAAAGCGGTGCCTATGTATATTAAGTTATGATTAGACTGTTCAAGGGAGAGGTTTAGAACAGAGAGATGTACTTTTTTAATTTCATTGCTGTTTCCAACGGAACAGATGACCTGTTTTAATGACCCTTTGGGTTTTGAGATAGTGCATCAGGGTGATACAAGACGCAGTCAGTGCTGGGAGATGACTTCCTAAAGTGCCTTTTAATTGAGCAACCTTTCCTATCTGTCCCCAGACAGACTGCTAGGGGAAAAGGTCTACCAACCAGGGCTAGTGAGTTTATTCTATGCTCCACTGGTGTAGATGATGGCACTAAATATGAGGCCTTGAGATGTGAAATCTTAATCAAATCCAAGACAGTTCCTCACAAGATCAGTAAAACCCAATGAGGTGGAGACCTGATGTGATATACAGGATTCTCACTCAGTAATCCATCTCATTTTCCCCTTGCATGAGGCAATAAAATCAACCTTTTATTCACCTGTGATGTCTTTTTATTCATCAAGAAAGAGCTTGAGCGGGGACATGGAAATGAAGTGAGCTACATTCATTGACAGAAATTGAGTGGGGTGCAGAAGAGAGCGCGACAGGTGCAGGGTTCTAGTGCCATTGTGCCAGATCCTCTTCACATGCCTAATAGACATAATGACAAACAGCGCTTATAACAGTGATGCCCACACAGTTTGAACGATTTATTAAGCAAACTACAATCAGGTTTTTACTGCCTCAGCTGTGCACACCAGGCCATTTGTTTGAAGTGTGTGTGGGTGTTAGATGCTGGAGTCAGTTTTTGTTGGGTATTTCTGTTCCACTGCTCAGTTGGTTGTATTTGGGACATTGATGAAAAGGGATGGGGACAAAATGTGGCTCTTTCCTATCTGAAGGCATTGTATGTGTCATTGGGCTTTCAAAATGTTTTATCAGCAGAGTGCAAAATGGTTGTGTGAAATTTGCTGTGCAGGCTTTACTGAATTGGCAGAGGAAGACGTCTATTCTTCTCAAGATGTCTGGCTCAGGGGTGTGGAATTTCCACCATTTGTACTTTGCGTGCTATGTATTTCTTATTTAAATGAAAGAAGTCTATTGATGTGGATCTCATTGGGCCTTCAGACATGGAAGGGTTATTTCATGCTTTATGTCTATCTCCACTCTAACTGATACCAGTGGTCTTTGAAGTGTGACAAGTGTAAATCTGCTGCCAAGACCTATTATAAGTCAAATATTTTCTTATGGTAAATATGGTGGTCATTTTACAGACGTATCACTGAGTGGAACATATGTATCAAAATACAGTAATTATAGTCTAGTTATTGTTTAAAGCCTAATGACACTACTACAAAAATACAAGTTTTTGCTGAAAATTAACTTATTTCAGCATTACGACTGCAGTGGGAAACTATTTAACAAAATCCTCCACCAACCAAAATGTGACAATGACAGGTTTTGATTTTTCATGACTTTATGTGCTGGGCTACGTCTTGGTTGGGCACAGTACCCTCCCGGATTTTCTGCTGGTTACCTGACAATCAGGACGTCACTGTACCCAGCAAAGAGATCCATTGTGTCAAACCAAAATTTTTTTCAACCCATCAATAATTTGCCGTTTTATATTAGTGAGACATTATCACACGGGTCCTTAAAAGCCACAGCTTTCTGGTGTTGGCTTTGTGGACGTCTTTGTGAAAATTTTTTTGAATTTCGCAAAATGGACAATCCATCATTCACATTCATTTAATACAACTATTTCCTGGGTGCGTGAAGGTGAGAAAGCAAGAACGCAAGCAAGGTTTGAACAGCTAATGCAATCAACTGCTGGAGCATTATGCTATGATTTGCTATGATTTGATTTTCTTTTAAATCAATGAGTTGTCATCACAGTCACTCACAGACTTTTACATACGAGTTTGCTGTTGTGCTTTTCAGATCTTATGACATAACAGTAAAAACAGGATACAGACGGCAGAAGGACAGGTAGTAATTTTCCAGTGGTTGAGCTTGTTCCTTACAAGGTAACAGTTGAGTAGTGTTCCTCTGCACAGAGAATGATGACTTAGACATTCAAGTAAAATGCTGAAGTGCCTGACTTGCCATAGGTGTGAACTTCGATAAACTGCATTGAAAAAATATGTTTATTGTAAAACAGATGAGGCCAGAAATGCTTCTGGTTAAAGTAGCATTTTTCTGTCTGAGCACAGTGTTTTTGAAGTGAAAATAAAAAAAGGGCAGTAATGCCGTGTTATTGTGAAGCACTAAGGCTGATAACGCTGCTCAATGCTGTATCCTTATTTATGGTCTTTCTTTATTGCCACCAATCGATCTCAGCATAGCCATTTCCCTTCTGAAAATCAATGCACCGATTGTCTCTGTTTTTCTTTCTTTAACCTTGGTTAATTTCGCTGCTCAAAATAAAACTCCTAACTATCATTCATCTTGAAATGCCACATTGTTTTGTGAGGGTGGGGGGCTGAGGGAACCATGTATCTGTCAACATAACTCAGTTGCATTTAGCACAACACCGGCATGGTTTGCCACTGAACTCTGGCATTTCAAGGACTTGAGCGTAAAAGCGGAAGCATTGTGAAACATATGACAGGCGCAGGGGGAAGATAACCCGGTGATTTGTCGAGAAAACAGCCCCCAGGAAGTCTCGTAGCATCAGTGCTTTAGTGGCAACTAGCACAGTTAGCACAAGGGCAAGGTGAGGTGACATCTGTTTGTCCTCAGCCAGACTCCTGACAGATTCAGGTAGGAGGTGGTGGAAGGGGGTGCAGTGCTCTGATAAGAACCTGCTTGTTTCAAATTCAACATGACAACCATGGTTGGATTTATATGTTGGAAAGTAAATACAGGAGTAGGACTCTTAAATCCCACATAGCAAGAAATCTGTGTGTGAATTCAAAAATGTCTGCTACCCAGTATGTATGTGTGTATGAGTGGGTGTCCAAAAACGAAATATGTGCCCTTTTTCATTTAGCCTTCCTTTGAAGGAGAGCAGTTGAGGTTGATAGAGGTAGGACTATTTTTTATTTGTTTTTTTTGTCTCTTTAACAGAGTCATGGGCTGTGAGTAGAATCACTCCATATTCTCACAAGAGAGAATATGTTAAGTACATAGCAAACTATGATCAAGTAGTTTGTGCCTTCTATAATAATGACACTAAGTTCAAGGGATTTTAAAAGTGTAAATTGCACACTTGACTACACCTGTAGTGTGTAGCCTTGTGTCTGTAATGACACTAAATGACTATGGCCTATAAGAGTTTAAAATCTCAATTCAGTGCCCACCATGTAGTTAACTATCAAGTGCATGTTGTGAAGGAAGTAGTGAATGAATGAATATCGTTTATTTTTAAAGTAAGTCTGATGTGTATTTACTTGGTTTTAACATCCCTTTACTCAGAAATAAGGGACAAACATTGGCTGTGTTTCTGCTCAAATGCATCAGAATCATGGTAAAAAGATAAAACTTGAAAAGATGGAGAAAAAGTATTCCCCTGTGCTTGTTTTGAAGCTGCCTCTAGCTCTGCTGTTTCCTTAGCAATTAGATCACACTACTTTGCATCCCTCTCTCTGGCCTTGTCTGGTGAGGAGGAGGCTGGCTTGGATTAATCCAACACATTCTGCAACAACACTCTTTCTAGATCTGGTTCTGTCATTTTATTACATGCTGTGGAGGAGGAAGATGACTGATATTCAGCAACTAATTCCTGGAATCTGGACAAGCTTCTTCACACTTGCTTGTTTTCTCTCTCTGGGGTTGACGAGGCTGTCTGTGTCCTGCATAAATCAAGCCCTGGTTCTTGTTTCACTGTTACCAGGAGAATAAATTAAGATGGCCTGCTGGTCTACAGCAAACACGAACAATAGACACTGTGAGGGAGCTCTGCTCTATTTGCTAGTAAAACTAATATTATCAATAAGTAGTTTACTGACATATTCCTCCTGCATATTTGAGTAATGTAGCTCTTAGATACTGTGGAGTGGTACTTGGTGTGGTATTGTATCAAGCAAGCGATATTTGACTATTCTTAAAAAAATGTTACTATTTTCAATGACAATGCCTCTAAATGTCTTTTACACAGTCTTTATACAGGACATACACTGTAACTGTGGTATGGGTAAGATTTAGTTAAGACAGATAAGTATGGTAGTTGTTTCTGGCAAACATGTGAATACATCTCTAATCTCTGGTTTCTAGCAAACAAAACCCCTACCTGAGAAAATGTTCTGGCTCCTTAGCTGCTTTTCTTTACCAGCTAGTAACGTTGTTGGTCTCTTGATGTGGGCCGATCAATGCACAGAGACCTTTTTTTTGGTGAAAATCGTGGCTACTATCGTGAAGTATATGTTGGTGAGAGAGGAGTTTTGCCATGGAAACTCCTCGTAAACACCTCAAACGTTATAAGCACACAGAACACTGATAGGTTGAGGCTCAACACACAACATCTGGATTGCATTAGGATGATGTTTTCACCCCCTTAGATTACCTACATGTCAGTGCACATGCTGTAGGTATAGAGTTTGTTTTCAAAGCACGAAATGGAAAAAGGCTGGAAAATCGAATTGATGGTCTAAAAGGGGCTAAAAGGTTCTCAGAGCTGAGTAGCAATATTGGATTATTCTGCAAAATTACATTAAAAGCTTTTTTATGTCTAATGGCAGCATTTAAAAAAATATATATATATATATAAGTATAAACTATGGTAGGGTTAGGCAACAAAAGACAATCAGGCTTGATAAAAACACAAACATTAATTGCAGGTCTGTGACTCTGGGCAGACTTCTGTCTACTATGTGCATCTACCACTCTGACTGTGGCAACTGAGATTGTGTAAATTGAGAGGCAAGCCAATATTAGTGATCTATGAACATTGGCAATGGACAAAAATTATAGTATTGTAGTTGAATCCCTCCAATATGTATGTAATTCCTAGGGATATTGGGTTGAGCTGATGGAAACTTTGAAACAGTGTATTTCTTTTTTGCTTGAAGTAGCAAGGGAAGTATGCTGGAGATTCTGCTTTACCTGTGAGGATGAATCAAAAACCTGGTCATAATCAGGAGCTAAGTTAATTCATGCAGTACTTTTTTTGTTTTGTTTTGTTTTATTTTTACAGGGGACAACTTAATCCTCTTAAACACTGAAGGGGATGTGTCCCCTGGTTGCTACGCCCTTGGACATGGGTAGTAAACAGCTAAGGTGAAGCTATGTTGTTTACTTCTTACTATGCTGCTCTGGCTTGTAGCTCCAGCGGATCATAGTGAAGTCACTGGATGTTTATGATGCTGTAATATCATCAGGAATGTGAATTTTCTGTCTGTTTCTTATTTTTAAAGAAAAATAAGATTCTGCTTTAACCCCATACTCTCGGGTCGAGATGGCCTCTAAATAGCGCAGCATGTTGTAACCCATCAACCAGACCAAGATAACATCTACCAGAGTCAACAGAAAGCCCATTACAGCAGCATGCTTGTTGATAATAAGACCAGATTGGAGGTATCAGAGAAAAGAGTTCTCCTCCACTTTCTGAGTGGGATCATCAGAGTGTGGTGTGATGTTGACAGGCATAACCCCTCAAGGAGGATTGTACCATGACCTCACACAAAGCCAATGACCTCTCCTAAAAATGAAAGCCTCCTTATTGATTAAACACTGCACACTTCTATGGGAGCTTCATAAAAACTGTAATTACATCTAATGGCTTTTACAGTATAGGAATGAATGATGCTGACATGAGGGGCTTACTTGTGTCAGGGTTTGTGTAGTACATTGTTAGAACTCATCTAAAAACCTTTTTTAGCTCGATAAAGGTGCATGTTAAGGATGTCCATGTATGCAGAGCACAGACAGACTGAAAAGGAGACCTTAAAATGGTCTTAGTGATGGTTAATGAAGGGATGTAGGCGGGGTGAGCTGATCCTGGAATGGTGCCTGAGGGCAACATCTTTGAGAGGCTTACAAGAAAAGGAAGATCATACATCGAAAGAGAGGTTCACGATGTTTTGTGGAAAAAAAAACATTCTTTAAGTGAAACCCATGAAGTGAGAGTTAAAAGAAGAGGTGTCAATTGGAGTACACTTGATACCTTCAGCAAGTTTGGCAACTCTAATATACCTTTTTTGCTCAGTTAAATTGCTATTCAGTTGCTGTGTATCAGGGGCATTGTTAATGTGTTTGAAAACAGATTTTATGGTCATATTTATTGGCCAAGGAATCAAAGACAGACTGTCAGCTGGTGCAATAACACAAGATGTCATCGTAATTATTCATTAGGAGCTGTAAAGTTTTGTGGTTGTGTCTTCCAAGTGGGGAAAAAAGCTATTTAAGATGGGCAATCAGCATGAAGAAGCTTCCCTTGGCTACTGTGCCCCTTTAACTGCGCCTTGGTACCCAGACAGGGTTCATTACCAGAGAAGATGGCCTGCGAGTTATCTCAACACTTAACCCACTGGAGAGCCCCAGTTGCTAGACACTCGGGGGCAAAACTTCACGTCTGACTGGATGCATGGGCAGCGTATAATGTCCTCCCATTTGGAAACTGAAATCGTTCAAAGTTCAGGCAAACTACTGCAACAGAGCCTGGGCCCAATGAACAAATTCTTAGAGGCATGAGGGACTGAGGCGTCAACTGAAGCAGTAACTGTACATGAAAAATATTAGGAGCTGTTTTATAAAACTGGAATCCCAGATGCTATGTTCACAGTCACAAAACCCAATCTAAACACATTTCTTCAGAGTCTATGATTGGCAACAGTGTAATATTTGATGTTTCAGTTTCCTGCCCAGAAATTGAGGTATAATTACTCCATCTTCTAAAATTTAGAGAAATTAGCACCAAGACTGACAAACACATTACTTGTTTCAGACACAAATTATATGATGATTGCATTGCTCCACCACCAACTGATTATGTGACAATAGCACTAATCAGTCGCAGCAATGTACCTGTTTGTCTCATGGAAAAGTTATGCTAAGGTTAAGGTACCACTGTGGTTGTGGTTAAATGAGAAATTAGAAGAATATTTCCTACTACATGAAAACCTGGCATTAAAACACAAGCTCACAGGAACTGCAGGTGGGTGGAAATGCACATTTAACACTCCTGCCTCTGTGTTGTTACTACCAGCTTCCAGTCACATCTCTCACGTAATCCTCTCAATTTAAAGATACACATTTCTCTTATGGCACAGAGCATTTAAGATACTGAGCTCCCATCAGACTGAACACCAAACATGGTGCACTCTAGACACAGCATCGCAGCTGGAATAAACTTTCTGCATCCTGTAGCTTAATGTGTAAAGCACAACTCTGAGGGTTATGCTTCTGATTCACACTACACCCATCCATGCCAGAGTGTGTGCACTATATTGGCGTTATTCATCATACTCTGTACCCAGAGGGCAAACCCCCACTGCTCCTACAGCAGCACTGAGAAACTCTGAGGTAGCACTGTCTTCACCTTTGGACGAGTCTTTGCCTTGCTTGAGTATGAATAATAGAGAGACAATGTGAGAGCAGGGTGGCAGCAAGGACACAGAAATGGAGAGGACATGCTCAAAGATGGTTGTTCTGTGTGGCTCACCACCTCTGCTGGGCACCAAGCTGTTATCCTGGTGTGTGCAGTTATTTATTCAACTCTTTGCCAAACCTCTGACAAAAAAGGTAAGAGAAACAGATGAGCTCTTCAAGGAAGATTCTGATATGTTGTGCTGTTGATATGGTGCTTCATCATGTCTGTTTGTGCATTCTGCTTACGTGCTATTTTTTACTGTCTCTGATTAATCTGTATTCTGCTGCCTTGCAAGATTGACAACTTGGTAGCTGCAAAAATTGATTGACACTGAAGAAAGGTGATTTTCACACTTCAGTGCCACATGAGGAGAAGACGAACAGCCTCAGCCCATCAGTGACTCTATGCTGCTGAGCAGCATAGTGTTTACCATGGTGCCCGTCTTTAAACACAAATTGCAGCTGAGGCTGATGGGAATGTCATTAGTTTAGATATTTATAATAAACCAAACTCTAAAATACCACTACAACTCCTACTATTTATATTAAAGTTCCTTTAGGTTAATGACTGTAAGACACACTAATGCTGTCACCATGCACCACACATTACACCTATTCCTGACTGTTGACATTGGTTTTTAAAACCATGTACAATCCCATAACTGAGACCACACAGGAATGTAGCTGGATGGGGATTGCTCCCATTCAGCCTCAACAGTAAGGCCCAGAACTGGTTTTAAGTCAGAGGTCAAATCAAGAAGAACATGACTGACCTGCACAAACTCACAAAACCTAGCCTTACCCTCTATGAACTGGGAGCACTGCCAAGCCAACACAGGGAGCTGTCTAGCAAAAAACTAAAATATCATTATATAAAGTAGCATGAAGATTTTCCTTGATTAAAACTAAGAAGCCTAAAGCACAAAACCATGAAAAACAGCCCAAAAATATAAACAGAGGTAAACTTTTTGTGAAAATGGCTTTATTCTCTTCATCTACTCATTGTATAAATTCATTACATGTGTTTTATTAAGATTTGTGTATCTGTGCTCTGCCTATATGCCTTCTTTAATTGCCCCACTGGGGATGAATATTGTTATTGAATTGAACAGAAAAAATGCTTAAAAAAACAATGTGGGAAAGCCACCAGCTATGAGACAATTCTGCATTACCAGCTCTATTAAGTTCTGCTCAGCAGCACAACGCTAAGTGACAATAATGTTATCTTAACAACCAAATTACAGGGAAAAAACGCACAATAGACACAACAGACTTAAAGGTCAACTCAGCAACTCAGTTTTTATTGTTTGTGGCGGGAGAATAATTGTGGCCAGTCATTGTGCTGTATATCTCTAAAACACTACAGCCCTGTTCTGTTTATTGTGTGAAAAAGACTTTAGTTTCTTTGTGCTCTGGGGCCCAGCTGCTGTATAATGGTAAAGATAGTTCTTATTCCAAACGCTGACTGCAGGGACCTGCTGACATACCTCTGTAATGACTGAGAGTGACAGCAAGTCCTCCCAGTTTTACACTTTGCATTCCACACACCTTGGCTTAATGGGGAGTGTTGGACCAAGACTGCTGCCATGTTCCTGGGATCTCTTGTTGGATGTGTTCAGCACTTTTTTTTCTCTTATTCTCTATATCCCAGAATATAAGATATCTAGCCTATTCATCTGTCATTCTCTTTATCTCTGATTCTTCATTCCCTATTACCACTTTCCCCCACCCCCATCATGAATCTTTCTGTTTTTTGCTTTTCACTCCCTTCATTGATCAATCTGTTTTTCATCTTCTAGACTGTGTTCCTGCAGCTATAGAACCGCAATGATTATTTTCACTATTGATTAATCATTTTGTGAAGGAAATGTCAGACACTAGTGAATAATGCCCATTATACTTCTCTATAGCCCAATGTGATATTTTCACATGCTTGTGTTGTCTGAGCAATTGTCCCAAACCTGAACAATTTCTGTTAACTTTCATATATGACCAAGAACAGCAGTGAATCCTGATATTTGAGAAGCTGGAACCAGAGAGTAAAAAAAAAATGTTTGTACAATTACAATGACACAATTAACCAATACAAAAATTAATGTACAGTTGTGCAACTCTGGCACAGGTGATATGGCCTCGAGATAATGCGGCTTGATGTAAGCAATCAACCATAGTGAGATAACAACCTACCAGAGTCAACAGAAAGCCCATTACAGCAGCATGCTTGGTGATAATAAGACCAGATAAGAGGTCTCAGAGAAAAGAGTGCTGCTCCAGTTTGTGTGAGTGTGATCAGGGTGTGGTGTGATGATGACCTGAAGGGTAATAGACTACTCCACAGTTGTCTACTCAACTGTGCCTGATTCTGCTGAACTCACAGCTAATCAAAAAGTGAGGTGGGGCGTGTGTGAAGCTGAGAATATGGACACGCTGGTTTGTGGCAAACATACACAGAGTGACACTTCCTCAGTTATGCAGACCTTTACAGATCACAGACGTCGTGAAGGGGAAAATTAGATATAGACATGTATTTATTTATTTACCAGGCTGTAAACATATTTATTTCTGCAGTTAAGTTGGACATTTTAACATTGTATTTGGTGGTCATTCAAAGAACTGCAGTTTTCAGCACTTCTCTGTTGGACTCATTTTTCAGCTGCTTGGTATTGACTGTTCTGTGTTGTTTCAATTTAGTGACATGTGAATTTCAACTTTGTAAACATGCACGATTGAACAGGTTGTATTAGCTGTTTGTAGTCATTACAAACAGCTAATACAACCTGTTCAATAACCTTCTTTGTTTTCTCTCTTTCTTGGCCTCTTATCTTGCTTAATTCCAGTGGAATACAATAATATAACTACTACTACTTTCTACTGTAAATTAAACTCTATTCTCAGGGAACACAGCACTTTAGACTGTCAGTGTAAACATGCTTTGAATGTGTGTCCAGGATTGCCCATGTTTATAAGTGCCCCTTTCTCCTTAGCAATAGACTTTGGTTGCTTCTTCTGGTGACTGGCAACTAGAGTTAAAACTCCAGCCCTTTCCAATAAGTTTGATTCAATTAAGTCAATCCAAACCATAGCGCACCACTCCCATCAAAAGCCATTTCATGCCTCTGAAACATTGCTGAGACTCTTCTGTATGAGCGCACACTCATTCCCAATGACAAAATGCTTCATTACCCGGCCAGCATGAATGTGACAGAGGGGGGTTAACGCTGTGGATGATGAATTGCGTTGTATGGTTGAAGTGCACTTCACTGTACTGCCCTATTTAAATTGACAAGCAGCCTCTGCAGCTATCTGACTAAACTCTCATACCTCTATTCTACACAGAGAGCTGGCAGCAGGATGCGCGAGAATTGCTTGGGGCGATGAGTACCCCTTATGCACCTTGGAGAGAGAGATGCTTTGACAACCTGATGCCCTACATGAAAGCCTGGACAGACTGGATCCCTTTTGAAATGTTGTTGTTTGAGGGGGCTAAACACTCAGGGTCAGTGGGTGGCCACAGGGGAAGTGAGGAAGAAACTGAAAGGGAATGCTATTCAGTAATACTTCATGTTAGAGTCAGTGTTGTTCTTTTGTGAAGGGGTGACAGAACTGCACTTGATGGTCTGACCATCATTCTGTCTCTGTCTATCTGTCAAGCTGTCTGTCAGTGGGCTATATATCTGTCAAGGTCATGGTATTTGCCCATTCACTTAAAGTCAATGATTTCTGTGCCCAGAAAGTCCAGAAAAAATATGAATTAGCTTTTTGAAATGATGCCACTGATGCCCACTTGCTGTTGGATATTGTGTTTTATCACCATCAGCAATTTTGTTCTTTATTTTTCTTTAAAAAGTATTAATAATTAACCATGTTGCCATCCCAATTTTATGTTAGTTTAAACAAAATTTTAGAAAAATTATTGTTTCCATCCACTGTGATTACATAAATTAGATTAATAGTTGGTTGCACCACTTCTCCAGTGAGGTCTGTTGTTTCCGTCAGCTGCTCTGCTCATCCACCTCAGCCGAAAGTAAATACTTTCCTGTGACATTTTAACTTAAACTTAACTTAAATTTCCAGCAGTTAAAAAAAAAAAATAAATAAAAAATACAATAATGAAAATAAGTGTAAAGACTGGTGGATTGAAACACACTTGTGAGAACCCTCATTTGGAAGTTCAGAACAAAACGTAATGGGCCCAAACCAAAGGTTGAGTACAGTGGGTTAACAATGTTACTGTGGGCTGATAGAGCTGTGTGTCTTTCTGCTCCAATGCCAATGTCCACCCTTACAGACTCAGACATGTCTCCCAACTCCATACTGTGCTACATACTAATTTTTTCTGATTAAGCAGCACATTAACACTAGAAAAGGCAAGGTAATTATTTATGATAATTAGGTAATTATTTAGCGCACTCAAACCCAACAAAGACATAAACCATAGACTCTGACCTGCAGAGTCACATACAGTAACTAATGATAAGCCTAATACAAAAAATTTTGGTATTGTTTTGATAGTGGACCCAACCAAAATGAGCAAAATCAGGTATAATCAAGTATATTTATTAATAGGCTACTAAAATGTCTTCATTCTTTTTAGTGTGATTAATGAATAGATAATTACTTTTGCTTAGTGATGTTTTGCTTTAGAATTCTAATTATGGTATATAAATGTCCTCTCTAAATCCTGATAGATATATCTATATAGATACAGATATATCCAGTATATTTTTCCAACAACTTCCTTATTGAGGTTTGTAGGGCACACACTTTATGAATGAAAAGATCAGCCACTTGGGGTTGTTACCCACAACTGTAAATAGCTGTTGAAGGATCTAGCACAGCTGACAACCGTAGGGAAGAAGCTTTATATAATAAATGTCTTACAGTTATAGAGAGCTCAGATTCTGCTCCATATCCAGGGTAGCTTTTGTTACACTAGTTCTTGGTTCTTAATGTATTTTCCATTAACAGTTTCTTTCATTGGGCTTTCTTAAAAGATAGAACATACATAATTTCCCCCCACATTGTACACACAATAAACATCTATTCTTGCACCATACAGTAAAATGAGAGTATCTCCACATATTAAACAAATAAGGCAAAATATATTTTGTTAACATTCAGCATCTACTGAAGCTGAACTCCCAGAAGCAAGCAAAACCAAATTGGAGCTGCAGTTGTTGAATAAACTAAATATTTGATTGAAATGACAAGGTATTTACATTTTACAGTTCAGTAAAGAACGAGATATGCATTTAGCCAAGGACAAAAAACTCATGATTTAGGTTTTTAGAAATCTCAATGAAGGAAATTTGTGTTGTTTTACTGACAGACATGATTTTGTAACTGTGAAAGATTATCATTCCATCAAATATTTCATTTTCAGCAAAGTAAGCTGCAGAAACACAGTGTACAGCATGTGTGCAAAGTAATGCACTGGCAGAATGTGCTCGCTTGTATTTGATAGGCCAGCTCAGTCTTTTGCTGGATGACACTGCTTTGTGTAGCAGCAAAAGTGAAACCAAGTTCATTTTTTTTTTTTTTTTTGCTAGACAGCACTGTGTTGTTTGCTGGAGCCCCTTGAGTTGGCAACACTGCTGCACCAATGACCTGGCTCCATTCAAAAGGGGAGTGCTGTGTTTTTCAAGCCCACTTGATAACAAATTAGGCATTAGGCAACTACAGGGATAAGGCAAAGAAAGAGAGGCAAGAAAAGAGAGATAAAACCTGTTTGTTTGTCTTACAGTCCCTGGATGGAGGTCTTACACACTGCTGCTCAGTCGACTGTTTGTGTTTTTGTTTTTGTGCCTCCGCCCCAGCAATTCTAGTTTCAGTTTAAAACTACTTCTGTGATAGCACCATGAAGGGTTTTCATACCTGATTTATTTTTTTGTTAATTAAACCAGTCTTGATGCAAAACAAACCCTTTATTTGCATCCTGAGCAGCACTAAACATACAAATATTTGCTTTGTTCAAAAAGCCATAAATAAAGACTAAGAATAATATACACAGGTGTTTAAAACAGAGAATCTGTATTTCATGTACCCCCACCCAATTGAAAAGCTTGCGTTGTCAGGTATTTCTGCCATATTGTAATCAGTTTCAGTTTGAAATTTAAGAAAGATATACTTCTGTTTTTCACATAAAAAACTGAATAATTGAAACAACTTTTTGAAACATCTGCCACATACAGCAAAAGCATTGTTTTCTGTCCCCAGTGAAATGGGAAGCTTGGTCATTTCTTGTGGTTTTATTGTTCAATTTAGTAAAGTGGACATTTATTCTTTGGGGTCTGTTATTGTCATTACTGTCTGTGGTTATGACTTAACGCTCTCATTTGTGTTTCAATCCAATTTACAAGCTGAATGTGAAGTAAAATTGGTTTTGGTATCCAGACTTTTGTTCAGTGCATTGGCAGACTTTGTAGATGCCAGTTGCATAACATCTAGACATCTGTCTGTACTTTCTGTGAATGCTTTCTACAGGCTCAGTAGAGAAATGTAGCCATTCATTGATAATTTCAAATTTGACTAACTTCTATGTCTTTACTGTTGTCTTTACATTTCAGTTAACAGCTAACATTTGCAGTAATAATCAACAGTTCTGTCCTGTGCACAAATGTATATCTATATTTAACATTTTATTACATGCTGTCTTCTTTTCTCACCATCTATTGCTTTCACTCCCTACTGTTTCCTCACTCTGGGTGGTCCTGCTGTTACTAAGTGAATATCTATGGCAACCTTTGATCATATTAATAACCTCATATTATTACAGCTTTTTATTAGCTGTGAACTGGGAGACTTAATTTATCGAGACTGAGAGTCTGAAATAGTTGTTGTTCAGGAGTCTGGCTTTCTGATTTGAAAACGAAAACTGTCTCTTGCAGTTGTCGGTGATATAATGTCAGGGTGTTTATTTTAGATTTCATTTTGACACCCTTGTGGGATGTCGCATGAAAATTTAGCATATTGAGTCCATCAAACCAATGAATTATTCTCTCATTCACGCAAATGTAAATAAACACACGAGCACACAGTGTCTGCTGTTCAGCCATCAGGGCTGTGCAGTCTGGTTTCTGTTGGTTGCTTTCAACAGAAACTGCTCAATCTCAAATGATCTATTAACACAGGGCGATGCAGGAAAATGTTCTGTATTGGTAATATTAGATTGCAGTGCTGCTTTTCATACTGATACACCATGTTTAGCTTGAGAAGTCCAGACAGTGGGTTATGGAAAACCACAAGGATCTCAGAAATACTAATAAAGAATTTCACTACTCGATAACAAATTGTACAATAAAACCAGGCAAATGCATTTATTAATCTAGTAATAAAACATACTGTACAAAAAAATTAATTGTTTGATATTTTAATGGGTAAAAGGAAGGATTATAAAAACAACTCTCAAATGAAATATTAATCCATGAATAAATAGTTATTAAAATATATTAATATATAAAAAAGGTTCACAAAACATAACATAAAACTATCAATAAGTACATCATTTAAAAAGACATTAATTAATTCATAAGTATATATATAAATACAAAATTTGATTTGAAAATACAGTTTCAAAAGAAAAATGAATAACTTCCCAAATGGAATTAAAAGTACAGATTTCAATCAGTCATTTAAAGTGGCATTTTCTTTTCTCGTATCTATTTGCATTTCCTTGCCCCTTTTCCTTTTCTTATTAGCTACTTGATTTGCTTAGTCACTTACTTTTTTCTTTCAGCCTCACAATTTAGCCTTTCTGAGGCAGTATGCACATTGTGCTGCATGGTAAAATAAGGTAAGCTAAAGCAATGCCACTTAGCCATGAGATGTATCAAGCTCTCTGAGTGGCAATTATCCTGCACTCCATATAGAGATGTACTGTACATGGTGTGGGGGTTGTCTCCACGAGTGCAGCACTCAATTTCAATGATAATGTCCCTAACAATTCTGAATATATCAATGTTGAACATTCATGAAAACCAAGGCTAAACTTCTGTTGTCGTTGTCCTACTACATGTGCACTGGATCCCATTCCCACAAATCTCTTCCAAGCCATATCCTCCCATTGCACGTGTGATCAATGCCTCACTGGCTTCAGGAAGATTTCCAACTATCAACTAGCTTACTACTACTTGCACTAACTGTTCAAGGCTATGTTTCTCTTGCTAAGATGACTGTGATGTATTTCTGTCATTCACAACACACCCTTACAGATCGTTTATAATGCAGCAGCCCGTCTGGTCTTTGATCAGCCTGAAAGCTTCAGCTTCTCACTGATCTACAAGAATCAAATTCAAGTAACGAATGCCTTGAGTGATTTTTAGTTCAGTACTCATTTACTTGAACTCAGTCATATAAGCTTATGCTCCTCCTCAGCCACTGCATTCCTCCAAGGATTGTTGTCTGGCAGTGCCGTCCCTGCACTCAAGGCAATTACATTCTTAATGCTGTCAGCGGTTTTCCAATGGAGGAACAAGCTACAGAATCCTATTAGATACAGAAATAGTGCTGATCAAGGTTCCTAAGGTTCTATCCTGGGCCCAATGCTGTTTTGAATTGCGTTTTCTTCCTCTTGGGCAAATTGTAAATTGATTCTGTCTCATAACTGTTATGCAGACAATATTCAATTAAATCTCAAAATATTCATAACTGTCTGTTCTATTAAATTGCCTCAATTCTATAAAATATTGCATAGCTGAAAACTTTTTAGAGCTAAATACTAAATAATAATAATAATATATATATATATATATTATATATATATATATAATAATAATACAAAACATACTTTTTTATTTGTGCCTGACCTGACATAGTCCTTATAGTGATGGAAAGTCTTAGCCTTTCTCTTATTCTTATTCTTCCATCTTCTGTGCAAAACATACCCTCCATAATCTAATTTCTATATTATTTATTTAATCCTTGAGCTTGTTGAAATATAAATAGAGTTAAAAATTCAAAAGAGGACAATGCTCATCATTTGTACATTGAGGTTAGGTGGTCAAAGAAAATCCTTTTGAATTGTCCAGAGGTAGTGAGTGTGTTGATCTTCAATTGTGTATCAATAGAGGCATCTCTATTGACCAGATTTTGCGCATAGACCAGGATGTTAAGTGCTTTTTTCACTGTTGTTTCTACCAGCTTAGAAACTTTGTTAAATATAAGACCATTGTGTCTGTAGCTGAGATGGAAATGATTATACATGCATTTATTTCATCGTTAACTATTGTACTGTACTTGACTTTCATACTGACCTGTCTTACATACATAAATACATGACTGAACCAAAATGCTGCTGCTGAGATCCTTAACAAGTCATCCAGAGAGTTTAATGCACCACCACTCCTGATTTTTGAACAGTTTTACCATCAAGTTTAGAATCTAGTTCACGATCCTCTTTATAATGTCGAGAGCAATACGTGGCTGGGCACCTGTGTATATTATTAAATCTGGAATTTGTAGTCATATGCTCAGGATTTGTTGGTGTCCATTGCTCCAGGCTCAAGACAAAAGGGGTTGTACTTTTAAGATTGTAGGTTCGAAACTTTGGAAATGGACTAGATCTGTGGACATCGTGGACTCTCTTTTGTTGTCTGGATTTGTTTTTGCTTAAGTTTGCTCAGGACTTTTGTTGAATTCTTAAATGTTTTATTTGTGTTTTTATTCTTTGAAATTAAAGTGATGTCTGCACTTGAAGGGTGGTATATAAATACAATTTACTCTCTATTTACTTAGAGGCAGGGATAGGAAGACAATACATATGAAAGAATCTGATATTTTTTCATATAAAACTATAATGTGAATTATAAATGCCACTGACTACTCTGAAAATAGTTCAGCTCATTCCCTTCTGTCAGCTACTTGCTGCCAGCTTGGCATTAAACTTTTATATCTGTTTTGAACTGTTAGGGAGTGTTCTCTTTTTTCTTGCCAACCTCTGCACTGCACCCCGACTAGATTTATTATAAAATATAACATCTCTAAGCCAACCTGTTTGCTGACAAACTTTTTTCTAGACATTTCCTTTCCTCTTATTTTCTAAGAACACTTGTTCCCAGGCCTGTCTGTGCTTGGTCTTCACTGCAAACTGCCTGGATGGGCCGTATCAAAGTGGATTAATGGGGTTATTGGTGTTGGTTAATGGTCAGGATGTCAAGCTTGGAATTGAAGAAAGGACTCTAGGTGCCTATAACATTGCTATCAAACCTGAGGCCAGGATAGAGTTGCTTTGCAGGGCAGCATTGTGTCAGAGTAATGTCTTGGAGGAGAGGGGACACTCATTGGCATTCCTCCTGCATCACCTCACTCCCTGTTTCTTCCCGGTGGCCAGCACCCAGAGTCTCAGCAGTCTTATATTCCAGGCCCAAGTGTCCTGTCTGCTGATAATAAACAGCCCAACAATTGGGCCAGAATCATAGAAGTTTGCTGAGTTAGGTCTTAGCTCCCTAACTCTGTCAATCTCATTTAAAGGTTGTGTTTTACCTTTACTTTATCTTCAATGTCACCATGTTTTAAAACCCCTGCTGTTACTGCTTTGCTCCCAGGTCTGAATGTCATTTGGCTTGTGGAAAGGGGGATGAGGAGGGACTGGGTCTTTGGCATTTAGCCCAGCCAATAAAGGATTAAACTCCAAAAGACAGCTGTTAAACGGTGTGCCTTTTTCAACCTTTTATCAAATCTCCTTCACTCCACTAGGGACGAGTCTCTGACCCTGTTCCCTGTATTGTAGGTTCCCCCACAGTGTGAGGAGACCGCTGCTGCTGCTGCTGCTCCTCCACATCCAGGCCTCCTCTACTCCACCTCTCCCCAGCGCAGGGCAACCACAGAGGCGTTGGCTCAATTCCAGGGAGGCTCTGATCCTGCACCCACGTCAATCACGTCTTCACCGCTGGGTAACTATCAACCAGACTACACTTGCCTTTGAATTTTTTGGGTACTGAGGCACTGACAGACGTTTGGAATTGCAGTATATGGTCTTGTTTTTGGAGTTGTTTTTTTGTGATTGTTTGTTACTTCTGGGGTCGCTCATGTGTGCATTTTCCATGTAAAAGAAGCGTTTTCTTCAGCCAAGCATGCAGTACACTCTCTCTCTTTCTATCTCACTCACTCTCTCTTTCACTCTCTCTCTCTCACACACACACAAACACACAAAAGCAGAGAAGCTGGAGGGCTCAGGAGGAATCTCAAGGGTTTTGATCAGAGCAGTTGTGTCTTTGTCTTTTTTTTATTTTAGCCCATTGACTCTGGCTCCAGGTGTCATTTACTGAATTGTGTCGAACTCAGCAGCTGCATTTCAAATTACAGTGTCACTGAGGTGAAGAAAACCAGAAGATAAACTAGAACTGTATGAAATTTGACCTTGTCTGACAAGAATGTGAAGTAACACCACAGGTACTAAACCAGTTACACTCACTGAGGACCTGATGGACATGCAGTATGCAAAAGCAAATGTTTTTAAAGCTACATTAATCAAATTCTTATATTAACAACAGCTCAAAATCTATTTGCAATGTGAAATAAGTGATAAACCTATGGTGAGAAACCCTCAGATAATACGTTAATTATTTCCACTTTAAATATATGCTTTGGTGAAAAGTGTCAAAGTTACGCTTATGTGTTTCTAGACAATTTTCTTTCATGGTCTAGTGGACACTGAGCTGTCCTACTGACCCCAATATCCTGTCTTCTATAGTCATATCTGGAGGATATAGTAATTTTGAATGGAAAATGAAACACTAGACTTCAATTTTCACCCAGCATTTTAACACTTCTTACTCTCTTGTTTTCCGCCTTTTCCATCCTAGTTTCTTTATCTTTTGTCTCTGCTTTCTGCTCATCTAAGTCCTCAAATGACCTGATTGGTGTCACTGTTGGTTTATTTAGTCTGCTTCCTACACATAAACTAGGCTCACATGATCACGAAAAGGAATGCAAGCCATGACGTCTTTTTGTTTTTCTCCGTGCTCTCCCCTCCAGCTCTGCTACGGTGCATTTCATCATCAGATCCGCCTACACTTAGCTGTTGCTGTGGGCCTGTCATTCGAGGCTTCTCTGAGTTAAATAAATGGGTCCTCGGTTTCTGCAGAGTTGTCATTTAGGTGTGTTTGACCCTCTGGAGCCAATTCAGTAACTGTCTACCCACAAGTAATATCTCCTGCCTGCCTTTATCTCTGTCTCCAAATTACTGAGCTTCAGCCCGGTCTTCACATCTGAGCACCACAGAGGGAAGTGAGGGAACAACGAGGGAGCTTAGAGAAGGTCATAAAAGGTAACTGTTGGACAGAAAAAAAGACAGGAGCTTGTGCATAGATACACAATGAGGTGGTGTCAATTCTGAGGATGTGGGCCAAGCTCAATGCCCGGGTTTGGCAGTGCTGTGCAGTGCTCACTCAGTCATCCAACTGGTGTGGCACAAGGGAGCATTGCCTCCCCTCAACTGCTGCACATAAGAGATCTGGTTTTAGAGCTGCAGCCTGTTAAAATGTTATCTTGCTGTAAGACATTTGAGAAGGTTTTACCATTCTTTGTCAGCAAGGGAGATTTTCCTTTCTCGCTTTCCCTCTTCTCTTATCTGTGGGCTGCTGCGTCGTCTCTGAGCTGATGATTGACAGTCTGCAAGTGCAGTCCGCATTCTTTTTAATTTCATACAAACCAGTGCAGCAACTACATCATAAGCCTTAATGTGTTCATCTGGTCAGCTGCTGAAATTAGCCTCTGATTATGTTGCTGCACTCCTGTATCACAGAGCATCCCCAGCCAAGTGTGCACAACAATACGCTAATACAGCAGCACCCACACCACTGTATTCCTATGCTAATCAACAATAAAGTAGCATGAACAGCAATCATCAGCATGGTTTTCTGAGGTTTATCTCCTTCAAAGCTCCCAGCCTGTAATTCCTCTGTCTATGCTCATTCCTACCTATTGCCATATAACCTTTGCGGCATAATTTTCTGCTTTATATCATAATCCGTGTGTTAATAAAGTATAAAGCACATGATTACTCGGTACATCTGAAACTGTCTAAATATATCAACATCACATAAATGCTTTTGTTTTTGAAAACCCTTGTGTGACTGAAGAAGGAAGTGTGCACTGCAGATCTCAGTGTTAACAACAGTCTCTGTTCCTGTGGCTCTCTGCTAATCTACGTTCATGGCGGTTTAGCCTGCTTGCCCACCCTAAATGTCCCAGCGTGTCACAGTGTCAAAGATCCAACACTGTGACTTCTGGGAGCATCATGTTCCACATGACATTTTCTTTCTCCACACTTCCCACTCTCCTTGACTCCATAATTCTACTGCTCTCCTCCCTTGTCACAGTTTGATCTTCTCATCTCTTCTGTCATTTGAATCTTCTGGCTCCCTCTTTCATTCTCTTGTTCTCACTCCTCCCTAGTTTTCCCATGTGTTATGTGCTGCGATGAACAGGACGTTGCCATGCATGTGCTGGCCTCCGGAGGAGAGGCTCTTTGTGTGGTGTGCAGCAAGTATGAGGATGAAACAAATGTGGCACTCCCCTGCCATCTTTTCCCTCTACTCACTAGTCTCCCTTTTCACTGTCACATCTCCCACTCCTCCTCTTCACCCCTTTATTTTCAATTTCACTTAGCATGTATCTCTCCCTCCCTCTCTTTGCCTGTCGCCTCTGAGAATGATGGGTAATGCTCCAGGAATGGGGGTGGTGAAGGAACAGAAATATAGCTTCTTGACAGAATCAGCTTTACTATTTGTTCTTCTGATGTGCATGTATGGTTGTGTGTTTTATTGAAGTGTAGATGGGTAAATGGGTGATAGTTCGTCTCTTACGCCAGTGTGGGAATATGTGGGAGGTAAGGGTGTGTTGTTTATGATTGCTTTGCTGCATTTCAATGTTCCCAAGAATTTATGTATGTACACAGATTGAGTGGTGAAGTGGTGGCCAGTGGTGTGTGAGGATGGTGTTTTGCATATATGTTCCTGCATATAGTATTTGGCCCTGAGGTGAAAACCAGAATGATATCATTGTGTATATCTTTTTCCATTTTTTTTTATTTCCTGAAATTCTTCTTAATCATCCTGGTTATATTTTGTGCATGTGAACAGTTAAAATCCTGGATTCAGAAAACCTGGATAAGACCTTTCGTTATCCCATTCATGAGAAACTGGATATAGTCCCTGGAGTACTCCAATAGAATCCAGGACACTGTGGCATGAAACCTAAGCATCTTATCCAAGTTTCTGAATCATTTCATAGTGACTGAGATGATGAGAAAGAGACACCTGCAGGCCTGAATACTTTTCTCATGTCTACTGGATATAAATAACCAAGATGTTTATGTTCCATGTAAATGCCAGATCCCAAATAATCAAAAACAGGACAAGGATCAAAAATATGTCAACACGCTACATGTTTATGTATATGTACTGTATGTGTGTTTGCATAGACTCTCTGGTACACACTTATGGTGCACAAGTTAGCCAGCATGCGCTTGTGTAAAATTAAATCCACATCAGCAGGCAGCTATTCAGATAAGATTAATAGGATCTGACGTTTCCTTCGTTGGAGACAGATGCTTGCTCCAGTTCCCTCAGAACATTTTCCCTCTCCTCCGTCTCCATCCAAATTACATATCATCCCAGTCTGAGGATACCCTCCACACCCCCACCTCCAACACACATACTTACCCTGCCTGCCCACAGCAAGACCTGTTCTCACCATTAATGTGATTTCTGATATTGTTATTATGGGGCAGTGTGATTAGGAGAGGATGAGTCAGATTAAAGGCTTGTTTTATGCCATATTCAAGACAATTAGCTCTGAGCATACTCTTTCACCTAAACAGACAGATGACCATAAATGCTATTATGTATGCAGGCTGTCTTGCTGGTACAGCAGATTTCTTCAGTAAAAGCCTGGAGGAAAGGCAGGTATTTTTAGTATTCTGTAAGTGCAATGTTTACAAAAAATGTTACATTTCCATAAAGGTGGAAGAAATTAAAAATACATCTGGCTCATGTATGATGGATGTCCTTGAGAATCACATGCTCCTTCGTCAATTAACTCCTAAATTACAATATTACGACTTGAGGTAATGGCAATGATTTGATTTGAAAAATGTTTTCTATTATTCTACACAAAACCCACGGTGCATACATGATTGAGTAAAAAAATTCACAAGTATTAAATGAATGCCTCTTGCATAGACAGTTTACAAACATGTTGAATGATATGTACAGCGAAAGAGAGAGAGATTTATATGAAAATGCAGAACATGGGGCAGTAATGTGGGTGAGTAACACTTAGATAGATGTGGACATCATTTATACATAAGCACAGTGGATGTCACAGGGATGTCACCAAGGGCCACAGTGAGGAAATGTGATTATCATTTATGCATAAGTACCATTATTGTGTGGGAGCAGTCCACTGAAAAAAGTAATAACATCAGTATTTTAAAGCAGCTGAAGCTCAGTTGTTTCATCTCTTCTGAAAGGGCTTCTTCAGGCAACCAAATATTGTGTATAGGTAGAGTATGTTCACTCAAGTGCACTTAAGTGCTGCACTTAAATGTCATTTTAGTGTCCTAAAAATGGCATATGTTTACGTTCAAGTGACAAAGCCTTCAAGTAGCTGTAGTAATTGCTCATGAGAGCAAAAAACACTTACTAATAACACCAAAAAGTGTCGGGAGGATGAGGTTGGGTGGATGCATGGGTCAATTATTATTTCATTATTATCATTGTAACCATGATGATGAAGGTACAACATTGTAGATGAAGTATTTATTTCATTTCCTGTAATTAAACCAAATTTTGTTCATGCCTAAAACTAAGCAAACCATCACCACTGCTTTGTCACCTCATAAAACTGAACATTTTTATGTGTTGAGCAAAAGTGCAGTGATAAACAACACATTTTGTCATTTAATTTGAAGGCCTTGCTGAATTATTAAGCATTCACCCACAAAAAAATTAAAGGAACATCCAAAAAGTGAAAAGAAATCGGAATCATAGTTACCCAGTGGTGAATCAGAACTTTCTTCTTCTTTCCAACACCATTAATCATCTCATGGCTGTGGTTTATCATGTGACCCTAGAGAGGAGCCTACCCCATAGAAAGTTGAGAACTATTATTGAACTAAGCAACATGATTGCATTTTGTATTTAAAACAAGCCCTGCAACAATGAAACACATTGTTGTATCAATATTAAAATCTGATGTCAAGTATAAAAGGCATCTTTTTATGGAACAGGTACTTTTGCTGATAATTATTTACTTTTACATAAGTATGATTGAATTGAAGAAAGATTTTGGTGCAGGATTTTGTCATGTTTTACATTGCTGTAATGGTGCTTTCACTTAAAACGACAAATCTGAGTGTTCTTCTGCTGCTGGCACAGCTTAATATTAGCTGATGTGGCAAAACTGATTTTGATAAAACCCATCATTGTTATCGACAAAGTGACAAGAATGAATTATATTCTCTCATCATTTCCCTGTATAGAGGATGGGGACACATCGCAAATCGTGCCCTGTCATTCATGCAGGTGAGACTGAGAAGTGGGTTGGTGGTGTGTTCATGGGATTTTGTCATTTTCATGTGTTAGTTAGTGGAGCTATGAAACTGGGGCTCAGGGGGAGTGATCATTGATCTTTTGTGTATGCATGTGTCTGCTTTTATATGTGAACCTATAAAAGACACAAGTAGTTGTTTGAACTTATGTAGATGTCAGGTTTAATGATTGCGTGGTTAGTGCACATGGTTGTGATTGTGCATGCAAGGTGCTGTTTATCATTCTGTAGACATTTTCACACCTTTAGTGCTAATCCTGGGCCACAGTAATTGTGAGGGTGAGGGACATAGGGTCTCCTCATTGCTATCCATTGGTCCTAATACCAGCACTGAATTGCCCTTCATTAGGGAGAAGCTAATCCCTGCTTATAGTGGTGCAGGCAGACACTAAGAGCAATCTACAGAAGTCAACAAATTCATTACTCCATAACCTCTGTTGGAGAAGGGCATTTATATGAGGTGATGAGGAGGGATGAGAAGTCTGCTGTTTTCAGCTGGAGTTTTCAACAGAGGGAGAATGGCTAGCTTTGCATTATGTGTGTGTGTGTGTTTGTGTGTGTGTGTGTGTGTGTGTGTGTGTGTACAGTAAGTGTGTGTGTAAATCATTTATTTTCTTTATCCTTTTACTCATTTCCATAAAAGCTCACAGAGGTAACACAGACAGACAGACAACCACACAACATATTTATATTTATATTGTGTGTGGATGAGCTTGTGAGTCTCTAAACTGAACCTGTTAACCTGAATAAACTTGCATTTATTCAGGGGAAGACAACATGTTAAGGTCATGCAATGGCATGGACACTGCTGTGCACAAATATCATACACAATTTGAATATTTAATAATACTCTATGCATTGAGAACGGATGCTTTGGCAAAAGCCAGGGTTGCTTAGTATCCTCACAATGATGTTAATCCAAAATTTCACTCATCTTCATCAGCCACATAAGTGAGAAATGGAAATTAAGTTTATTCCGGTCTCTTCGTCATCATGGCCAAGCAGGTCACAAAATTTCACTTTCAGCTCATAAACAAACAGCAACAGACAGAATTCAGCCAATATACCAATATAAAAACTAATACAGAAATCAAAGCCTGTTGATGTGTTGTTTATCCCTTTTTATTCCGTCTATAACAAGCTTGTAAAATTCAAGTAATAAAACAAGTAAATTGCTTTCACTCTACTAAAATTTTTAAGATGATTTTTCATTTTATGTAATGCAGAATATTGTTTGTTGTGTAAAGGTTCAAAAAGTATGAATCTTTAACCAGATGTTGTAGGAAAGAGTGGAAAAGAAAATCACCAACATTAGAGTATAGCTGTAAGATACCTTTGGTTCTGCCAAAGCTCAGTATCACTCAGAAAACATACATGTGCATTTCCTCAACACTAATTAATTTGTGCCAGATTTCCTGCTCAAACTGACAGAATATTTACACTGTATCTCTGTCAGCACCAGTTTCTCAGCCATTTATTACTGGTTAGCACCACACTTGATTTTTTTTTTCTTGTTATGGTCACATTATCCACTGCTCCTGGTCCACCACTCTGTGAGGTAATAAGCTGCAGAGAAATTGCTCTTTTGAGTCCGACCTTACCCACGTCATCAGAGAAGCAGAGTCATAAATAATACGACATTTAGCCAGTGACAGCTCACCTTGACTCCTTCTGAAATCTGATTGAACAGTAAATGCAGACAGCATGGACAATGTGAAAGATCATATGTATTTACAATTGCAGTAAAATTAGTTAAATAGCCTTTCAGGCTTCACTTTGTCAGCAGAAAGATGTACCACTAGAATTTACTTGTCACCACAAAGGATGACAACACACATCTGGGCGGCAGAGTGGAAATGCACATTGCGGCTCACAGGGTTTGCTGCTTTAAAAAGTTATGTGTTCGCATGTGTGATGGCAGCAGGAGTTATGTGGCTGTGTGAAATTGAACAAACAAGTTAATAAAATCCCCTGGCTATCTGTTACCCAGGAGTGTACTAAAGTTGACAGGCGCATGCTGATATGTGTGGCACGGGTCGTATTTGTGTGGCAGACATCTTTGTCCCTCAAGCTTTCATCTAAAGAACAGAGCCACCAATGAATATAGTCCCTAGATTACTTTATGTTTGATTTAACTTGTGAATGCGTACCCCCTGAGTTCTGGGCCTGTTTCCACTGCTGAACTGAGTTGGACCATGTCATGGTGGGGTCAGATGAGCAGACGGCATGAGCGCCTGTGATTGAGAGCGCTGTCAAAGCACCTGCGGTCACAGCCTCTGACGAACTCCTCTGGGGGCATGAATAATGTACACAGTGGGCCTGATTGATGGGTGGTGTAATAATGCCAGGCAGAATAGCGTGACCAGAAACCCCAGTGACGGCCAACGTCTCAACCATCCTGCCAGCCAACAAACACATACTTACCAGGGGAGAGAGATGTATTTAGCTTGCAGTCTGCTACTGTGTGGTCTCTTGAGTGCTGCTGTTAGAGTGAAACTGTTTTGCTTTCCTTTAACATCTGAAATTTTTATGTAGGTTTAGAAACATAGCTTCTCTGCTCATATGAATTTGATCTTACAGTTGTTGCATTTAATGAAGACCCAAGAAAACTCCTGGGACAATGCAGATTCAGTAAAAATAGGCATCATTGAAATGTAGGTTAGTGCAGCTAAACAAATCTCGAGGATAAAACTCGAAAACCACAACATCAGAGATGGGAGTTAGACAAGCAGGTACAAGCATTCAATATAAACTACTACAGCAAGAAACATGGACAATTTATCAAAAAAGCAACACAAAAAACTGGGAGATAAAAGACTGATGTTGGAAACAAAACTGGTACATACACAGGGTAGTCTCACCACATCTAAAGGCAGAAGTGTGTTTATAGCTGTTCTGATCAGTCACACTGGAGGTAGAGTGAAAAGCCTGCAGTCACAGAAAAGGGCAACCCATGATGAATGGTGAAAATGGGGATGAGAGGGTGACAACCTGTCCTCGCAGGCATTTAGTGTTTCCCTGAAAAGTGAAAAAATGAGAGAGAGTTTGCATACTTTTGGACAGGCTTGCTGGATTGTCACTCAGGCTCCCCACTGAAGCTCCTGCTACACTGGAGAGAAAATAGCAGCAGAATAAAACATCAGATCTGAGCAAGACTATTGCGTTCTTTAAACATGTTTTCTACATTATTTCTCACCATTTAAAATTTTACTGATGCTATTTTAATGACGATTTCTTATTCTTCTGAGACAGTATTAATCGAACCCAAATGGAAAATTGGCACCAACTGCAATTTGTAACCAATCAGAATTGTTTCGTATTTCCTTTTTTAAATTTGGTCAAATTTGCACTACATTTGGATGGAAATCTGACTGCTAACCTGTACATCGCTCTCATAGGCCATTTTCAAAGGAGAAATATTGACTTGTTTTAGAAGAAAAACCATTGTGACAAATAACATTAACAATTGCACTATTCCAGGACCCTGAAACTGAAGTAGCTGCATAGAATTTATCTTAAAGGGCCTATAGAGAGTTTACAGAGCGTTTATAGAGAGCCTACAATTACTCTGTTCAGCATTTATCTATTACCTAAACTAAGCCATGACATTCCTATTCAACGGACATGTTATCATATCAGGCACAGGTTTTATTATACACTCAAGTAATGGCTCCTCACTACCTAAGCATTGCAGTTCAAAGGCCCTGGTATTGAGCATGCTGGCTCTCTGGCACAGCTTACTCAGACACTTAAAAGAAACAGAGCCATAATGAATAATATTTGTTGCACCTGTGCTTTCCCTGCTATGACAAGTCAAAATCTCTGCTGTGAAAAAAAAGGCCTATTTCACTGGACTGAAGGCAAATGTGACAGCACCTCAACGCGTAATGTCAAGGAGCTGAGAGAGAGAAGTGAGCAGAGGGTGGATCGAGTATAGAGTACAAAGAGAGAAAATCTGAGGCTGAGTGGAGAGAGGCGTCACAGGCGTCACTGTGACGGCAGCGTGTTTCATTACTGTGACTGATAGGTCCCAGAACAGTAGTGTGAAGTTGAACACAGTCTGTTGAGTGTGAAACCTCATGCTGGTATAAGTGTGTGTGTGTGTGTGTGTGTGTGTGTGTGTGTGTGTGTGTGTGTGGTTCATGGTTTGTGGTGAGTTCAGAAAAACCTTCCACAACATAGAAGTTGCAAGAGTGATGTTGCCAGTAAAACATTGCATGTGTCTTCCTTTGCCTAATTTTCTTTCCCTATTTTTTTGTATCATCTCTTTCAGCCTTCCCCTCCTCCTCCTACCCCCCCTCCTCTACCCATCATCCTTAAAAAAAAGTCTTTGTCTAAGTGAGTCATTTTCCTGGAAATGTTGATTTGTTTCTTTGGAGAATGTGCATCCTCCAGTGGGGCTTGCCCTCGTTCATTACTGCTAAGCTCTTTACTGCTCAGTTACTTGTCTCTCATCGACTGTTTCTCTGTTGTGTTACTCTCTCCTCTTCTCAACGACTCTCCCTGTGTCCCTCATCACTGCACTTTGCCTGTCATTCATTGTCTCTGTACTACTCTGTCTTTTCTCTCCGCGCGGCACACAGTTATGGTGGTGTCAGGTAGTTTGCGACAAACCAAGGCTAATGGGAATCAAAAGGATACAAGAGAAAGGAGAAAACACCACCATCCTCCTTAACATCTCCTATCTTCTCTGGGATTGAGTAAAAGATCAGGAGGTAACAAGGGAGAAGAAAAAAGGGAGCGTTGCAGATAACTGGGAAAAGAGAGCGTCTTTCTCTGGGCTGTTGATGAGGAACCGTACACCAGCCTATATGGTAGAAATGTGATCTTCAAAACCTTCCCTCCCTCAGTCCTTTCTCACTCTCTTGCTCCCTCGTTTTCTCCCTTGAGAGAGGGAAGATGTTGGCTGGCTGCAGGCACGAAGCTGTTGTAGCTTCACACTTCTGATCCTATCATCATAGGCTTATAGGCTCACTATAACCTTTTCTTAACAATGTCCCTTTTCATTGTATTGAACCTATTTATTTATTTATTGAATTATTTTAGTAAAAGTACATGAAGTTGAAACATTTTCTGTTAAAAGCAAGATGACTCTTCCAAAGACAAATATTCATTCATTAAGTTTCCACACCAATAGTCACAATACATTGCTCTTTTACTTCTGGCTCGTACCCGTCTCCCACAGGCCAGTCCTTTAAAAAATGAGACGTCACCATGTACCAGCTCTCTCCACTTGCTCCTCACCAATGGCTGGCCTGTAAAAGCTTGATGTGCCACTGTGGGCAATGCTCACATCTAAAGCAGGGCCACTGCCTCCATTTTTCAGAGAGAGGAGAGCGGACTTGCTTTGATGGGGGTTTGCTATTTTTGTGCGCTACAAATACCTTCCGTGTCCTGTTTTCTGCTTTTGAAAATCCCTTCCATTTAATCTTGTTACTGCTAACTGCAGAAAAAGACACAGCATTTCTCTTGGAGGTGTTGCTCAATATTTATTTAATCAAGATGAAATATTGTTCTGGGCCTGAATACAAATGTTAATTACATGCATGTGGTAATATCTTAATTCAGGTTCATGACAGAGTGATGGTATTGTTTACCCAGCAAGGTGCCTGAGGGAGGCCTTTCAGGATGGTTTATGAGTCTGCTTATGTACTTGATTAAGGGCTTGCTTTCCACTGGGGCTTCATCTTCACTGGAGCACAAAAAGATACAGTGTCATTTAAGTCTCTCTTCCATCATTTGTTGGCATAGTATATCTGGCACTTTGAATATTTATACGGCTTAAATCAAGATGAAAAGGTAGGAAAACACAGGATTTAACAACATAATCTGACAAGTGAAAAAAACATATTTGTTTATTGATTATAGGTCTTTTCTTTCAGGTGTTAATGGAGAAGCTCGGACATAAACACAATGATGGAGTCAGCTATAGCTTAGTGTTTAAATGATCTTTACGGGGGGCAACGCCTGTCATTTGCCATTAATCAGAGTCATTAACATTTCATGCCACCTCCCTCTGCCACACCTTCAACAGCAGCAACATAAAAAAACGTAGAGACCATTTGTAGCTTCAAACTTTGACACCAGAAATCAAACAGAACTCACTCGCTCATATGGAAAACCTTGATCAAACTCCACAGCAGGGCTCCTAACAGAATCTTTTTGCAGTGTTGTATATTACATAAGAAGCCTGAATGGATAAATAAGAAACTACCTGGGCGGATGCCATGTCCCTCATGAGTTCTCTGTCTAGGTTTGGCTGGGAATCGGACCATAATTATTTCATGAGATCTTGTCAGTGTCAACCTCAATGTGCTCTGTGTGTGTTCTGACTTCACGATGAGTTGACACTAAGAGGGCAAAGTGTGTTGCTCAGAGAAGAGCGGCAAATGTATACAGACATTTTGACAAATGATTGGTTCCTCACTGTCAGGCTGCAGATCAAATGTGTCCCTGTCACCTATGTGGCACAGACTGTTGGAAGGTACAGATTAAAGCTGGCACCTAAGTGCTGCTTGGGCCATCTGGGCAGCTTCAGCCTGAAATGAGCTTGATAGTAACTCTGCTTTTTTTTTTTTTTAACTTATTTGCTTATTTAAAATTTGCACAACTGTATCATGCATCAAAACTGGTAGAAAGTAAAAAAGTGAATTTACACTGGCAGCGGTGCTCTGTGAGTGAAGTCGATCAGGTCACCATAGTGGCTTGAGTGGGTGTTTTCCTCAGATTCAAAATATTCCAAAAAATATTCCAAAAATATTCCAAAAATATTCCAAAAATATTCCAAAAATATGAAAGTCTTGGAGGAAAACAGGGAATTTAATTGGGCATAGACAGATTTGTTTGCTTTAACCACCATTGCTGCTGGCTTACTGGGATGTTTGATCTATGGAGCAGATAACAAAGATGTAATGTTGAAAGGCTTTTCCAGGAGCAGCGCACAGCGCTTACTGAAAACAATCCGGCTGGGGATGGAAGGACTAAAGCCTTTTGCAACCAAGACAGACGTCAAAGGAGAGCAAAGGTAGTTTTAAGAAAAGGAACCAATATCAATGTTTCTCCACTGCTGCTAGTTTAATGGCAGCTCAGAAGATGGCACGATGTAGTAAGCTGTTCATTGATGGTGAATACATGAAAAAATTGTTTACTAAAATATCAGAGCTAAACTCTCAGGCTTAAAAAACAAAACTGAGATAATTGTTGTTAGAAGACTTGGGTCATCCCTATCAGTAACAATAACACTGTACTGTTTTTGTCAGCTTTCATAGTTTCAGAAATCTGAATGTCGCTAAAAATACAGTTAGTCATACAGTTTTAATTGGCAAAGAAGTGGTAAAAATGATTTATACCTCTACACCAGTATATTTCAGTGGGAGATTTTGTATTTTCTACTCTACAACATTCATTTGTTTGTGAAAATGGGATAAGACAGGAGGAATTGCCATTTACTTGAATGTAAACTTGTTTCTATGGTTTTACTTGTAACAAAGTATTTTTATATTGCTATTTTTACTTATCAATACATATTAACTTATTATTTTTAGTACTAAAAAGGATTGATGTACTCTGTTTGTTCCATCAGTGAGATAGGACATCCATTGTGAAAAAAAGCAGTAACGGTTTAATAAAACAAGGCTCATATTTAGTGTTGTGGAAATGGTCCATTGCCAAATAATTTTTTGTATCTAACAGCCTGACATCTGACACCTGTTTGAACAGTTATTCTCAATTTATTTGGTGATTATCATTTAAAAGCCTTCTCTGCTTTATCATCAGCTGAAACATGCCTTTGTGTACAACAGGTGACCAACCTGACCATATGGGTTATCTGTCCTTATGCTCTGCTAACACCCGCCGAGGTGACACAACATTTATTTGGATAAATTTGCCTGGGTTAAAATAAGCATTGCTTCAGGGTAGATGACTTTTACCATCACAGTTACAATAATACACAAAGTTAAGGTTGTGAAATGCTCATGGATAAAACAAAAACTATTGGTTTCAAGTGGAAAACAAGCAGCAGTCTCCTGTGACAAAGTCCTGTTTTATGTGCGCCCGTCTATCCTTTACTTTGTCACTTTTTATATGTCAACTAACTTCCTCCTTTGTTCTTAATTATGAAAGTCACCAGTGATCGCCCAAAAATAAAATTTAACTATGGGTTGTAATGAGTTACCTGCACATATGATCTATGGGCCTGTTTCTGTTTAGATACCAAACGGCTACGTCAAAGCAACTGTTATGGCATTTGTAAAAGTACCTTTTATGAGCAATTTTTTCCTCACTACGATGGTAAGATGGTAACGTACTAAATAGCTTTCAACGCTCTTCAAACTGCGTTTCAAGTTGCGTTTCCTCTTCGGCACTCTCTTTCTATGCCATATGATAGACAGATGGTTTATCCAATCACCTGCCAAGTATTTCTTTTATTTGAAAGTGCTTGTCCTTTTCCAAACGGTTCCCAACAAAGCTTTCCCAGATGGTTCTGTGAAACAAACCATCTGGTGCATCAGGTTAAAATTTGTTCCAAACTCAGGAGAAATGATTCATTCAGAGTTCTGTGTGTATGCAACGGTATATTCAGTAGCCTTAAATGTCAGGTCAGTTCTTTCCAGTCCAGCTCTCTGCCTACTGTCCTTCGCTGAAAGGACAGTTTGTTTGGGAATGTGTTTGGAAGGCCCACTCAGCGTTTTCTTTTCCAACCAGATTTGCAATCCTGTCCCACGTGTAATGATATACGGCAAATGTTGTGTGGGTCTAAAGAAGGATTTACTCTCCTTTGGGTGGAATCTCTGAAATAACCAAAAGAGCCCATATGAATAGACCTTGAATTAAGGGCATGAAGAAGGGTAAAAAGAGGTTAGGCTATGTTAATGCAGGTCTCAGAGTTTCACAGCAGATGAGTGCTACCTGAATATTTTAAACTCTCTTCTATCATTAGCTCTTCATTAGTGCATTGAAATACACCCTACATTCGTCTAATGGAAACAAATTATTCCCTCCTTTTCTTTTACCCTACTGGCAATCTACCTACAACTAATCAGCAACATACAGTGCTTGGGCATTGATTTCTCTTACGTCTGACTTGCTATTTAGGTTAGGTTTTTGAAGAACTGAAACGTTCATTTTAAAGCTTTCCTCTTGCTCTGCTGCTCATTCATTGTCCCAATTTCATCCCAGTGTTTTCAATTTAGTCTGTCCTGTTTTGCTGCATGTAAATGATTCTTGAAACATATTTTTTTATAAAGTTATTTGTGTTCAGTGAGAGGAAAACAGACACGACCCTGTTTACGCAAACAGCTGCTTTCACACTGGATTTGTGCCTGTCCCAATTACATAGTTAGTCAGCCACGGAGTTAACGTCCCAGTGTTTTGTGACACAGGCAAAGCATCAATGTTGCATTTTCTATTTCTGTTGTAATGTTTGTTAAATTTGTATGTCTCCTGTGTGTTTTGCGTCTCCTCCTCTGCTTAGTGAAGTGCCCTGCTGCTCACTGCTGCTCTTTCTCAGTCAAACTCTAATTTACACTGAAGCTGCAGCTCATACTGCCGGGTGCAGATATTCTGTGGAATTCATTGTCACCTTTTTAATGGCCACCAAGCTGTCAACCAGATTCCCATCTATTGGAATCTCTATGGCTCCCTCACCAAATAGGAAGTGACAAGGTTGACAGGTCAGTGAGTGTGGACAGTTGAGCCAAATGTCACACCATTCCCTGTCAAAAGCCTTTTTCTTGCTGTCATAATGAGATTCGTGCTTTCATACAAGCCTTGGAGGAGTGTTGAATCCATTAAAGCACTTTCCCTGTTGATTTGTGCTTTCTGCTGCCTTTATTACAGCGGATGTTCATCATTAGCACATACCGGCACTCTATGCACAGTTGCTCTGAATATGCAGTAATTATACCTTATTCTCCTTTAGATACGAAAACCTCTCAGGGGCATTTGCAATATATTTATAATTTCACAGTTCTGACTTTAAATTAGATGTTTTGTAACATGTCACACATTTATATCTGCCTCTCTGTCAATCTTTCTGTCTTTCGCCCTCACGACTGCAAGTGTAGGTGCACAGTTATGCAGAAAACCTTCAATAAACACTTTGGTTTTGATGTTTTGACTGGAAGCACTTGTGCGACAGTAAAAACAATACTGGACAACATTTTTAATGATAATAATTATAAATCAGACAGATAAGACACCAAAAAGAACATTACATTATATTGCAAAAATTAATTAGTCCAGTAACAAAAATATTGGACTCACACACAAAGTGCATCAAAAAAATCATACGTTATGACATCATACAGCTTAAGCCTCAGACTGCTAATATAATAGATAGCATGGTTAGCAGTGCACTCATTGTAAAATTAAATAACTTCTGCATATCAGTATACTTCTGTAACAACAGCAGCTTTGCAGACAAGTGTGTTTTGTTGCAATCCATTCTCTATATGCTGTCATATTGGCTAATTCATTATTTTTTATGTTCTCACTTTCTGATTCAAGAGGCAAAAGTGACATGAGTAGGCTAAATGTCATGCTTTGAAATGATGCATGATTAAATGATCTGCAGTTAATGTGGCCAGATAATAAATAAAAATACAAAATAAAACAGAACAACAAATTAGGTTAGTGCATAGTTTTAACTAGCATGTCAGATTTAGCTCAACATACAGTGAACTAAATCTATAATTCAATTTAAATTAAAAGTTAAGCAGTTAAGGTAAACTGCAAAGAAATATCCTATTCAAGACAGCTATCAACATTTTCAAATAGCACAGATTACTAAAAACTATGTCATGAAAATTAGCATCTTGGTGATAATTTAGAGTAACTAATAATTCATTTCCTGATTTTCAGTTTTATGCCTTTCAGTCATTTTCACTAAAACCATGTCTCTTGACACCAACCATTTTAATTTTTCAGACTTTCTCAGCTCTATCTAGCTGGATGTAATGAGAAATATTGTTAAACAGCATTTTAGTTCAAATAGTTCAAAGCAGTGCAAATGCATTTACTTGGAACCAAAGTCAGATACATGGTGTGTAGTCAGGTTAAATAAGGTCAGCAGTGCCTGGCCTGTGAAAATGAAATTAAAATATATATTTTTATCATTACTTTTTTGTGCTTTTATGCTCCCACGGCTATTTTTATCATTTAAAGCACAGATTAGAAGAGAATACCAACTGTTTTATACATATACTATTAATCCAAAATTATACACAGGGCTGCAACAAACTCTGGCTCTTAATTTGCATTATTTTTATTTTGTTGTTGGCTGCTGTACCACCACTATACTTACCTGTGACTTGGCCATTATAGGTACTGTATGCTTAGTTCACAGTGGAAAGGTTTTCTGACCCTCCCTGTTTGTTTCAGGATCAAGCACAGTGGCATAATCAGTCACAGTCTCTGCATTTTGTTTGTACAGGTTTGTTTTTCTAAATGCACCTCACTAAGGAAGTACCGAAGTGATAGAACTTAATACTGTAGTTGAATTGAAGTGATAAGCAGTTACTCATTTGGCAGACACTTTTATTCAAAGCGACTTACAAGAGAAGGACATCGCTAAAGATTCATTGATGTAGAAACCTTTGTCTAAGTATGAAGTATCATTTTTATTTGCTGCAATATTTAAAACGTGTAATGATTCATGACCATGAAAAAGTAGGACCAGTTAAGAGATTAAATACATTCAGCTATGGTACAATATACTGTATGCAGCATGATGAATATGTCACTGTGGGAATCCTGTGGATGAAAAGGTGAGAGAAACCAGAAAAATCTAAAAAATATAAAAGTAACATTCTTTTTGTTTTGAACCTAAGCTGAATATGTCTGTGACTATGTTCTGTCTCAGCAGAATATTTCAACTCGTAGTCTTTGCCGCAGAAGAAACTCATCTTAATTAGCAGGGATTTCGACTGGGGTTTGCTAAATTACCTCTTTTCTGAACCAGGCGTTCCCTCTCCACACATCACTGCACGTATGGAAGCAATGACAGTGGTTGACTTTTAATCAGTGTTGCTTACACAGTAATTGTAAGGTGGTACATGCATTTCTTTGTTTTAATTTTCTTTAATTAAGTTTAAACAGAGCAGATGCACTTGTTAGTAAATGGGAATTTCCACACAAGGGACTGTTAACTTTATGGAGTTTTTAATTTTATTCGACAACATGCCAAACAATGCAGCTGGGGCCACAATATGAACTCTTTTGAGATTAATAATTTTTGTTTTGTTCTTGATATAATTATAAAGACTAAATAAACTGTTAAATATACAGACTGACATGTTTTAAATCTTCTTTAGTGGTGCTCTGCTTTGCTGTTGTGCTTTAGTTCTTTGCCAGTTGCCTTGTCACATACTTCATGTATTACACCACTGTATACTAAAGGGATTGTAAACATCCTGAGCACAGTGGATTACTGAACACTTTCTTTTATCAAGCTTACATTATGAAGATGACATTGTCAGGACATTTAGGGCACTTAATTTTGGTTATAGTGGACTAGATATTACCAATTTTATCAGATTTAAAACCCACAGCAGAAGTGGATTTCTTTCTCATCTGGCTGCAGAGCCTCAAAGCTGTTCCTCTGCTTTTTTCAGATCGTGTACTGTGTTTCTCAGTCTGCTCACTCAAATTTGCCAAAGGTGTGCTTGAAGTCATTCACTCGAGAAAAGTATTCCAATCTGTTAAGTTAATCACCGTTTTTTTGCTTAAGTAATGAGCTTTAACATTCTTAAAATGAGCCAAGTTCATTTTTTGATCCCTTTGCTGGTAATTTCAAGCCCTGTGGTCTTCTGTTTTTAATTTGTAACTTTGATTCATATCTGGTTGTCATTTTCAAGAACAGTTTTATAGCAAAGGAGCTGTTTTTTATTTATTTATTTTTTGTTTGATACAAGATGAAATATCTTAACTGTCATCTGCTTCCCTAAAATAGATTAAAAACTAGAGACAGCTCCTTAAATCTTAACTCTATTAAGCGCTGTTCATTAGTTATAAACATAATTGAACAGATGACATATGAATTGCAACGTGGCTATTTGCATGCAAAAGTGCACACACACACACACACACACACTGATTGAAATGCATTATGGTTAAATAAGCCATATGTGAAGCTGCGTGAGGCTTTTCAGCTTTCATTAAGGTTGCACAGCTGTAAATTCAATTATCTTGAGAAAGACAGCAGGAGCAGGAGTTGACTGTATGAAATAAAAATGGAGAGGTTTTCACAATAAGCTCATTAGGATGCTGTCTGTTGCAAAACAACTGAGTAAAGTGAACATTTGTCTGTGATCTATTCCTTGCTGGGAGAGCTATTTGATGCAGACTCCACTCTGGGCACATTGCAAAATAGCTCGATTTTAGAATTTTTTGTTTGCTATTAAGTCCTTAAAGTATTTTTTTTCTTCAAACAAGTGAGTAAAAGAAAAAACATTGTATGAAGAGTATTTCAGCTTGCTTGCAAAACAACGTTTTTTTTTATAAATGGGGTGCAACATCTTGATAGAACAGGGATTAAAGATATGAAGTGAGGGAAGTTATTCAGAGTGCCTTGGGTTTTTGAAGTAAAACCCATGCCATGTCCGTTTCTTGCATATTTTAGGTAACTGGCATCTAGGGCACTACAAATTCTTCTGGTTAAATCAACAGCAATGTGCTTTAGAAGTTATTTGGAGCTTTGATAAAAAGTCAAGATCATCAGTTTGTTCACATAAAAACTTGTAGCCACTGTAGATAGATGAGTTTAGATTAATTTATATTTACAGTGGATCAAATGTCTACTTGTAATATGAAAGGTTTCCCTTATAGTGTCAAACTGAAAGAATTTTTATAACCTGACTCCACAGTTTCCCTCAGCCATAGCTTTTTGGTACCTTTTAGTCCATTTTTTTTTTTTTTTGGTTTTATTTCTGCAACTTTACTCTTTTGGTTCATTTTCTGTACTCACTGTTTGAGGTTTTTAGCTGAGAGCTCTGATAAACCCACTGTGACCCACTTGCCAAGTACAAAACAGCAGATGAACAGAGTTGGTGACTAGATGGTGACCATAGTTCAGGTTCAAGGCTAGTTGGAGACCAAAAACAGAGCCAGAATGACCTTTGGATAATCATCAGGTGGCCCTAAACCCAACTCTGTGCTGTGTCTGGTGGATGAGTAAATAAACAGTTGTTTGCTTAAGAAAGGTATACGGTAATAAGAAATCAATATTGTGTTTACAGCTTGACACAAGATAAAATAATGCAGGTCAACTGTGAGCATTTTGGTGAGAAAGATCCAAACTTGATTAAGATTCTGTTACATGCATCACTTCTGGTTAGTATATATTAAGACTGCAGAATACATAAACTCAGCAGTGCTTGTGGGTATTGTAGCCTTTAACATTTTAAAAATAATTAAGTGCTAAAACTCATTAATAGACAATAAGTTAAATGAGAAACGTTTTTTTCCATTGCAGATGTTCATAGTAACTAAGTCGCTCCTGTCACCCAGTCATACAGTATCGCTTCTAGACAGGGACAAAGGGGGACAAAATGAGGACAGCACACAGAGCAGCATGCACTAACACACTCACATATACACAAATTAAATTAAATTACCACAGAATAATATTTTCAGACCATCATCTGATGCTTCACTGCAGCTCCAGAAGCACTCCACTCATCACACAGTTGAATGAAAAGCATAACCATTATTCACCTGATGCTAGAATCAACGCAATGCGAGTCCTATAAAGAGTTCAAATAACACTTCCCCACTACCACCCCCAGCAATAATGATGTTAATGTCAGCTGAGCTCTTATTTCATCTACAAGCTCTCGCTTCAAAGCCATCTTTTCAGGGCAAAAAAAAAAAAAAAGAAGAAGCAATGGCGCCATGTAAATATAAATAAGTGTGTGGATGGCATGTTTTCTCCAGCGGGAAATTACTTTGTCATTGAAAAGATAATAAAGCACGAAGGGTAATGAAATATCTGGTTAGAGGGCAAAACACTGCAAGCATGACAATGTGCTGTTGTGATGGGAGTACAGGAGTAAGATAGCAGGAGGAGGGGAAGTGAAAGTCTTTCCTTGCTCCTGCTGTTCATTTGGGTGCTTCATATCGCAAATCACTGCGTCACATGTCTGCAGACAAAAGGAGTCAAGCTTGGAAAGAAAGCAACAATGGGGGGGGGGGGGGTAGTTTGACAGCCACCTATAACCACAGCCACCACTATAGCTGATGTTGCTGTAAGTGGGTGTGTGTGTTTTTGTTTCTTGCAGTGCATGCGTATCTCTGTGTATGCGTACTATTTAATAGGCGATATTCAAGACTGCCTATGTGAGTATGTTGTGTCACTGGAGCTCCTCCAGTCTCTCCAGCAGTGTGTGACTGTTGCAGCTGTGATGGGAAGCTCAGCTTGCTCATCCTGCATCAGCAGCAGGGAGGGACTGGAAGCTGGAAGGTGTGTGTGTGTGCATATGTGTGTATTTTCCCCTCTCTCATTTAACCGGTGACTGTTGAGGGGCTGTGGGACAGCGGGACAGAGCAGCAAGGAGGCAGTGCTCCAAAGTCCACTAACCCCCATCAGGCACAAAGCCAGGAGCTTGCTCCTGAAACAAGCCAAGACACACACACCAGCATCCATCCACACACACACACGTGCATACACATTCACATAAATGTACTTGCATGGGCTTGTATTCAGTTACCAGCAGCCAGCCTCCTGGCCACTGATTCTCTGAGTCATTGTTGGCTTGGCATTTATTTGTTGAAGTTAAATCAGTGCTCGGCACATTCAGTGAAACCCAGCCTCTGAGTTCTGGGCATCCATATCAGTGCTTGCCAGTTCTTTTGGACAGTGCATAATGGCTTTATCACTTCTGTCGAGTGTTGTAATTGTGGGTGTAAAAGCATTACAAATCGTTGTTGGCTTTAGCCCACTGACAGAAGGATGTGTTAGCAATTACAGTACGGAATTAGTTCCATTTCAGTACCATCACTCCATCTGTCACATTTGATTTATATTTTCGTATGAATGTCATATCTGAAAATTCCATTGAAGAAAATATTTTCCCCCCTATCACCAAACTTTTGCTTCAACCCAAACACGTCTTTTAAAATCTCAGTGGTGAACAGAAATCAACTTGGAGGTTAAGCCCCACAAAGGATCCCAAGATGCAGATAAAAACTATATTAAACATATTAAGTATGTTCATAACATGACTGTTCACTTTTCCTTATGTTTTTGCTTTTTTCTCATCAATTATTAGATACTTTTACCTCTTTAAGCTTCTACAAATCCTTCAAAAGAAGGACTCTAAAAGACAATATAAAAAAAAACAAAAAAAACACATACTTAAATTCCTCATAACTTGAAATGCAGAATGGGCTGTTCGGTCATCACCGCCTTGGCAGTGCATGACTTCGCCCCATGGCATTGTGGCAAACATACGCTCACCCACCTGTCACGCAAAGCACCTCAATTATATACAATTTAAGCCTTAATAAAATTGGTGGTTTATATATTGTACCGTTGTCTGGACGGAGGAAATTAGCGATAAAGACCAAAACTTTGTAGCAGGCATGTTTATTTTTGCTGTTAATTTTTAACATGGGAGTCTATAGGGATTTACTTGCTTTTGGAGCCAGTGAAGAAGCCATTTTAAGAACTGCATTTTTTGGCAGAGTGTTGGCTTCATTTCAATCATGGAGGTTGCCACTTGACCATATAATCTGAGGAGGTCACAAGCTAAAAGATTTTAGGATCCATCTGGTTCCTAGGTTGTAGGATCTAGATGGAGGGTCTTCTATGCCCCCCCAGGCTGTTCTGGATTTAGGAAAACTGCATTTTCATTTAACTGCTCATTGAACTTGTTTTAGAAACAAGAACCAGCCATTCAAACATGTTTCCTGAAGAACATAGGCGCTTTAGTCAAGTACTCTTTCTTAGGGCTCTCAGGTCTTGACTTACTGAAAAATAACAGAAAATTATTTTGTTCCCTACAACTTAGTGGTAACTACACTATGCTACATTTTTAAGTCTCTCTTTTAGAAGAGACAATGAAGCTCCTGAGACTTTCGTATCACTTCAGTCTGCCTATGAAGAGTTCACAGAGTATCTGTAACATTTCACATTATTAGTTGAGATTCAATAATTCAACTTTCTTGCTAAATCTCCTACTAACTCTAACCATTAACAGGTGACACGCTGTAGGCTAAATATTTGTATTAACATGGTTGAGCATTAAAAAGCTCAACAAAGATTAGTGAAGTGTCAGAAATTCTTCATAAACAATCCGTATAGGTGGATTATCTAAATAACATATAACCAGGTTTTTATTTAAAGGTTGAATAGATAAAATACACTTGTTATATAAAATGTCAATAAGACTCAAGGGCTGAACAATATGCAAAAGTCATTTTGTACAGTTGGAATTATTACTTTTGCATTTCATTTTCATTGAATAAAATATAAAAATACTGTCCCTGTATGTCTCTCTGCGGGACCACAATGCTTCATTTATGATATGTTGAAATTTTGAACTTTGAACTTATTATGCAAATAATAGCGCATATATGTAGCAAGTACAATAAGCTGGTGGCTCTTTCTATTTTAGATTAATGCTAATATCAGCATGTTAACATGCTCACAGTGAGAAAAGTCAAGGGAAAGTAGTCTGGACCGGGGCCCCATGATTGACCATAGAAACATTTCACGAGAGTTCATGAAGTATTTCTTACTTCAGTCTGGAGCAAAGTGATGGATTGACTGACCCTTGAGCCATGAAACTAAAATTAAAACAGAAAACTAAGATTGAAAACTTTAGAATTAAAAATGAGAAATAAAATTAAATGTTACTCACACTAACTTAACCTTTCCTGCCTTGTTATTTCTTTACTTCTTTGACTGTGCTCTCACTTTGACCCTTGCACTCATTGTTAGTTGTGTGTACTTCGGGAGCACACTGTAGGAATACAGACTGCAATTTGCTGTAAAAATAACATAATGTATTTTATTTTTATTTTTCTCTGACTGGAGACTGTTCCCAGAACCGCTAATGCAGTTTTTTTTTTTTTTTTGTGCATTGATCAGAGTACGTGTGTGGGTCGAAGGACATCAGGCAGATGGCCTTTTCTTCCTGCTGGTTGTGGGGGGTGGGGGTTAGGGGGTATGAGGGGTAGGTGTGAGCAGGAATGTACAAGGACAGAGACGTCTTTGACCAAGAGTGAAGTCTTTGCTTATTAGGTCACCCATCTTTCCTTGTCCATGGTTGTCTTTCCCTCCTCACCCTCCCTGCCTCCATCTCTCTCTTCGTTTGTTCCTTTTATCCTTCTCTGCATGATCAACTTATCTCAGCATTCAGTGCTAAGCCAGCCAACAGACAGGGTAAATCATTTCAACACTCATTTACCCTTAGTGACAGATTTAACAACATGAGTCTGAGACTGGAGTCATAACGGCACAGGAAGTCTGTACCATTAAGGTAGGCACTACACATTGTGAAAGAATTGCATTTGTCTGCAGAGCTCTAGTAATGAGAGTAAATCCTAGCTATCTTATTGCTTCTCAGGGATATCTGAGCTACAGTCTTGATTCTTTCAGATTAATATCAACGTGTAGACATGGTGTAGCGGCACAGTGGCTTTGATCCTCTGATGCTTTATCTGCACAGTTGAACTGTCTTTTCTCTTTTGCTGTGAAATCCAAAAAAGCTTTGTGTGCTATCTTTGTATCATCTTCAACTCCTTTGATTTAAAATTCACACAGTGTCTGAAAAATGTCCTTTCAGGTTGCCTTGGCTCGAGTGGTCAGAAAAAAAAGAGCAGAACACAGACAAGAAGCAGATATTCTCTCTGTGCTGTTCAAATAATTGGTCAATTTTGAAAGTGTTAAGCTATTATTTCTGTAGGAAACAGTCATGAGCACATGGAGGTGAGAGCTGTAGCCATAGCAGCAAGATGAATATTGTCTGTGTCACTTTGTGGCATGTCAGTGAAATCTCTGCTGGTTTTTCCAGCATCTTTGGAAAACATGCAGCACATATGCTTGACTGAGCAATGCCACATCCAATCAAGGCTGTAAATAATGCATGTTAAAGCTTGACTCATGTTTCTGAAGTTTAAAGCGGAAGACAGACCGAGCTAACGTCTTACACTGTGGACTGATACATGCCTGTGTGATGCAGATGTGCGCCTACAAGACAGTGATAATAGAGACATCTGCATGACATGATATTTTGAGACATCATTTCCCTTTTGTGATGGCTTTTAATGTGTCTTGCATTCAAAATTAGACTGATTTTCTAAATATTTAAAGAAGTTTATAAATACATTGTTTCAGCTGCAGTGATGTATGAGTTCGTGCCTTTATATGAAGTAGCAATCTGAGAAATATTTGAAGAAGAAGAGAAATTTGCGGTCACCAACAGGGCTGTCTGTCACTCAGTTCACTCTTCACTGCAGAAACAAACCTCTCAGAGTGATCTTTCACCCACAGGGGTATTGTCTTGGTGTTAGCTGTGGTGTGGTTGATGTTTGTCATTGTTCAACTTCATTTCACAGCTTGGACAGACAGCTTTCCAAAACAAACAAACAATCATGCTGCCATTCTGCTCTCAAACCTTGTTGTGTCATGTGTGACTTCTGCTGCCTTATTTGTATTCACTTCCATGTTTTATTCACAAACACAGAGTGGCTGACATGAATCAAATCTCTACAAGAACACAAAGGTGTTTATGCTATTATTTTTAGTGGTGTTGGAGCTCAAGTCAGGGGCAAGCAGAGACACACGTGACCTCTGATTACCAGTGGAGGGAAATAACCAACGAGAACAGAAGAGAGTGGGAGAGATGTGCAGGGGATTGCTGATTCATACAAGACTCACCTACACTAACAGGATCTGTCTGAGCAAGAAAAGGCAGGGAAGGAAGTGGAGAGATAACAGGAGACAGGAGTGGGAACGAAATGGTGATGATTCATGTAAAACTCAAAAAAAAAAAAAACATCCAGTCAATTGAGGTGATGTGGTCTGCAGAACAAAACTAGAAAGGTAGAGAGAAGAATGAATATAGAAAGAGGAGGGAGAGGATGGTAAAGATAAAGAAAGGGAATGAGTGTGCTGCAGGGAAGTCTTTCCCTCCCTCTCACTGGGGAGCCGTTCACTCAGATGTTGACACTGCAAAAAAAAAAAAAAGTTCCTTCTTTCTGGTTCATTTTGGGCTCAATTTGTTTTAGAAAAACCACCTGAGCTTGAGAGAGAAGTACTTGAAAGGAGGAGGTATGTAAGGCACATTAAGACAGAAATCCCTACATTACCCTTCATTACTGTGACAAAAAAATCCCAGAAAGATTCTTCTTCTTGATTTCTTCACTCCTTTGGGCACTAACAGCAAATAAACAGTGTTTTAATTATGAGTCTTTACCAAACATCCATACCAAATAGTAAAGATGTCTATTTACAGAACAAGTTTGCTTTCAACTATCTGCATGAATCTTTTTCCATTCAGGCAAAACTACTTTTTTATGGAGAATGTGTAAAACTCCAGAAATAAAAATAATATATGTGAAAAAACCAAAAGTAACATTAAATCTCCATCTCTGTATCCCAGAGTCTGAGGTGACATCTTTAAATGTTTGTTCAACCACTGGCCCAAATCCCAAAGTTTATGCTGTAAAACAGAGAGGAAAAGAAAATCATCACATTGGAGAAGCTGGAACCAGAGCATGTTGAATACATTTTTCTTGAAAATTGACTCAAACTGATGAATTGATGATCAAAATGGTTGCCAATTAAGCTTCTGATGATTGACTAATAAATCATTTTTAAAGATGAGTATAAAAATATAAATATGAATATAAAATTAAGATTTTTTTATATGTCATCTTAGTCGTTAAAACAACAAGAAAATCATATAATCTGCAGTTAATTGTTTAACCATCTCAGAGAGATCATCTGTGAGGGTTTGGTTGTTTCTTAGGTAGTGGATAGGTAGTGTTTTTTTTTTTTATTGCTTGTTTCTCTGACTCCAGTAATCAGATAGAATAACTAACATCGGGAAAGTATGATTAATAATAAATAGGCTATACAATGTGTATTTAAAAAAGTTTTAAAAAATCATTAGTACAGACTTTACTATAAATGGACATTTCTAAAGATCAGTATTGCATTTTTGAAAAAATTATTTCCAAGTCATGAAACTGTTTTTTTTTTTTAACTATTATTCTGTTTATTAAGCCATTTAAAATGAAATGAAAAAAAAAAAAAATCAATCTGAAAACAGCAACAGCCGCATGCTTCACCCCCTACTTCAACAGAGTGGATGAAGCATATCTAATCTCAAAATGGACTTTAACCATTATGGGCTTGTGTTTTAATAACTCTATAGCTAAGTGAGTGTAATTGATGTGTGTGTATGTTTCATCACATGGATTTAGATGGATGACTGCTGCTGCAAAGGTTAGAGGTTGTGCTCCACTGCAGGGAAGAAACATATCGACCAGTTTAAAAAATGATGTGATAAGAGCCCTCTGGCCAAACACAAGAGAGGCTCCTGGTTATGACGTGTGTGTGTGTTATAAGGCTCAGGGTGTTAGCTGAGAAGCCCAGCTGCTGCTAAGGTAAAGGTTATGAAATGAACAGAAAAGACAGGAAGCCTCTGACAGCCCAATGGCCAAACACAAGATTTATCATGACCTGTGAACCTGGCAAATCTTCCCCTGCCCAGAATGCAACTTATTACGCTTTGTGTGTGTGTGTCTGTGTCTGTGTGTGTCTGTGTTTGCGATAGTGCTTGTGTGTCTGTCTGCGTGGGCTGCCTTTTCCCCCCTCAGCTCCATCAAGGGGTTTGCACCTCTTCGAGTCTAGCCTCATATGTCCCCTCACTCTAAAAGTCTGTGAAAACCAGGCTTTTTGTCTGTGTTTGTTTCCCCGAGTGTAATGGAATGGAATAATGGGATAAAACTGCCTGTGTTTTATGATTCGGGGGCTCTATCTTACACGCAATACAGACTTATTCAATATGGACCTGATTTGTTGACTAGATTGTTTTGTTTTGTGTAGTGTTTCATATTTTTAAGCATCGCTTCAGCTTATATTGTGCTTTCTTCTACAAGTTATATTCACTAGAGGCTGACTGGTAGAGGTATCTGTTTGCTCATTTATTGTTTTACCAATTGAGATTGATTAATGTTTAGTCACTTTATGACAGATGGGCTGGAGGTTCTGCCCCCGACAGCCTATAAATTAGTCTCGTCGTATACTAGATTCATTTTTTAAATAAAAGATTAACGTGTTCCAGGGCTTCCTCTGTCATAAACCAGGATCAGGTCTCATCTTAAAGAGCAGCTAAACCGAAAATATTGGTGAATGTCAAAAGTAGATTTCTGATGAAACAGATTTTTATAAGCAAACACAGCTAGTTTGCAAACACTAGCTTCAATTTTCTTAACATAAAATTAAGCTATATGTTAATGTTAAGTGTCATAATCATAATCATAATGAAGTTTAGTCCAAGCTCCTTCTATTTCTTTGGCTGCACGAGATGGCTGTTGGGCTCATTTTGACCCTCCTTCTCCTAATTTATTATTCTATGGTATGTCCTATGTGTTGCTTTTAGCCATCTGTTGTAAGTGGGAGTCTGAAAACAGCCCTGTGATCACAAAAGCAAAATAACAAAATAAAATCTCAAGGGACTTTGTTGGTGGCGGCTGTGTTGCGACAGGTACCATCGAGATAATACATTTAAATAATGATCTATGAGTTTAAATGCTCATCAGACACCAAAGCACAGCACAAGGGTTTCTAAGACTATGTGGAACTTTTTTCAAGTTATCACTGTGGCAGTCATCTTTATCTATTTGTCATGATAATCCTGAAGTTATCATTAGAAAAATAGCATTCCTGTTAATAAGGAATAAACCATAATATACCATGAATTGTGTGTTTGATTGGCCAATGGACAATGCTCTGTTATGTTGCGGCTAAAATCTTTGCCAAGCCTTCTGCATTGGTAGCTCTCGTGTTATGTTAGACAGAGCCAAGCAGGGTGAAGGGTTGGGTTGGTGGAATGAATGTAAACCTATGCTTTGCAGTTTTTTTTCCCTTTATTCTCCACCTGGGGTCATTAAAGTCAGACTTGTTTGTATAAATTACCAGCAGTTGATTGTGATACTCATTGGGGCGTGTTTTGTTGTTGTTTGTTTAGCTGCGGGGCGGCCCTCGTGGCCGGGATGCCACTGTGTGCCGTGCCAGTCCACAGTGGACGGTGAGGGGCAGGAGGAGGGGACCGAGTGCCGGAGACTGAGAGCAGGTGGCGCACAGCAAACCGGAGACATGAACCTCTGCTGGAATGAGATCAAACGCAAGTCCCATAACATCCGGTAAGAGGACATTCACTCTGGTGTTTACTGGGGACAAGACGTTTCGTAAGAAGCTGTAACTGTCTGTAACAGCAAGGATGGATGCTTTCAGAGGAGAGAATGACTCCACTGGAAGAGTTTGAAGTGGTATTAAGCTGCCTCCGTCAACTGCAGTCTCTGCAACAAAACTGCTGATTGCACTTCTTAACTTAAAATTTTGCTTTCACAAAAAAATATTGAAAAATTGTTTCATGATTTTTTCAGGGTACACTTGGTTTCATTGGGATCTTTTTCCCAAAACATCACTTTTCAGTTTTATGCAAATTGCTAGTTAGCTAGCAGCTTGGTTCCACTGTGTTACTTATAACTATATTTATTTATTGAGATTTACTGAGTTTATTGAACATGTCGAACGCCACAACTCCATGCTGGAAGAGATCAGAAAATAAAAGCATGAGGGAGTTTCCTCTGTCTTAGTGAACAAACTCAGTGGCGGGCAGCCCATCAGGACCACTCGGAAATTTTAGGCCTGCACTGTGAGCAGTCAACTTGACCAGAGATGGAGTCGGATTCCCAGCCTGAATTATTCTTTCAGTCCAGCTCTGTTAATTAGCCATTGTTTGTTGAACTAATAGAAGCCTTTTTTGTGTTTTTTGGCTTGTCATTTTATACATACTCTAAATTAGTACATTTGCTGAATGATTAATGTGTGAATATTTCACTTTTCAATTCTGTGGAGGTTACTCTTTTGTGTTTGAAATGTTAGGAAACATTAGGATAATTTGTGTAAGTTTATGATAGACCGGTCACACAGGGGACTAGAGCCTAATTATGTGTGACATCTATATATATTGTTTCTATCTTTCTTTGTTTCTCATTTCCCCCCTAATGATTTTTCTTGTTGCCATTCATGGTCAGTTTTCAGGCAATTAAAAATTATTGTCTAATAAAGTGCTGTCACACAATAATGCATATTTTAGGGCTCCTTGCAGTCAGCCTCTTAATTATTGATATAAAATGGGTTAATACTGCAATTGCACAAGTTACACTCAAGAGGTTTACCAGTGCAAAACAATTAGAGGGCATTCATGTTGTTCCTTGATGCTTAATTGCAAACTGTCCAGGCTTGCCGCATCATTTCTGCATCTTCAATTCAACTGGCATCCTGTTTAGACAACTGGCCCCTTAATTGCTTACTTGACCCTGATGTATCTAGGAAGAAGGAGGGGGAAGTTAAGGAAGGGTAGTTGTGAAATTGGTTAAGACAGTTTCCCCTGCAGTCCTGTGTAATGAGATCACTATGGATGGCCTGCAGTGGCTGTTTATACCCGAGCTGCACTCTGACTTCATCAGGCTGAAAGAGGAAGTGGGGGTGGGGGCAGGATGAAGTTGATAGAGGGATCGAAAGAGAGAGAGAGAGAGAGTGAGAGAGAGAGCGAGAGAGAGAGCAAGTGAACAGACAGCTGGTATGAAATCATAAAAGAAGGGATGGGATGCAGGGAAATGGGAGGGGTAGAGGGAAAGAATATAAGCATGAATGAATGAGAAAGAGCTTCACTGAAAAGCTGTCTAACCTTGAGGGTGAGTACTGTCCAGAGGAAACGTCTGACTGCGTTTAATGCCAACGGCTGGACAAAACCAGACGACTGGCTCTGTAACAGCCTATCTGGCATTGATTGACAGGTGGTTGAGGCTCTGCTTCAATACAAGTCATGGCTGATTCCTTCTATCCTTTCAAATTTTTTGTACACTATTCCCAATAGTAAACTGTGTCATGACTGGAATTAAATTGAATTCCTCAGTATACTAAATTATAAACAAGACTAAGATCCATCAGAGGGAGTCATTAGGTTTAGGAGTTGGGCAGTATTTTAGAAACACAGACCTACATGTTTAATATACTTTGTTTTGTTTCTTAATTATTTTAATCCTTTTGAGTGCAGACTTAATTTCCCATTAGTAACTAAGAACTAAGGTCAATACTCATTAAGTCAAAAGTCAAACTATATTTGTCAATGTGTATTCTGTTCTGCACAGTGAGACTGCAGATGTAATTGACGTGGTATCCACACACAATAAACAATGGCCTGCTTCACACAGGAGCAATATCAGATGTTATTAGAGAGTCATATGAACCTTTTATCTACAGTAAAATTAAGGTTCATGTATTTATTAGTATAAGTGATACTAATGTAGGTGTGGACTGTGTATCTACAATAGAATCTACAATGGATCTAAAGGAAATTATGTCATGATTTTAATATAAAAAAAAATAAAACTTAAATTTGGCGCCAAAATTTTTGTTTGTGGGCCAGGTTTTGCCGATGGGCAGCTATTTGCCTCCAATAGCCTTGCTAAGGGCTCTGTGAGGCTGCAGAATAATGCTTTGAGCTAAATACTAATGTTGGCATGTCAACAAGCTCATGGTGACAATACTAACATACTGATGTTAAGCAGGTACAATGCTAAACACGTTTACCATCTTAGTTTTGTGTGTTAGCATGCAACAACTGAGGCTGATGGGAATTCCATTAGTTTTGCATGTATTTGACCGATGATTGTGCTGCATGAAATTTCTAAAGCGATCGCAGGTTATTCTGAGGGGGGACAATAATGTTTCCAATCCATACAAGAACTGTTGAGAAATTTCCCTAAAAATCATATGCAAACTTCATGGTGGCACGAAAGGAAAAGTCATCACCAAAGGATCACCAAAGTTGGCAGGATTCACCCTCTGTGGAACGTGAACAAGAAGCAAATCAATCACATAGTCATTGAGGTATTAAGATGCCTCAATTAGGAGTAATTGGTGGAGTAAATAGTGCAACAAAAATGCATTCTCTAATCGTTTACAGATGGCAGTGGCACAGAGAATCAGTGCAACACAATGTTGCCCAGCTATAAGGATACGGTGCTGATAACAGAAGGTTTGGGTTTGATCACTTAGTTGGCTTCTTGTATTGGAAATAGGCAAAATCATAACAGTGTGACCCACAAAACTCACACTCACCAGCTGTGCTGCATGTGTTATTGACAACAAAATAGTACTTTGATGCCACTGGCAAAAAATGTAGACATGCTGTTCTTATTGCTGTGTGCTTTGTGCTATATCAAGTTGTGGTTTAATGTCTTATGCAGGATTGAGATAATAGCCCCAAACAAGTGGACCGCAGCAGTGTATTGTGCTGTGTCTATAGTAATCACCACTGAATGAATATATAAAAGAGACATTTATTACTGCAAGCATATTGCTGAGGCCATTCAGCCATCTGTAACTATTGTTTAAGAAAATACAGTATGAGAGTGTGGGAGGTTTCAGCAAATTTCTGTTGCTCAGTAGAGACTATGCTTTAGAAAATTACGAGTTATTTTTAATGGTTGTGTAATTCATTAAAAGGACAATCATCTGGCATACCCTCTTCATTTATGTTCATTCACCTTGACTGAACATGCCTTTAGCACATTTAAAAAGGGGAAAATTAGGCCTATGACAGCTTCCTCAACCCATGACTTGTCTGAGTGTAGCATCTTTTTAGAAAAAACATGTGATACTCATGCACAGCTGTGCTACATTTCAAGGTATGAATGAAAATGTGCTTTTAATCTAACAAATCCCTCTTTCTGCAGCTATTACAGTTGTGTGATAGTGTTTCAACAGCACAAATGGGACAGATTGACTTGTGCATACAATTTAGTGATTGGAGACTATTGTGATTGAGGCACTTGGGATGTTCTCATCTTTGTTTTTTTTTTTAGCCATGCTAGAGGCATAGCTTTAGGGTTGGCAATCTATCAAGTGAATTGTCATTACATTTGGTACAAACATTCATGGTCTTTAGAGGATGCATCCTAATGACTTTTGAAATCCCCTGAGATTTCCTCTAGCGCCACCATTAGGTTAACATTTATGAATTTTTGTGAAATGTCTCTTTATTGCCAATTTATTTAGTCCAGACATGTATAGCTACCTAAATAAATAAATATATCTAATTTAAATTTCATCAATCTATTATATGCAAAGCTACTGACATTCCCATCAGCCTCTGCATGTGTCAGTTTGCAAAGAACATCCATAAGCATGCTAACAGGCTAATTTAGCCCAAAGCAGCATTGTAGAGATGAGGGGGATGCAATTGCTTTAATGGGGCTCTCAGGCTTTGCTTTGCTTTGTATGTAGGTAACATTATTTTGAGATTAGCAAGCAAACTAACAAACAACACAAAAGTCAACTCAAAAAAATGTGACCTAGTGGCTCACAAGCTATTTGATTTTGATGCTCTTTGAGAAAATAATACCAGGCCTTCTCCTCTTTTCCCTTTGGCTCCTCCTTGGTTATCAACCTGCCTGTGTGTGCACTGCACCAGAGGATAGGTAGAGATGTGTGTGTGTGTGTGTGTGTGTGTGTGTGTGTGTGTGTGTGTGTGTGGTGGGGATAATTACATTTGCCACAAATGATTCAGTGGTTGTATGAGCTCATAATTCATATTCATATTTAGGGAGTAAAAAAAAAAAAAAAAAGACCCTGCACTGAAGAAAAAAGACCTGCCCCTGTTGGAGGCATTGAAACACTACAGCATTTTTTATTATGAGGGACAAATGCATGTGTTTTAATACTGAGGAGAGTGTATCCACTGTGAAATCTATGCCTATGCTCGGTGGCATGCTATGAATTAATTTGCTGCAACTGTGATTAACACTATGAATGCCTTGGTTAGAGTGTGTGAAAATGTGTACTGTCATCACTAAACCCTAAAGATATTGCATCTCCCCCCTCTACAATGTCTGGCTTTTCCTTTCGCCTTTGAGTGTGACCACCTGGAATAGATATTAACTGATTCCAACCATGATTAGACAAACACATTTTGCAAACTACTTATGTTCCAGTGTAACTTAGCACTTAGTCCTGCTATAACTAATGCCTATTGTATGTTAGTGAAGTGACGAAGGCATATTTGCACTGAGACCAGCTGCACTAAATCCTACTCTTTGCACTTGTATTGTGTGGCAGTCAAAAACAAAATGAATCTGAATCATAACAAATCTCACCAAGTCAATAATCACACCGAATGCTTCTTTGTCTGACAGGTATGAACCGGTTTCCTTCGAACAGATGTGCCATGTAACAACAGTGATTACAGTGTCATTCACAGTGCTAACACTATCAGCCATTGTTGAGATTCGGGCCGTGCCACATAGTGAGGTGCCCACTGTTGTGCACTGGAGGGAATGCCCACTGGGGTTGGTGTGGGTGGCTCGGTGGCATGCTATGAATTTATTTGCTGCATGGCTCAGATAACTGCAGAGAGCAAACCACCCACGCTTAGTGTCTGTCTAAGGGCAAGGGGAGACCTCTGAGTCTGTTTTTGTCTCTGTCTGTCATTATTTCAGTGTTCCTGTCTCTATTCACAATTCACAATAGTACCTATTGGTACCATTCTCATTCAAGGTCTCTATCATTCCCATTCACTTTCCTGTTCAGTCTCTACCTTTTCACTCTTCCTCCTCTTCTCCTCTCCTCTGCTTTGCTATTTGTTCTTGTACAGTTCCACCTTCATTCTTCTCCCTATCTGCTTTTTCTTGCCAGTTCCTTCTACAGACATCCCAGGTTTAGTGTAATGCCCTTTGGTGGTTCTGTGTCCCACTTTCCCTACATCATCCTTTAGCAAGTTACAGTACATTGCCTGCAGGACGTATTGAGCTCTAATTACATGTTAATGGCAATTCTTGTTCAAGGTCAGCGGTCAGCTTGAAGAAATAGATTTTTGACTTATTGCTGCCTCTGAATCATTTTTACATTCAGTGGTTTATTTCAGGGTAAGAAAGGTAGCATTTTCTCTAGATGCTATTTGTTTGGGTTCATAGTTTGACTCCATAATACTGATGGATGTGGCTTGAGGCTCAACTAATACAAGTGTGATCCACATTTCAGGTTTGTGATTTTACCTGATCTTTCATTTGTAAGCTAGTGACATTTTTGATGTCCTAATCAGTTGTGTCAGCCTTGTAATAATTAATGCAACTCTCACACAAAGCCCCATTCTCTTTTCCTTGACATACTGCCACTGACGTCATGTGCATCACACTGGGTAAAGGCTGGCAAAGCAGGGAATGAAGATTTATTAAAGACGGAATACAGCCTCAAGTATTTTGGGACAAATGCCATATCTAGTGGCAGGGCTGACAACAACAAACTTTGACACACTTTAATGATGAAACAAACCGTTGGGGAATTAAGAGCCCTGTGATTAATTTGAATTTGAGTGCAGCTCTGTGGAGAGCACTGAATACTGCTTTCTTACCCATCATCTGGTGCAGAACAAATCAGAGGTGGTGTTGCACAGATTAGAGACAATGTTGGACTTTTTGGACTGCTGCAGTGTCTGTTTGACTTGCAGGAAAAGATAATCAGGTTTTGTGCACATATTGTACCCAGGCATGCTGAATGGTTTATATGGTTCAAATCAAATCCCCAAAGGAGTGAAAACATTGTGCTGGTGCAGTTGCAACAACAATGAGGGCTTGAGGATTGGAGACATGCTTTGCACATTAGTCCTGTTTACTTGAAATACCTAACAAACCAAGACCTCTATGGAAGGAGGACAAGTCCAGTGCATTCAGATTCATAATGTAATTTTAGTCATAAAATAAAAATCTATTAAAAATCTCTTTTGTGTGTTTGATGGTAGGAAGTGGTAATTTACTTGAATTGTTTTACTGGTGTTTACTTATATTACTAATGTTAACAGACCTTTAACAGCACCATTAAACAACTTGCTGCCTGGTGTTAATGAAGGTTTTTAGGGTGAAAGGAGGTCCCAGTGATGTGTTTTGATTTTTAGTGATGAGGACATTTGGACAAAAATTGTGCCTTTAAATGCACCAGTACACCTGCACATACAGATGGATGATAATGGCAATTTCACAACACTGATGTTCAGTCTCTTGTGCTGCTGCTACAGTATATTTTGCAAACTTGCCTTACTAAGAGGCAGATTATACAGTACTTTTGTTGCCCACTGTAGGCACTTTTAAACAGTCCCTCTACCACCTGTGAATGAGCAAAGTGCTTTCAATTACAAAACATGCACTTGAATGACACCTGCAGCCTGAGGCATCATCTATGCTCAATTTGAACTCTGTGAATGTTTTTGCTGGAATTATTGTGATCAATGTAAAAATGAGGAAATAAAACAAACAGACTTATGTTTTAAAATAACAACTGACAGCAGAAACTTGTGCTGTCTTGATCTCGTACAGAAGCTTACACTATGAAAAGACATAAGAACCACAGCACCCCTGTACATTGTACTGGAAATGATAAAGCTGAATTTATACTGACCATGCAGCACTTTGGTTTTAAGAGTGAAGTGGCATCATCTTATGACTATTTCAACTGTGGTCTTTCGTGCATCTTATTTAGCTTCTTTTATTATTTGCAAGATTCTCCTCTTTCCACAACACCTCCTCTACTATCTGCTGGGCTAGCAACACGTAGTGAAAAAAAATTCTACGCATCTGGGCATGCTCATTTTTCTATACATCTATATGTCTGCGTTTGCATTTGACAGAACGTCTAATTAGTGTCTGTGTCAATGAATGAGCAATTTTCTGCAATACATGAACCACTTAAACCTCACAGGTCTGTGTTTAATGTTCATACTGAGGCCTATCGCTATTTTATTCTTGTGTTAAGAATCAGATTTGAGTTGCTGTATCTGCTAATTGTATGAGAAAGAGCACATTATTCATCACAAAATGTTTGAATGGGGTGATTTTAGCAGTGAGTCACTGTGATGCAGAGGAGGGCAAGCTTCTTTAGAAGGTTTGGTATTTGTTATTAAAGTACAATCATCTCATCATGTCAGTACAAACTAGCCATCATGATGACCACTTATCTGATTGACTGAAGAAATCTGAACCCACAGCAGTTGTATACCAAAATGTGGTCGCTTGTCTCTTCTCCTCTGAAATGGCATCTGCACTGAGAACACCAAGCTAGCCTCTTCTTAAAGCTAGCTGAAAACCTGTAGTGTGCATAATAGTCTAAATCATATTTTTTATTTTTTAAATTACATAGTTCAAGTAGAGACATTTGGGGCACAGAGGGCAAGAGGTGCCATTCTCCCTATTACATGTCAGTGTAGTCCACAAAATGATTTTGAAGCTGCTGTTGTTGGAATCAATGCATAATGTTTCTTTAAAGTTACACAAGGCAAAGGTTTTCTTTTTTAAATGACAGCATTGTAATCAGACTGCAGTCTGTGCACTCTATGTTTCAGCTTATCTGAGAGCTGGTAAATTTGTTTTATTTGTGATTTGAAACTTCAAAGTCAAGAGAGACTTGTAGATAGCAGTACACAAACTCACAATCAAAAGAAAGCTGGATTCATGAGTGTAAGATAATTAGCCTGTAGCCTGCAGTGTGAAGTTTAGTGTTATTTTCAGACCAGCAAAAACAAGCACCCTATGTGCAGTTTACTGATTTTTACACCCCACAATCTGATGTTATTGATGTGATTTTGTAATTTCTGTAATTAGTTTATTTCTGATAAATATTATTTTCTAACCTTGCATTGCCATTCAGAGCTACAAGCAAGCAAACCTGCCCTTTGTAGCTATAAAGAATATATTAGAGGAGTGTATTCTCCATGGGTGTGAGCTCCTGTAAATCTTAAAACATGCACAGTATTTCCAGTTGTTGGAAGCAGTCCTGGTCACTGGTCTGCTCTTGTCACTCATCAAATGTGTTTCCAACAAATCTCAGTAAGACAGCTGTTAGAAGAAATGCTTTAGGCAAGGCTTCAGTAATACTCCACTAGAGAAGTCCCTGAATGCATCACACACGACACACTCTCCCCCTACAGTGTAGAAAATCAAAAAGGGAAGCCAAAAGAGACAGACACTCAGAAAAGGCTGGCAAACATGCACATGCTCTTTGCAATTTACAGCTATCGTGCCACATCATTTATTGATATTGAAGTTGAAATTTTTCAGTTACCTACTGCTGTGATTTGGGACCACCAGTGCATGAATGTGGGCTACATTAATTTTGTGCACACAGCATGATCAGTCCGAGTGAGAGATGGCAGCTGCTCCAAGTGACAGTGATCAGGTGTCTGGGGTCTGTTGTTGACTTTCCATTATATTATATATATTATATTACATTATATGTGGTATGCTGTAGTGTGATCTGAGCATATGACACAGGCACACATATGTACAGAATAAGTTAAGAGATGATGCAGTTACTGTACTGACAATACTGATCTGCAACTTAATAATATAAATAAATCTGATTAAATGCATTGAGATTGTTTGTTCATGTTGTGTTTATTTTAAATGTTCAAGGTCAACATTTCTTTTTCAGGGTAAAATAAGTGTATTCATTTATTTCTCTTGTAGAGGTCAGTGATCACCCAGCTTCACTTGCTTGAACATTGTTCTCCATCTTTAATGCATATGTCAAAACATTCAACTCTCTTCTTGACAGACATCCATACATACTCTATCGGGCTGGAGGGTGGGTGTGCAGACACATTCAGACATGTGAGATGTGAACTAAGTATATGCTTTCTGTAGCTGCTCCAAAATAAAAGCTCTCCAGTGGTTTGTCAGTGAAAAGTTTTAAATGTGAAGCAACAGGGCGGGTTTGCATTAAAATGCCAGTACCGTAAGGCAGCAACACAGGAGCAAAGGTCTGAAACAAAACTCCAAATCAGAGCGACTCCCATGGTTTGCTGGATTGAGCTGTACAGAGCCAGTGGAGAAATTATTTCTTCTCACACTTTCTGGCCATTTTCTATATGTGATGCAGTGAGGAAATAATTCACTGCCACTTTGAAATGAGAAGTGTCAATTCAGTCAGTCTAAACTATTTGTAAGGCTGCCCTCTGGTTGTCTCTGTTGGTGTTTTTTTTTTTTTTTTTAGTTTTATGATCTTAAATAAATTGTTGAGTTGTATAACATTTTTTTTTTTAAATGTATACATGCATAGTGCACTTGTACCAGCTGATCCAATGTGATACTAATAATACAAGTCTAATGTAAAGTATTTGTTTGTGTGTATGTACACACACACACACACACACAAACACACACACACACAAACACACACACACACACACACACACACACACATATACAACAGAACCCTGACACTGTCTGAGGCTTGACAGAAGTTAGGGACCATCTCTGAAGTACATGCCAAGGGGTGGTTTCAGATTTTTGTCAATAACTTTCCCATTTTTTAAAAATAGACATTTTAAACAAAATTTATTTTAATGAAGACATCCTCTTACACACCCTGCAGTATGGTGCAATTCTTAGTTTTATTTTTTCATTAAAATCTATTATATTGATTTCCACCCAGGTAATTAATGTAGACTTTTTATTCCCTAAAGATGGGGTTTAAATACAAATTATGTTTTATTATTTGGCTATTTCAGGTACATGGTTAAATATTATATTATTTTGTTGGCAGCTACTCTTGCAGAGGTTTGTAGTTTCTTTTCTGAATTTGCAATGTGTTTATGTTTTTAAATTGTTTTTAGTTATCAGTATTTGCAGTGAATTTGTTTTCTGAAGTTACAGAGGATTAAGTTCTCAGTGCCTCTGTGTGTTCTACCTCACAATGGTGACACAATACAGTGCAACCACGATGCAACACAACACGACAGAAAGAAATGTGTTGCAACACAGACAAGTCTAGTTCTTCTTCTCCTTCCATCTCTTTCAACATGTTGCCAAACTCTCTCTGTTGTGATTTTTTCAGTTTGCCCAAACCTCAGCCTAATATTAACAAACTAGCTAGTTTTAGCTAGTATGAGTGACAACATGACAGTAAATGTGTAGCAGACTTTGATTTAAGGCAGTGTGGCATCCCCAAGAGATTTAGGAAAAAATTACATACACACACCTTTGTATATGTGACTGTGAGTGCAGAGCTGTTGTGTCAATGTGGCCCATCACACACCCTTGGTCTTTTTGCCAGCTCTCTCAACATCTCTGCAATTGAAAGAGAAAAAAAGAAAGAGAGAGAAGGGGGGAGGGGGGAGTTTAGGAACAGGGCTGTGCTCAAAGCTTCTCTGGGCCCCCAAGGCAACATAGTAGCTCGCTCTTCTCGCCTAAAACACTGCTCCTATCTCCTATGCATTAATTAATCATCGAACCGAGCACTAAGCTTTTCTCTGTAATCTCTCTGTCTGATTGGGGAGTTGAATTTCTATTTGACAATGTTATTTACTTTGCATGTTAACTGTCAGGAAATGTGGGGATACAACAGTAATTATCATGCAACAGAGTTTTGGTTGAGTTACGCTGAATACAAAAAACTCAAGGTTTTCCAAACAGCAACTTAATTTTATATTTACACCCAAAACAGTGTGATTAGGATTCATTTCCACAGCTACCAACAGTGATGAGCTGATAGCAGTTCAATGTCATTTTCAAGGACACATGGATGTTGATTATTACCTCAGCTGTTGCAATGTCCATGTATCTACATTCAGAACAAAGGTTGGTCTCTCAAGTGTTTGGCTGCATATTTTATCTCTTCTCAATCTTTTGCATGAAACTAATACAGGAAATGAAAAAGGTCTACAATCTCTACTATGACAATACCTCTCATTTTGACAACCGGCCTCAGTTTAGACTATCTCATCATATGCTCCCTAGTGAGATTGGCTGTCTTTCAATCTTGAAACTGTTGTCTGTGAAGCTGAACAGATGACTTAGTGTGTAGAGCTTGTCTTGTGTTGAGGACAAACACAGGAAGCAGTCTGCCATGCACTCAAGTTACTCAGGCTCCCATTATCCCATTCGTATTGATCGACACTGGTGTTGTCTTCAAGCCCACAGTAAAGGCTGTTATTGAGCAGCCTGAAATAGGGACACACACACACACACACACACACAGTACAAACACAACATGAACCATTTTGGTTTCTGGTGATTTTGGCCTTGTGTTATTTTCAGACAGATACCTGGCTCTCTTCAAACATATTACAGACATATTAGATTTCCTAGCCTCTCACCTTAATCTGAAAAGATGAGCCTGGTGACCAAAACAAGCAATGCATTGATCATTATAGCAAGTATTGTCTTTGTATCCAAAACCAGACATGGCTGATTCCTCCAAACTACTACAACACATCAATAACACACAGATCTGCAGCTGAAAATACTCCCCTACAAATAATAATTTTAAAAATTTAAAGATTTTATATATCTTTGTGACCTTTTTCTTCTTGTTGTAAGTGGGCTGAGTGTCACAGAGAGGCTGGGGAAGTCAGAAATGATTGATTGAGAAACAGACCAGAGCACTATTGGGTTTTTTTTTGGGTTTTTTCTAATGACATTTTATGCATTTATTCATTATTATTTGATAGGACAGTGTAGTGTAGAAAGACAGAGAGAGAGAGAAGGAAAAGAAGAAAATGTCCGACTGTCTGGAATCAAAGCAGCAAAATACCTTCTCAGAGCAGTTGTACCCACATGATATTAGGCCCTAACCACTTGGCTATCGGGTCACCCATAATTTGTTGATTTGAGTGTCCCACTGCAGGTTCTGCAGTTCTTTCAGCTCATTGTTTTGGTTTTGCAGCCTGCAATGTCACTGTTTTGATTCATAGCAGGCAGCTGTTGTCATAGAAAACAAATCCACTTTACGCCACCTGTCCAGAGAGACAAACTGAGTGACTAGCTGGTGAACATAGTGGAGCATTTAGCATCTAAATAGCTTAATATTACCCTCAGGAAATGGAGGCCAACATGGAGCTGATAGAGAATAAATAATGGCCTTCCATTCAAAGACATAAATTCAAATGTCCACTGGATTTGTAAACAGACAACAGTTTCCCAAGTTTATGAGGTAATAATGTCAGTGTTGTGTCTACAAAGGTGGACAAAAAATGACTTAATGCAGATTAATGCCAAATCAGCTTTAACAAAGACAGAGCACTCCTGCTTTGCCTCTGTCCTCTCTTGGTCCTTTCTTCATATTTCTTCTGTTTTTCTGAACACACCCACCCATAATCCTCATTTAATTCAACGCAGCACAACTTGGGCCATAAATAGCTCTTAAATTAATATCATGATGTTTCCAGTGGAGATAAAACAGCTTCAGTCAGCCACCTATCCTGGCAGGCCTTTAGCCTGGACTCCTTACAGCATAGCAAGGCAGGAGTTGTTCTTGGCAGCACCCGCCATGTGATGACGATTCCATTACGGCACAGGCAGAGCTCTATTTGTCTCACCCTCTGTGTGTGTAACGGTAGTAGCAGAGATGGGTTAGTGTGCTGTGAGCTGTGTGTGTGTGTTAATGTTTCTGCATGAGTGTGTGAATCGAATCTCTGTGTGTGGTGTGAAGTGTTTTGAAGCGTCTTTGCAGAAGTGCCTGGGTCGACTCATCGTTTGATGGATGACCTTACTTAGACAAGTCTGAGGCCTGGCTTCGCTCTGATTTGAGTCAGAAACCTCACTCCATTCACACTGTCCGTGTCGTTGTGTGAATGTGTTGTGTGTATGTGTGTATAGTCACGCCTGTTATGGACTGAGAGCCTTTTCTGCAGGGGCCACAGAAAAACAGTTCCTCTCTTATTCAATTACCACAGCAAGCAGAGCTGGAGGGGCATCAAGAGGCTAGGGGACAGCACGGTCTGCTTCACACAGGTTTTCTGACACAGAGTCGAACAAAGAGGCCTATCAATTCTGAATGCACACTTACAAGCTTGATTTCACCTTTCTGTCTTTTTAACCTTACAGTGTCAAAGCTTTTCCCACATGTCCTTCTGTAACTGGCATCCCTAAAGTGATACCAAATCCCTCATGTGTCAGAACTCATCTGTGCCAAATTCATATTGCCTTACAGTTCTTTTTCAGTCACTAATGTGACATTGCTGATGGTGGTCTGCTGATGGTGAAGGAATAGACATAGTGGATGAGTATTTACTTGGGCTCATATCATATAGTTGTACATATTTCAAACCTATTGCATTGTGTCTGATCTTAATCTTAAAGTGTTCCTCTGGCTTCACTCACGCTGTCATCTGAATATCACTCCAATTACATTTTACCAGTGTTCCCCCTCATTTACAGTTGTGAGCAGAGTCACTCTCTGACTCTTGCTCTCGCTCCCACTCATCATCTCTGATGTGACAGTGCTGGCAAATTTTGATGTGCAGGAATAATGATATTTGAGTGCTGGCTTCTGGTGTGTAATTGAAACAGTGGGATGCTTTCGCATACCCCCACCCTCCCACCCTTCTGGTGCCAGCTGTGCCACTGATATAAGAGCAGTGGTTCCCTCAGCCATCTCTCATGCTGCTGGCAGGTGGCAAGTGGATGAATTCCCTCTGTTATTTGTTCCTGGTTTACCTGTAGCAGCAGCCTGTGACTCTCTGTCTGTCACCTAGTCTTGTATGTGCCACAAGATAAAGCACTAACTGCTTTTTGACAACATTGTGAAATAACACTGTTGCAGGTACTTATACTGTGCAATGTCCATATTAAGAAATTGTGTTTTTTGATTATTCAATTTTGCACTAAATTAACACACTCGACAATTTGACAGTTTTCCTTAGATACTGCTAAGCTTTTCATTCTCCCACAGTGCCAGTGGGGGAAGATTCACCACCAGAATGCTTAGTAATTTTTTTATCATTAGGTCCCTGATGCCAAACAGTGGTAGACAAAAGCACTTTCTCATTTCTAGTCTGCCACAGTAGACACAGCTGAAATTTCAGCTCCATGACTTGTTTGAAAATGCTGTCTTTCACTGACTAATTTTAAAAGGAGAATCCTGCACAAGGTTGATGAGTGATGATTTATGTAGAAGATAAGAAATAGAGAAATAAAAAGTTCTTTAGCAGGGATCTAGTTAGTCCTAGCAAAGGTGATAAATAAAAATCTGAGACTGTTTAGATGCTTAGGGTTTATACTTGCAATGTTGTTGCAGACTTCTTTATCTTTAATTTTATTTTATCTTATCATTTGTCTCAGTTTCAGTGTTGCAAGAGTATTTTAGACAACATAGAAAACTGATGTGTTTGTCTAACTAAAGGTGTTTATCTTGTGCACAAACAGATGTTCTGTTTACATTACATGAGAATACATTGTGGCAAGAAACATGTTACTGGTGCATTGCTGCAGATATTGACCTGTTGATCAGTGTGAAATCTTCAGCAGGAATGGAAAGGAGAAAAGAAACATGGATCCAACCCATAGGGACCAACAGCTCCATAGCTCTATTAGGGCACAAAAAAATTCCATAGAGAACCTTTACTCCTCATGAGTGAGGGATGGATACTGAGGTAAAAAGCAGCTGTTACCTGTAGCATCCAGAGCTGCTTTCCACACAGTGCACAAGTTGTGTCAGTCAGTTATATAATAAATCATAAATTTGGTTAATTAATTATCACTCACCATAATTATCACCACATCATTCTTGTTCAAAAGTCATTGATAACAAGGCTCAAACACAGCACTCAGATGTAACATTAGTAGCTGACCAAATTCAGAAAAGCTCAGACTAAAGGGGCAATGAAGGGCCTGTGCACAATACAAATGGTATGTCTTCAAAGGTAGAATGTAAAGGTGAAGCTTAAGAGGAACAAAAATGACTACAAAACCTATTATTGACAGTTTATATGGCTTCTGTTTTCAAATTGCAGCTATTTAAACACAATCGTAGTAGATCCTTATGCACAATGTTGTCTGTTATTTATTTTGCATTTCCTTCAATATCAGGCAGATCCCAACTCACTCAGTGTCTTGTGCTTAAGAATAATTACCTGACTTCTCTGGAGATTTAGTACTGCACCCAGATCTCTTGTGTTTTGTGTCTTCATATGTTGCCAACTGTGCTGTTACATTTGTTGGCTTCTTTGTAGACTATTTATTCCAATAACAACATAGACTACACTAAAGCATGTAAAAGCAACCTTAAAGTTATCCTATATCACACATCTACAAGGGAAAAAAGAACATAACGACTGAGCTGGAACTGGTTTTATTTGAAAAGCCTCATTAAGAAATGGGTTCCTGCTTCTGTCTAAGAAGCAGCTATGATAGAGTTTCATGGATGGACACACAAACACACAAACTGCTCTCCAAGGTACTAGTAGGATATGACATCTTTTAATAAAGTTACAGGTTTTGGGTGTTAACAGAGCTAAAATTGTGTTGACATTCTGGACAGCTGGAGGAAGTGACCAAATATCATCTGCAGTATTTGGGTGGTGTGTTGAAGAATGTTAGTTTGGTGAACTAACTCTCTGTGTGTGTGTGTGTGTGTGTGTGTGTGTGTGGGTGTGTGTGTGTGTGTGTGTGTGTGTGTGTGTGTGTGTGTATGTGTGTACTTGTGTATGTGTGCGTGTGTGCGTGTGTGCGTGTGCACGTGCTTGCAGGGTGCGGCTAGAGGCGTTCTCCGACAACAGCGGGAAGCTGCAGCTCTCTCTGCAGGAGATCATAGAATGGCTGACAGCCAAGGATGAGGAGCTTTCGGAGCAGCTGCCCATAGGAGGCGATGTGGGGGCAGTCCAGCACCAGAGGGAGTTCCACCAGGTAAAGTGGATGATAAAACCTTTGCAGTGCAAATATTACACAACCAGTGCAAATACTGACACACACACATACATACACATAGAGTACATATATAGTGTGTGTGTGTGTGTGTGTGCATACTAGAAATGAACATGAAGACTTCACAGATAGATTAGGTATGTAGATACATATAAACATAAAAATACAGATGTCAGGCAGAAGGAAATTGCAGTGGCCTTTTCAACTTTTAAGTCCTACATTGGCAGCCATGTGGGAGCAGTGGGGAAAAATGGATAGAGGGTGTGCCTAGGGTCATGTGCTATGCTCTGTGCAATACGTGTGATGGATCTGTCATTGAGATCTGAGAGACTGGGTGCCACTGATTTAGGAGTCTGTGTTTGTAAAGTGGGTGAATTTGCTCTTGCTGCAGGCACTTAACATGGTGAAGAAACATGGAGCAGTATTAAGTGCTCATGCTTTTGCACAGTAGCAATAGAAGGTTAGGAATGAAACAGAGATCAGAGTTTTGCTGGCAGCTTCCGTAGATATCAGATATGATGATCAAGGCTGAGTTTATTGTTCAGTCTAAGCCAATACTGGATATTTGAAGTTCAGCTGTCATTGGTACCCCTGATGAAGTTGAGGCTTTGTGTACACACTGCAGTGTGAGTGCTAAAAAGTAGTTCCAACATGCAGTGCTGAAAACTGAGTGATTTGTTGAATGCTTAAGTGATAGATGATTTTAAAGACACAGTGAAAAATAGATGTTGGGGCCATTTTATACCTTTATTATATCACAGGACAGTATAAGGAGAAAGGAAATAGATCCATCCATGAATCCACCCAAGCCAAGAATCAAACCAGGGGCTCACCTGCTCAGAGCATTTGTATCCACATTGCACCATAATCACTTGGCTATGATGTTTAAAAAAAATAATTTGATGACACATCAAATCAAATGCCTGCTTTTGAGTGATCCAAGCAAATTGTTGATTTGTTGATTTGCCAAACTTGTTAGCAAACAGCTACATATTTTCACATACAACATATCAGTCTCAGACACTTATGTCAAGAAAAGTGACCATTTACAACAAATGGTTTCACAGTTGGCAGAAAAGGCTCTGCTGTTTGTGGGATTAACTCATCCGAATCCACGCAGCGAGTGGATTCATCTGAGTTAATCCCACAAACACAAATGTGGATTTCACTTAAATCCAAATTACACGTAAAGAGAAGAGTGTGGTGGTGGAGGCACCTCTATCTGCAAATGGCATGGGCATGACATGCTCATACCAATTGTCATGGTAAGGCCACCTGTCCCAAGAATTACTGTGAAGCGCCAGATATGAGTGTGAATGCTAGTGAAACATACAAAGTAGTTTCCATAATGTTTTGGTTTCAGTACTGCCAGCATTAACAGAAATAGAAATACTTGGTAGAAACTTCAACTCGTATGTTGTTGTACTCCTTCATGGCTGGATTGTAAAACTCTTCTGTGTGCAGAATTTCTAGATATACTACAGAATGCTGCAAAGCTTTGTGTTAAAAATGAGACTAGACTAGACTGAATCTAACAACTATTTTTATCATCGACTAATCTGGTGATTATTTTCTTTTTCTTGAATCATGTGATCAAATATATAAAACATAACAAGACAGAAAAATGTTATTAGATATTATATTTATTCTAATGTAAAACAAGAAGCATATTCTCACATTTGTGAAGCTAAAATTGTAGAGCTGTAGTCATTTCCTTGAAAATGGATAAAACAGGTATGATTGAATAATCAGTTTGGAAGCTAATTGTTGCAGCAGATTGAACAATATGGCACATGAGAGTTTTTATTTGACTTCATTCGACTGATCTCAAAGATTGTATCTTTTGGAGTTCAGCATATGGCCTCCAGTGATTTGTTTTCTTGCTATTCAATAAGACATGTTGACTACATACTTCTACACAGCTGTGGCCTGGGGGATAAGCTGTAGCAGGACAAAAGGTGTCACATGACCACACAATCTACACAATACAACCATAATGTTGAAGGTATCCACTGGGCAGATATGAGATGTGATTAATTCCTACCCACATAGGCATTAGCTATTTCACCTCTGTTTATATAACTGTGAATGAATGATGGTGTGTGTATCACTTAATAGTGATGTGTGTGCTGAATAAAGCACACAAATTTGCTTTTTCCATCAACTCTTGAACATCAAATACTCAATGCAACTCAAATTGTGATGCTCTCATTACGCAATGCTAAGCTGATAGAACTAGTAGCCATTTTAATGTTTTATTTTTTCCCAGTGTTAAAGATTAAAGCTTTAGAGAACATCAGTTAGAGCTGCTGACAGAGGAGTGAGCCACCTCTTCCCCCTTTCAGATAAGTCCTCCATGGTTCAGTGATTTGAACTGGCCTTTAAATCCCTTCAAGGGCTTGTAGTGGATAGAAGGGCACACAAGCCCACAAACTCAGAGACTGAGCCTTCATTGATCGTGGCACAAATCAGCACTTATTTCTTTTTCCAATGAATATTTTTATCTTTACACTGAAAGCAGCAAACCACCTCTGTCTTTAATACCTGGAATTATAATTTGACTTAAATTACTGCTTGTCAGATGATTCTGCAGGACATAGTCAGGAGACTGAGTGACAGCAGTTCAACAGAAATGTTGTATATTAATATTCCCTTTCACAAACACAGGTGGAATATGATTTGCAACAAACAAAAGGCCTCTTTTAGTTGTATACGAACCCACGCACAGCTGTTTCATTGCTTTTGTCTTCCTGGAAGTCTTCTCAAGTGTGTACAGACAGTGCTTAATTATTTCTAGTTTTGCACCTATTCTAGCAAGAACTGTCTTCTTGAAGAAGACAGCTTCTTTAGAGTAAATTACATCAAGAGCAGCTGCTGGAGTTGGGAGCTGTGACAAAAATCTACAGGTTGTTCCCTCATTCACACAGCATATGATAAAATAATAAAAAAGGATCCCCAGGAAGAAATAAACAATGATGTAGGACATCTCCCAACAATGTGAAAAAGTACCTCTATTTTTTGTATTCACTGTAAAGCAAACTTTGCAAACTGCAACTGTTTAAGGGGGCTATGTAAACAAAGTAAAGAAAAAATATTTTTATTTTATTCACTTTGATTTATTTTCTCAACTGGTTTGCTTTGTCAGGTCAGTTTTTGCCTCTTATTACTCATAGAAAAATGAAACACCTGCATACAGCTGTATACTGTATATGCAGAATTTGCACAATGCACAATGGCTCCCATCTAATTAGCCTTGTCTCCTTTTTCATCTTCTTCACTCACTAAATACACATTTGAATGAGGTGCTTTTGTCTCATGAGATTCTCCTTTTCTCTTTTAAGCCCCCGACACCCACGCAAGTGTCTTTCATTATTTTTGGCTGATTGAACCTGCTTTTAGATTGAAGATGGGTGAATCTATAATGACAGGTTGTCCAAGGACAAGTTGCCCGACTGTAACAGATGCCCCAGAACTAATAGAAGAGCAGTGTCACTCTAGGCCAGGTCACAATAAAACAACAAAATTGCACAGTAAATTCAATTCAATTCCAGTGGAACTGGACCATCAATAGATGAACTTGCAGGGGTTGAGTAAATCTGTGCAAATTTTTCAAATTTGAATTTTGATACCCCAATTTGCATTGTTGACCAATAATGAGGGCATCTTCACAGAGCTGACCTGAGGGGGCATGAGGAGCCAGCGAACTCAGTATTTCATCAACCAGCATTACCAGTCGTCACTGTGTCAGCAAGCTCCTGGAGCTGCACCTAGATTTATTTCTCAGCACCTGGACTTTCACATTCCCAAAATAAGTGGAAACCACACTTCACTACAATGTCATACTGTCCAGGAAGCCTCTGGTCACTTATAAGATGAAATCATCCATGCATTCGAATTTCAAGTGCATTTTTATTTAATACTTCCTAACTTTATTAAGCTGACAGAACTGTTGAGAGAGTTTCAACGGTACGTCAATACCATTTGTTTTATTGGAGAGATCAAAAGAAAATAAATGGCTTTCCTGTGTGATAAAAATACCCACTGGTGGGATAATAACAAAAATCCCAGGATGTCCCTAAGGGAGGAAAGTCTCTTCACTAAAATATTTTTAATTGACATGTTATATAGCCCTGTGTGTGCTGAGTTAGGACAGACTCTCATAAAGTTGGTACAGACAGAAATTGCCCAGCAGGCAAGTGAGTGTGTCTGTGTGCCAGTGTCTTATTGTTCAAGACATACAGATTGTTAACCTGTTCATGTCTCAGAGTTAAAAATATCTCAGACAACAAGGAGAATCTGATGCAATTGCTAAACTATAGCAATGATAATGCATATGATTATTATTTTGGAATAAAATAATATTTAATTATGATATGTAAATCAACAAAACAATAAAGGTTGAAATTAAGGCATTAAAATGTGCTTGATGATGTGTGTGGAGGGTAGAACCATTGAAATCTATGCTCTTTGGATTCCTTCACTGTGACAAGAAGTATTTGGAAAAACGCTACCTGGGATGTTCAAGATGTTATTTAATTTTCTGGTAAATCACTTCAGTGGTGGGTGATGCTGGTGTAGACATACAGAAACACACACCCACTCACACACACACACACACACACACACACACATACAAGCTCGTAATTGGTTCTGTTGCCACAGCGGAGTTTTCCTTCCCACCTTTCTTCCAATCTTCTTTCTTGTCAGTTTGTGCAGTGTTTCTGGAAGACGATGTGTATTGACAGTGAGAGGTTTGCCATTCCCACTTAACTGCTCCCCCTTACTCACCAAGTTCCAACCCACACCTCCCAATTAGCAAGGCAATGAAAAACACTTGCACTTCTTCCAGTTCCAGTTCCAGTTGCTTCTTTCCCACTTCTTCTCCCTACTATTCCTGTTTCCTCTTTCCATCACTATCTTGTCTTCCTACTGATGCTGAAGAAAACCAAGGCAAGCTCTGAAGTGTCTTTTCCTATGATTTCTAAACAGATTTATTTGCAGTGGTTGATCAGAGATGATGATAACTTGTTGTAAGTCAAACTGAATCTAGAGATACTTTGTGTATCATGTCTGTGTTCAAATTTTGACTTGACTGAATTATGACTGTACGACTGAGTATGTGTTTAAGCGTGCCGGACTGTAAGAACAAATTTCCGTTGTTCTTATTACCCTGCACAGTATCTTTGACTCACACCTCCCCTTCAACTGCCCTCACAAATTTGAAAACCTCACCACTAAGTCATACTGTAGTAGCCTCCTCTCCTCTCCTCTTCTCTCCTCTCCTCTCCTCTCCTCTCCTCTCCTCTCCTCGCCCCTGCTCTGCTCTGCTCCGCTCTGCTCTCTCCTCTTTCAGATGTCCCATTTTCAGTGCAGCATGCCTTTATAATCTGAGATGCCTTCACTTCCCAAGCGTCTGGTAGCTCTAAAACTTTTCCAACAAAGCAGAGAAGGAAATTGCATCCCAGTTTTCTATAGAGAATTAAAGCGTTTTAAGAAACGTGAATTATTGATCTTAAGTGGATTTATTTTGATGTCTTTTTTGTGTGCGGGAGTGTGAGTTCCCTCCATGTTACATATCTCTTTTTTTTTCTTCCCATGTTTACTGTATGTGCTTTTTGGGGTGGTGATGGCAGGGTTTTTGGGTGGGAAGTTATGTTTTGAGGGTCTTTTGTGTGTTTGGGTGTTGCGATAAGTGAGCATTTTGGCAATAGGAGGGATTGTGTGAATCTGTGGCAGCTACTGAATATTCTCAGTCTCATACGAAAAAGGAAATTCAAATGAAAATTTATCCTCTGTCTCGTCAAAAGCAAATTGAGGGAGGACCGTCCAAAGGGAGGAGTAAAAAGAATGCCATCAACATGTTTAGACGAAGTCAATGAAGTCATTTCCTCCCTAGCCTTCTCTTCTCCATGCATAATGTATCTTAATCTGATCTGAAGGCTTCTCTCTTAATGTTCCTTCAACCAAAGATGAAGCCTCTGAGTGTGAAATTTAGCTGGAATTAAAGTTTTAACATGACAGCTGGCTCAGGGAATCCATGGCTCAGCTCCTCTTTGGGCGGCAAAGCAGCTAAACAGAGGATGGAGAGAACAGAGAGCTGGAGAGGATGAAAAGAGGGCAAAGGAAAGGAAGGAAGCAAGAGGTTTTGAGGCTGAGGAGGGAATTTGTTTGTGATTAGAGGAAGAGTGTGAGAGAGGAAGAGGAGAAACCACAGAGAGCAGGTTTTCTTCATAACTGTTGTACTGGGAATCTTATCTCATGCCACAGCTCCCCACCGTTACACACTTTTGCATGTTTGCTCATTGCCAGCTTGTGTTTGTTGGTGTGTCACTGGAGGCTTTCTGTTCAACTCTGCTTGCTGGGTGTTATCAGGCCTGCCGGGCTCTGGTCCTAGACTTTTTTAATAGGCGCTGAAGAATTGTCACTGTTGCAACCATACAATCCCGCTAATTCCAGCTAGTAATGTAGATTTTCAGCTGAAATTGTAATCTCTTCATACTGTAAGAGGATTGAGGACGCTGGCTTCACCTAAATAATTTACTTTGAAGAGTGGGAATATCCCTGGCATTAATTCACACACCTGCAGTATGTTTTATACAGATCAAAGATTAGTGTAGAAGAATGAAGTAGGTTGACACACTGGCTTTCTTCAAGGCCCTGGGGAGGCTCGGGGTATCTGCTCAGTGGTGGAGTAAAAGCGTACAAGTGTGTGTCTTCTCACATCACTGAGCTCTCGTCTGTAATTTGCATAGGGAGTGCTGTTGAATGTGGACCACTGGAGCTGTGCTCTCCAGCTAATTGGCTCTACTGTGAGGCAGGCCAGCTGACCAGTACTCCCAGTAGAGTTGGTCTCCTATTGTGCCCTGGGCATTCAGCATGAGCAGACAGCCGTGTAATCTCATGTGGTCCTGCCAGTAGATCAATGCTAGTGTATGTGTGTGTCTAGTGATTGCTATGAAAAATACTGTGTATTCAATCAGGACAATTTTCTCTCATAGGTGGCTTTTGGTCTTTCATGTGTTAAAAGATAAAAACACACTCTTGTGCAGTTTAATAAACTCAGTGGTTTTCCTGCTTCAGTCTTAGGTATTGTTCACAAAAACTTTTTATGGCTTAGATCAAACTAATAGTCTACTTCACAAAGAACTCTAAAACGTATCTGTTTCACAAAGATTTCTAGTTATCGACTATCTTAAATAGCATCAATTTGACATGAATTGTGGTTAAGACTGGACAAACTTAAAAGACATGAATGACAGAGCAGCACATCAAACTGCCCGGCTGGACAGCAGGAAATGTTTGCCTACTGAAAGATATCAAGGGCTGCAGGACGTTCACATTCACAATCTTCCACCAAGTTACTGTGGTCTATAAAAACTCCCTTTACTTGCCTGCTTCACAGCATTGTTATAAAATATCTTCCAACGTTGTTAGTTGTCACTTAGTCGTCATTTGGTGTCACTGGTCAGCAGGAACCGCTGACGGTTCCCATGGAAACGGGGCTCTTGGTTCAGGGTTGTCAAATTATCGAGGCTTAAAATAAGTCAGTCTTTGTTTCTGCGAAACTGTCTGACCTCCATCAGACTAACCTAAAAGCAGAAAAACCAGTGTCAGTGTCTCAAACTGTTCCCTAATGCTGCATTCAGGAAGATCCTCATCAATTTAACAACTCGTCGTCAATTTAAATGTCTCTAAATATAGTTTTGGTTTTATGTTTGACAGTTCATTTCACTCAGGTGGCCATTAGTGACTGGTGATACATCAGATGAGGAAGACCAGTGACAATGCCCCAGCAGGATGTGAATAATGGAAGTCAGAAGTAAACACTTATTTGTTCTTGATAGCAGCTCGGGCCTGTTTTTAATCACTGGTATCGACAGATAAATTGAAGTGAAATAATATCCGATTTATTTCTACAGGCCAAAAATGTGCTGTTAGTCTTATAGGCTTTACAATCTTTACAAAACATTTTGTACATCACCCATTATCCTTAGATCCACGGTGTTGGAATGAGGAAACGATACAAAATGTTTGATCAATTTTAAATTTGATCAATTTGAATCACTTTATATGAATATGCATACATGTATTGACTTTGTATTGACTCTGGTATCTTTGCCAGTCATGTGACTACTCCCTGGCTGATGAGTTCATGTAAGGCACCCTCTGCCTCATAACATATTTCTCTCAATTGCCTTTTGTTGTGTGTCTGATCATCTGTTTAAGTCACTAGAAACGGATTCTTTTTGCATCTGAATAGCCCCCCTCCATCCTCTTTTGTCAGTGTGCAGGCATTTCTTCCCATGAGAATGAACTGAATTTACAGGCTACAGTGTTTCCCAGGTTTCCATCATATGCTTAAATGAAACATCACAACTCTCACTGGGGTATCGTAACATTTGCCTCAGTTTCTCATTGGCATTTATGACTTGTCAGTAGTCTGATGGCTGCTTTCTGTTGATAAAGCTGGACTTTTGTGGGCTTTTAACAAGGACTGAGCTCATGCACACAGGCCACAACTAATGGGTTTTGTTGTAAATTATCCAGTTGACTGTTTTTTCAATGACTAATTAATCATTTTGTCTATATAATGTCAGAGAGTTGTAAAAAATGCTATTAAGTATTCATTATATTTATTTAATATTAGTATTTTAGCTTGAGAAATCAAATGAACTTTAATAATCAAATTAATCAAATAATCAAAATTATTGTCCATTATTTCCAGTCATTCGTCCCATTGTTTCAGCATGCATTGGTCCTTTTGAGTGAACATCCTCTGCAACATCCTTTTGGCGAAACCAGCAATTCACTTTAGAAACATTATTCACTTCCACTCAAAAATATTTCCCCCTCTTCTGTTTGTCTCTCGGCAGGTGTTCATGGAGGATGTCAAGTCCCGCGGGCCATTCATCTACTCAGTGTTGGAGTCTGCCCAGGCCTTTTTGGCTCAGCACCCCTTCCAGGAGCCAGAGGAGACCCTGACCGATGGAAAAGGTCTGCTCCCTTCATACTCTGTGCCAACTGCTGCGCCAGCCAAAATATCCTACTCACAAACTGCCTCAGCTGATCCCCAGAGTTAATTTGGTTGGACCCATGCAGGTGAATTTTTCCATTAGTAGTTATTAGTAGTGATCGGTCCTCTGGTGCCACACTGAGTTTAGGGAAAATGTTTGGGTCGGGACCAATTACCTCCAGTTCAGCAGCTCTACAGTACCATCTGCTCAGATCAATAATACAGTAGGCTCGGCTGTTTCTCTGCCCACAAGTCCTCTTCATAATGTTTGTCTCTCACCACTGGATGCTCACATGGGGAATACTTAAGCAATCTACCTTACTGTGTCCGTGTCTCTTTTCTCAACTTTCTGACTAAGCCCCTTTCCTGCACACCATCACTTTCCAATCATTGCTCTTCTCTTTGTCTGACCTCTAACCCCTGCTCTCCTCTCCGCATTGTTACTTCTCTGTCTCCTCTATTTTTGTACTTCCTCCTTGGTACCTTTATCCTCTTAACCCTGCGTGGCCCTTTCTAACCTATTCCACCCTTTGCAGAGGTGTCTCCACGCCGGCGGATTTTGAACGTGAGCCGCTCTGTATGGAAGCAGGCAAATGTGGCCAGTGACCTGTGGGAAAAACTGACGGCACGTTGTGTGGACCGCCATAGGTCAGACATTTTTCTTTGCATTGTGTTTGTCCTGCTCATTGCATGTGGTTCCTGCAGTGATGGATGGTAAATTTGTTTTCCATTGGTTTCCACATTATACTTGTTTTCCATTAGATTTATGGGAAAAATAATTTATGTTTTACTGTACTACATATAAAGTATAGCACATAGTTAAAGATTGAACAAGTGGTTCTCTACCCAATAGGTTTATTAACCCTGACATAAAATCTGTGTCTTGTTTGGGCCCCTTGTCATGTTTCAGATGTCTATGAGTTGCTAGCATTTCCACCAATGAGACATTTCACCTCTACTCTGTGTTTGTTGTGACACCCAAAGTTTAAAAGTCTCCCAGGCTTCCCGAACAAAACACGAACACTACCCCATCAGACACATTAGATGTAGCCCAAGACCCTTTGGAGGGGCCCCAAACCCTACCTAACCTAACAGTAAGATGCTGCTCACACATTTACTCATCAGTATTGACAATATAATAATGTCAAATATAACAGTACTATTTCAGTTGCCGTATTGACTCTTTTACCTCGATAAAGAGATACTTTTATGCTTCTCTGTTCTCTGTCTTATTATTGGTCCCATTCTAATTGTAATAAGGAGCACAAGCAAATTACTAAAGGTTATGTTGAAAAGAAATGTGTTTTTGAAAGAAGTGATAATTCAAGTTTTGTAATCAAGATCACTTTTAGAAGCCGACTTTGAGTCAGCTCTCCAATTAATAGTTATAGTTCATCGGGGTGAAACCACTCCAAAACCCACTGCGCAAATTTCAAAAGCACAACTAATTTATTCTCTTAGTTTGCTAAAAAATAAAACTTGTGGTGAAAGAAGATGTTTTTTCACTGGATGGTGATTGAATATAGATGTAGTGAATTGCCTGAAAAAGGGTGAAAGATTGGCCTTTTCGTTTATTTATTTTTTAGGTATTTCCATTTTTTTTTTTTATAATTTGGCCATATGTAAAAGAGAATAAAAGTAGGGGTGTTCAAAGATATGTGATGCCAAAAAATAAAACATTTTAATTGTAAGATGTCTGACAACAACAACAAAGACAAAAGTTTCTTCCAAACAACACAAATATGTCTTTTATAACCATAAGAGTCTAATTTCTGCCTGTGAGTGTGTGTTTGTTTCCATCCATAACAATGTTATGCAACAATACATTAAACATAATACAATTACCATAACCTGATTACAAAATATGACAGTATAATCCATTACAGAAGCAATTACAAAAACACATTTATCAAGTTTTAGGTGATTGGACATTCAGCTTATTTTTCAGAATGTGTTTTCAGGGAGAAAAAGCCTTTACATAGTGAAATGTTGTAAGAATATGCACATGGCCCTTCTGAAATTATGTCTTTAAATTTGAATACATGATGTGACTGCTATTGCTTGCATTAGCCCCAAATTGTAATGGTGGAGTTAACCATAATGAATTACATTTTCAACAAAACTTCAGACACATGGAGAGGACGTTAGAGCGTCTACTCCAGATCCAGGCAGCGATGGAGGAGCTGGCAGTGGCCCTAGAGCAGGCAGAGGGGGTGAGAGATGCCTGGGAGCCTGTTGGAGACCTCTTCATTGACTCTCTGCAGGACCACATAGATGCTACCAAGGTAGACAAACACAAAACGCCCACACTACATGCATTCCCCTTCTCTTTATCTCTCATATACACACACAATTTCACATACAGAGATACTATCATGAATTCTAAATATGAATTGGTTTTACCTGTGGAGTAGCTTAATTGTCTCCTTTGAGTGATATATTATTTATGAATTAACGCGAGAACTCTCTTATAGATCTCTATCAGGCTGTGTTGCTGTGTTTGCTTTAAAATTTTTGTTTTGTGTTGCCCATGTGCATATCCCTGTTGGTGTGGTTGTGATCTGACAGATGATGACAAGGACATGGCACTTCAAACTGACACAGTGAGATGGCAGAGGCTACAATCCTCAGTTGAATAGATGTTGTTAAACAAATCGCAGGTCATTGGTTTAGTCATTATGGAGTACCGAGTGCTGCTGCTGCCCGTAATTGTGTGGCACTGTTCATTAGAAGTGAGGGCACTTCACAATAATCATGTCACTGTTTGGACTCCTGTCATAGCCAGCACATGTTCAGCTCAGTCTTTAGGGCAAGCTTGTCATTTGGCCTCATCTGTTCTCCCTCATTCGCTTAGGCACATGAATGCATGCATATATGACACAATCATACACAAGCTGTATACACATGTATGCACATATTGGACTGTTAATTACTAAACTATTATTGTGAACAATAATCACTTATCAAAATAGTTGCAGATTAATTTTCTGTTGATTAACTAAATGATTCATTGTTTTAGACACATACTGTGCATTGCCAAACAAATGTGCACATTCGTTCCTTTGATAAGGATGATGTGTCCATTGCTGCTTGTCATTTCAGCTGGCTCTCCCTCCCTTTTGACATTGTTGGTGCTGGTGTCCAAACACAGTTCATTGTGTTTGAAGATGTCATGAATTCATTCCCTGACATCAAAAGAAGCCGCTTGGTGAATTTTACCTTTGTACAGTGTGAAGCAGAGCCTGTGCAGACTTACAGTAGATCAGCCACCATGGTAAACATGAAACCTGAATTTAAATTCAGCAGCAACTGTGTGCTGGAGCAGATTTTCTTTTATTTTTTGTACATGAATCCACATTGCTGTCATTCAAATGGCAACCTGAGAAAGAAATGCACGGAAGTAATCCCCAAAAAAGACATGTGACTTCAGGCTGTCCTAGGGCTGAGTTTGTTGCCATATTACTCACTAGGTAATGAATGGTAAATAATGCTTCTCACAACCAATCTTTTATTTATGTCCTTCTGCAACCTGTCAAATAAAGACATTGGTTTTCAAAATAATCTTAAAAGCAATGTGTCAGAATTATCTCAGTTAAGACGTGACACTATGTAGTTTGCAAAAGTCAACAGCAATAATTTTCTACTAATTTCACTAAAAGGAAACTGAAAGGAAGGACTACCATGTGCACACACGAGCACACCCACACACTCACCTCCCATTATTGTTATGGTGTATCCTGTGTTAGACACAGTGTACTGTATAAATTCCATTATTTCCCTCCTCCAAAATTTACTATGAACAGAAGCTGCTGGTTGTCCAATATCATTATACAATCTTTTCACTCTGATTTAGGAAGTTAATACATGGTTGTGCCAAATAGCTCCTAAAAAGCTAAAAGCTATAATGGATCACATTTTTATTGATTTTTGTTATGTATTTAATCTGAGTGGAGTTTTGTCCAGATTGAATGTTGCTGCTGGTGCTGCTCTCTTGTTCCAACAGTGCCTGATATTTTTCTATATTTAATATGTTTTGGACTTCATCTTCATCCTCTTCCTCATTTATTCTACTGCTATCTTTTTCATCTACCTCTGTCGACTCCTCTGCACCCCTCACTCTCTCTCATGCTCCTGCAGTTATTTAAGGAGGAGCTGACCCAGGTTAAGGAGGGCATGAAGCACATCAATGATCTGGCCCACCAGCTGGCAATCTCCGACGTCCACTTGTCGATGGAGAATGCCCGCGCCCTGGAGCATCTCAACAGCAGATGGAAAGTGCTTCAGGTAGAGTTCACTGCCAGGTCTGTGCTGTGTGTTTGACTTTGTCAGCAGCAGCTTCTTCAGCAGTCAAATTCAAGAGAGGCCTTAAAAAGTAATTTCATGTGTTAGATTTGTCCTAATGTAAGTTAAGAATTTATGTGAGGCTTCAATGGTGCCAACACATCAAGCTTATAACGGTTTTATGCCCTTTTGAGCTTGTGAAGGGCAGTGGTTTGTTTAATGCAGGGCTATGTGTGTGATGAGAAGCTCTTCAACTATAAATCTTGTGCTGACTGCACAGTTTTTGGCATATTTTGGAACTTGGAATTTTTTTTGCCATTGTTAGAAAAGAGACAATAAAGGCTTACATGAAATAAAGATCCCTGGCATCCCTTCCTTAGTTTCTTAACCCATAAGAACCCACGGTAACACAGGTGTCACAAGCCCTTTAAATGTTCTGGAAAGTTCCTTATACAGCTTTACCCTTAACCTTAACTAATGAAGTCCCTAAGTGACACATGCTGAACATCACGGTAGATCATGTGACAGGTCATGTGACTTTGTGTCCCCATAACAACATTTCCAAGATGGCTGTGTGCCAGGTCACCACAAGGGGCACAGCTAGCCAAATTTAAAAACTTGTTTTTTGTTGTTAAAGGTAAGATTCAAGCCATTTAAGAATTCTAATGCTTATATAACAAGTCCTTTATTACATTTAACCTGTTGTAAACACACTAAATGAACAAATTGATATAAAACAAATCAGATAAATATCATTGTAACATATATGTAACATTTCAGATCTTTGGGGGGGGGGGTATTTTGAAAAAAATGCCAGAATTGTGTTCTATGTGCTCTATTTAGTCTGTCCTATGTCACCCATAATTTTCCTTGAAGGAGAAATGGGTCTGGATTCTTATGGGTTAAATCTTTGTTTTGGTTTTAGTTTTCCCCACAGTTCAAGGCAGCTGTTTATTTCTATTCATCTCAGTTCATTTTACATTAATTAAGAGGTTCTTGATTATGTACACTCATCACTGTGCATTAAAATGAAGAAGAGGGAAAATAAATAAAAACCAAGAGATGCCCTGAATGGTAAACAAAATCAAAACCAAATTCCTGTAACAAGCATAATTTGTGACAGTACATAATGCAAAAGTGATTTATGTAGTAAATCATGTTTAACCATATGGTCTGTTAACATTAGGCACGGTCAACAAAGTCAAGGGTGTGTGGGTGGGGGGGATTATAGAGGTTTATCTGAGCCACTAAAACTGTGGTAAAAATGTCTAAATGTATGTTTAGATCGACTTCTATCCCTGGTTGAAACCTGACTGACCTGCTCGACTAACGTGTCTCCAGCTCATTCTGCGGCTGAGTCACAGTAATTGAGTGGTTGTTTGTGGAGAGGCAGCTGCAGCAAGGGGTGAGGTAGCATTAATATTGTAGAAATGTTGTCAAAAAGGCAAACATCAAATTCCAAGTATGGATTATGGACAATAGTTGTTGTTTTCTTATCAACGCTTCATTCCTGTGATGATTTGAGTTCAATACTTGTTAACAAACTCACTTAAAGGAGAAAAGATGGTGGTTATTAGTTACAAGCTGTAACTATTGATCAGAATATCAATAGGTAAGAGCCATTGCTCAAACCAGATCTTTGGTATTTTTATAAATCATGAATTCAAAGTAAGAAAAACAGCAGTACAGACAAATTAATAATGAAAATGTAATGATTCTCTATTTGAACCTGTGCATGTACATGAAGAGGACAAATCTTCAATGTCCAAGGCACTTAAAGCCTTTTAAAAATTTCAAGAATAAAATGCCTTGGGTTCATTGAACTGGATTTTCCCTGCCTTTGATGCTTTACTAGATGTATGGACGCATTATCCAACGAGCATTACTGTAACTCTGAAGTGTACAACTACCAAGCTTAGGCTGTGTTCTCCATCAGCAACCTCTGTAGCGCTCTTACAAGCACAACAAAACCCACTCAGCTTTCACTACACCCCATGAGAGAACACCCTGTTTCCATTAGGTAACCTTCATGACACCTCCCCAGCTCGCCATTCGTCAGCTTGTCCTGATGTCTTTAATTGTCCCTCCATCCTTTCCTCTTCTCTGTCTCTCTCTCTCATGTCAGTGATCTCAAGAATTCTTACAAATTAGTTTCCAGTAACCACTTTGTAGCCACTAGTACTAGTCCAGAATAAAAGAGTTGTGAGGAAAACAGAATGCAACTAAACAGAGCAGATCGGTATGGACTAGCTTTGGGCTTGATGTGTAATTCAGGGTTTTTCTGTGCTCTCTTCTCTGAGTGAAGCAAATAAAGTAAATTCTTTAAGTTAAACCTCTGTATTGGATTGTTTTGTAGAAACTAATCACAGTTAGACAGAATCACCTGTCAGTGCTTTCTCAAGATTTCCGCAAGTCCAGTCTGAGATGTCTCAACAGCTTTGGAGATCCCCTGACTTTTCTTCTGGCATTATCAAGAGATGCGGTGTAGTTTTAAGTGAAGTATCTCAACAGCTGTTGGCTGGATTAACAAAGATTCACTTCCCCCTCAAGATAAATTGTAACGACTCTTGTGATCCCCTTACTTTTCACCCAGTGCCATCTTCAGGTCACAATTTCTGTCTGCGTTTGTCCAATATGTTTGATAAAGACTAAATACCTGCAAAAATAATGTCATTTCCATTTGCAACAGTAAGTAGCCTCCAAAATCCACACTGTTTAACAAAATAAAGTGTCCTCAAACCAGACACCTTCATACAAAATATAGTTGTTTTTTTGAATGTGGCACTACTCTCCCACAGTGCAATGTACAAAGCAATATGTACAAAGGAGAGGAGCAGAAAAAAATGAATAAAATAAAAGTGATTGTAGGTGGTGTTATTATGGTTTTGAGGCATTTTTCTGTCTTTATTTGATAATCACAGAGGAAATGTAGGGAAAGAGTATAGGGGAATGACATGCAGTAAATGTCGAACTGGAGATTTGTACCCATGTAGGTTGATATTTTTGCTTGCTAAATGATAAAACAGCATGCTATGATGATTAGTGTGCAGTACATGTTGTATAAATTTACTAAGTATGAATTTGGGGCACAGCTTGTTAAAAGGCTGTTGAAGGTTCTTATGTTTATTTCTAGCTGTGTTGATCCTTTTTTAGGATACTTATTGCTCAAAACCAGCAAGGTACTTCTTATCCTACAAGTACATCCATTATAACATGGAGCCTCTTTTTCTGTGTGGGATGGAATGAGCTCACATATAAATAGAAACATCTGTCAGTCCTATTTTGATACACATCAGTAGCCTACCTTCTCTCTGTTTCAATTAAAATGTCTGAAAGTATTTCTTTCATAAAGGTCATGATGCATAGGGAAGCTTAAGTGATTGTTAAAAGCATTCATAAATCTCCAGTAAAACACTTCCTGTAGCCTGAATTATCAAGGAGACATCAGCTACAAATTGCCGCCGTAGTTCCATGTATTTTAGGAAAGGATTGTTGGGACTCATTACACATTCTCAGAGAGAGCAACATAGAAAGAACAGAAATTGGGACTCATCTTGCTGCTCACTGATGTCCCTTTGCGTTAGAGGTAAAAAGAGTCTTCATGAAAAAGAAGAAGTTCTTTTACAGGATAATTTCTGCTAAATCTTTGATGCACTGTGCGCTTCAGTAGGCAGAGTCTCCTCGGGTCTTTGATTCAGGAAGGAAGTGAGTCTCTAATCCCCCCTGATGATCAGCATTGTTAAAAAGGCTTTTAGTATCCATAGTCACCAGCAGATGCTCTCTCCCAGATCTTGGACTGGTCTCTGTGATATCAGTAGAGCCCAAGTGATGTATTAAGTGCAAGGTGCTGGAAATGGTTTTAAGGGGGGAGTGGAGAGGGACGACTTACTTTTTTGTGTATTTCTGCTGTCTTCATGCTGCCTTGCACCTTGGACAAGCTGCCGTCTCTGTCATCCACATTAATTAATTTCAGTGTGATAAGATGCACTGACTTGACACTGTGTGTGAAAGCAAGCAGAATGGAGAAACCTTTTTCTTTGCCCCTCTCTGTGTCCCATTTCTCTCTTAATTAAAATGATAAATGCTAAATCCCAGCAACATCCTGTGCCCCGTTGGTTTTGGCTACTGTGACGCCAGTGAAAATGTATTTCCAAATTTGACTTTCTCGTATTTGTCGATCATGGATAATTTAGTCATTTGTCTTCCTTATGGCAGCCCAAATTGCCTGAACAACAAATAGATTGCACAACACCGCACAGTTGGCAGTAACATCTCCATGGCACATTGATAGTACTCTATATTAGTCCCAACCAATTTAAATCACGTTCCAGATTATATTGTTTTATTTTCTGGTGGGGGACCAATGATGTGTGTACACTGAGAAATGTTAACTTAACACGTCTAACTTCTCACATTATGACTCATTGTCTGTGCTTCTCTTTGAAGTCTAAATGCCCCTCACACTTTCTTCTTTTTCTAATTCTCTCTTTATCTGTCTCTCTACCTAACGGCGAGTGGATTTACCTCCCATTGTTGGAGGACGTTTCAAACATCCAACTGACAATGATTCATGTGCCAAATCCAATACATTTCAAATAAACCAGGATTAGACAGACTAAATCCCATTTGGTGGGGAATAAAACTGATGTGAAATGCTTTTACAAAGGCAATGGCAAACTTAATTTTGTCAATGTAGTCTCCATGGTTATTGATGTGGCACATGTGAGGCTTTGTAACCTTCCCTTCTCTCTCATTTCATCTTATTTTCCTCTGCCTCTTTTCCACACTGATAGTGCATACAGCAGCCATTGTCCTCGTTTCAACAAAATATATTATTTTGCAATCTCTGTCTTCATTTCCTACCTGCTGCTCTTCAAAGGCTTTCAAGTCCTTCACAGGGGCAACAGAGGAAAAAGACGTAATTTATATTTTGCAGTTAACTAATGGAAGAGAAGCAGGTGGTCTGATGTGTCTGCATCTCTATTGTGGGGATTTGTGGTGGAGAGGGATGAACAGCATGATTCCTTTTGATTTAACTCATGCGTGCATGTGTGTGTGTGTGTGTCTGTGTCTTCAGGGGTCCATAGAGGAGCGGCTGAAGCAGCTCCAGGATGCACATAGAGACTTTGGCCCCGGATCGCAGCACTTCCTTTCCAGTAAGAGTCCTCTTCTGCTATTTGAAGTTTTTGCCTCATGCTGGACCAATCTGTGCCATGCTGTGCCCATGCACCATCTTAAAGTGTGTGAAGGGGGGAGTGAAAAGAAGGTTAGGTGTATTACAGTTTTGTTGTGATGAGGCTATAAAACGCTGCTTTGTGTGTGTTTGTGCTTGTGTGTTTGTTTGTATTTGGGTTACAGATGGAGCTGGCAGACATTATTCGTCTGTCTTCATCAGTTCCAGCTCACTCTTGTGATAAGCATCCCCAGTGATGCTCATCACAACAGTCATTGCTCTCATTTGAGCAGAGATACATGTTTGTGAATTCTGTCTTTTCTTTTACCTGCTGCTCTTCAAAGGCTACAGAGCAGGGGGTTGGGTAGCAGGGGGGTTGACAAATGCAATTGCCTCTGCCTGGTTTAAACTGATGAAGAAGTGGAAAGGCTGTGTGTGGCAGGGCACTGCAAGTGTATCTGAAGTGTTGCTGTGTGCTTGTGTGTTTCCAGTGTCCTCACCAACCCCATCCAGTTTTACTGCTGTCACGCTGGCTCAGAAATGCCACACTTGGGCTTATATAGCATTACTCCACTGCCAACACAGCCCACTGAACCCTGCAGGAGCGTCTGGACGTACTGTTTGTTTTTTTTATGCACAAGCATGGCTTTATTTTGTTTGATATGGTACATTGTAGCATATATGGTGCTTTTTGTTCATAGGTAGGTGTAATGTAACTGAGTACATTTACACAAGTATTGTACTTCATTACTATTTTAGGAACTTGTACTTTACTTTACTTATATTTGTCTTCCGGGGTACCTTGACACGTTCCAGATGTTTGTGGGTTTTTCCTCCTCTAAACTTCTCATTTTCATTTATATGTATATGTATATATTAACTGCTTGAAGTCCAAGGAGGCAGGTACGATTTTGAATGCAGGACTTTTACTTTTGTAAAGGTCCTGAATACTTTTTTCACCCATGGATTTGAATCTACTTAGTACATATTTTTCAAATAGGCAGGTCAACAACATACAAGTCTCCATTGTGGTGACTCATTATATAATAATCATATATAGAATAATGGTGTGCATGTGTGCATGTGTGCATGTGTGTGTGGTTGTAGTATGCCTCTGTAATGCCTTTGTACCAGTGTAGTCTGTCTGTCCTCTTTGATCCTCAACTGAACCTCCTGTGGTTAAAACGCTTCTCTCACCCTGTCTCACTGGCTCCTCTACCTCCCCATATTCTATTAGGCCGTGCCAAACAAACCAATGCTCTGTGGAAACTCGACACAATAGACCTGTCCCTTCGGCTTTACTGCACCTGTTGTACACCAGAGCAGCTCTGTTAAGAAGATCTGAATAGACACAGTGTCTGGACACACTGTCAGGCAACATTGTGTATGACATGCCTATTTTGAAAAATGATTTAGTTTTTCTGTGTTTACGCAGGTTCAGTGCAGATACCATGGGAGCGTGCCATCTCGCCAAACAAAGTGCCCTACTACATCAAGTAAGTACAACTTCAGGGTCCGTGTCTGCATGATGGGAATGTATGTATGTTTCCCCTGGCAGGTTAGGAGGCTTTATTAAAAAAATAATTTATCTGATCTCGATCTTGTCTGATTTATGGTATGTCTGTGAAGATCATCACTTGGGCCATAATTTCCTCTTTATAATTTATATAATTATTCTAAATATATTACTGTGAAGACTTTGTTTTTCCAGTTATGACATCCTAATTGGGAATGATTCAAAACAGCTACAAATGGTGCAGTTTCATCACATCAAAAAGTTTGTGAAATACTGAGGAGTCATGCATTATGCTTTAAGAGCATAAACAATATCACAATTGTTAATTCTGTTCCTGTGAAATTCACAAGACCTGCTATTTAATCTCTCTGTCTGTGCCATTATTCTCATAGTCGTGACTTGGCTGATCTCAGCCTGCAAAACTGTAGTTTTTAATGTACTAATATGTCATTAATGCAAGCAGATTCAGCAGAGTAGAATTAAACCTCATCTTTGCTTTAAGCACAGCTTGACTCACAACTCAAAGCTCTTTCTACTGCACAAACATTTGTACAAAGTTACAGGTAGAGATCAGATACATACTAAATGATTCACAGAGGAACTCTATCAAGCTACTGTGAACCCTATTTGCCTGAGCACTCATCTGTTTATCTAGTTATCTCATCAATACTATTTCACCAGTATGATGTTGGTTTTATCAATGAACTGCAGGTTCTGTTCATACCTAGAGGATGGTATGTTTATGTGTGCAGTTTTGTAACTGCGAAAGCTTTAGTTTACTCTGCTGACTGAGAGTATTTATTTTTTTAATCATTTGCAGTAGAACCTCTCAGGTCTTGTTTTCGTCTGCTAGTCAATTCTTTATGTGCTATATTTCTGTACCAATGGGGTTGGGAGTAGTACCTGAATATTATTCCACTGGGTACCAATCAATGAGCACTCTCACAGGTAAAACAATAAGTGTTGCCCTAAAAGGCCCCTGGGTCCTTGCATTCATGGTACAGTTTCAGAATATACCAACAGAGCTAATAGTGCAATAAGATCTGACCTGCTCTGTTCTCTATCCTCAATATCAGGCAGGTTGTCATGTGTGCTACAGTCTGTCAATCACAAATTAGCCACGCCCTAATGCATACCCTGCTTTATGGTCTATCTTCCTCCAGAAGGTATAATAGAAAACAAGAACAAGACTTGAAACGAGAGACTGAGACCATAAACTTGTTGGGAAAATGTTTACTGAGGTAATAAACTAAGTGATAATTAAGGCTTCATAGGCTTCTGTATAATCTGGCCTCTTTTTGCAACCAGTGGTGTCGCCCCCTGATGGTCATCAGATAGAATGCAGGTTTAAGATTAATTCGCATTGCCCATTTTTGTATACAGTCTATGGTTAGAGCCTTTTACGAATTGTTATAAGGGAGAAGCAAAAGCATTAAAGCAGACTTTTAATTCTTTTATTTATTCCTGTTTATTTTCTTATTCTATTATGACACTCCTATGACTACATGCAGTATATCTCCAGAAGAGAAGTAGTGTTGAAGTAACTTTGATGCCCAAACCTGACACCTTTATCATGTTGTATGGCTGCTCTTTACAGGTCTGAAATCTCTTCTAGACAATGACCTGTACTCTTATTTCTCTTTCTTTCTCCCATAGTCCCCTCTGATCACACTCCTTTTACTGTCTGTCACACCTGCCTATCCTCTGCTCCCTCGGCTCATTTGTGCCCCATTTTACCTCGATCTTTCTGGCCTGAAAACGTGCACCTCCATTCTTGCCTGCTGCACAAATTCTTCTGCATTTGTTCATTTTTCTGTCTTCTCCCAGCCATCAAGCTCAGACAACATGCTGGGACCATCCAAAGATGACAGAACTGTACCAAGCGCTCGGTGAGCAAGGAGACAATTAAAGTATCCTCTGAGTCGTGCGCCTATGCCCAGGACCCCCACTGGGCTCCAGCAGCACCAGCAGAATGGCACCACTGGGCTCTGTCACAGCTCATTAAGGGCCTTGTATCTCAAACACCTTAGGGACTACATAGCTACTGTCATTAACCTACGAGGCCCAATTTGCCAGTACTGTGATTGCTTTTCGTTTAGCCTTTAATTAATTGTGATTAAACGACATCATGTGTTTTAGTGTTAATCTGATCTGACACTGGGAGCTTTCAGGGGAGATATACACACTGTCGCATACAAATGCTCCCACGGACATACACGTGCATGAGCACACACGCATACACAGATAACATTAGTAACAGTACACTACTAATGAATTCTGCAATGGTGTGGTAAATGGTGTGGTAAACAGGGGGAAAGATAGTGATTCCTCAATGGCAGGGTGGAGCAGTGCAGGATGGGTTTGTTTTCCCCTCATCTCTTCATTTACTCTAATCTCTTTCTATCGCTCTCTCTCTTTCTGTCCATTAGCGGATTTGAACAACATCAAGTTCTCAGCATACAGAACAGCCATGAAGCTGCGACGAGTTCAGAAGGCTCTGAGATGTACGTACAGTGTCCCATAAATGGCATTTTCTGTCCCCAGCATGTGAATGGCTGGTTAAGTGATAGGCTGTTTTGCTGCACCATCAGTTATTTGCTATGACAAGCTCTCTTTGGGAAGGAGATGTAACAATTACTTGTGGCACATTTCTTTATTCAGTTGTCGAATCGCACCCATCTATACTTTCTGGAAATTTTGTTTAAAATATTCTCTACATTCTCCATTACTATTGGATTTGAAATTAATTAATCAGAAGTATTGATAAACTCAAATGCCACTAGAAACATTCAACCACTGATTCCTGCCTCATTTTCATCAAGGATTGGATCATTGGTTTGTGAAGTAATTAGAGCTATTAATTGGTCCATTTGAGTTACAAAAGAGAAGGCAATTAGTTTTTGCCGCTTGATTGAAGCTGTAACGTGTGCCCCATCAGGGTCACAGCGCTTATATCCTACACAGGTCAGATGCTCTCACTCTGCCTGATTCACATTCTTTGCTCTCTCTTTCTCTCTACCTCAAACCTGGCCTTTGTTTCTCTGTCTCTGTGCTTTCAACACCTTAATCTCATCCATCTTCCATCACCTGCAGTGCTCTAACTCTCCCTGACCCCAGATGAGCCCATATTTGCCACTGCCACTTATTCATGTCCACCCTCCTTTCCTCTTCCTTCCCTGCCTTCTCTTGCAACCTTCGACTCGCTCTCTCTCCCTTCTATGTTGCATACTTGGACCACTGTGAAAAACCTCTTTCAATGACTCCCCCTCTTTCTTTCTCTTGTCCGCTTTCTTATCTCATCCTCCTCTGGTCTACTAGATGATATTCTTCCACAATTTAATTGCCAGGCTGCCTTGATAACCACAGATTTCTCACTATTTTTCTCTGCACACTTTGTGAATGATTGAGCAGCACTGTATAAGAGCCCATCAGAAACACATTTTTAGGTGATTCCCTTCCAATCCTGAGAATACTCCTCTTATCTCCTCTCTTGGCTCTACATCATTATCGTACTATCCAATTATACCTGGCATCAACGGACACCCTTTTAGCTCCACTCCAAGGGATGGGCCATCAAATTAGTTTAGAAGAGCGAAATCAAATTTGTGTCACTGCTCTTGAACCATCTGGTGGGGCTTAAGTGGGCAAAAAGGGTGAATAAGCACCTCTGTTGCGTGTGCTCTCATTTACTGAGGTGAGGATGATGATTCTACTGTGTGTGTTTGTGTTGAAAAATGAATGTGCAGTCATGTATGTATGTACATAATTGTTTGCACTGAATGTGCCTCAATTAATCTATTTACCTCATTTACGGCCTTTTCAAAAATAAATTTCAATTTCAAAATCTCACACATGCATATTGCACATAACTTAAATAAAGTACCTGCACATAATCGCAGTTTACAAACAAGCCTGCACTACCCATTTTCAAAATGCACTTAATTTACAAATCAGCTAAGTGCGAAGCTAAATGGAGATGAGGTTTTTGTTTTCCAGGTGTATGTGTTCCCTAACAGATATCGATGTGTTTTAGTGGATTTAGTAGCACTGAGCAGCCTTGTGGAGGTGTTCCGGGAGCAGGAGCTGCAGCAGGGGGAGCATGTGATGGATGTGGTGGAGGTGATTCACGGTCTGACGGCTCTGTACGAGAGGCTGGAGGAGGAGAGGTCCATCCTGGTCAACATTCCACTCTGTGTTGACATGTGTCTCAACTGGCTGCTCAACGTGTATGACAGGTGGGTAAGCTGGTGTGAGATGTTCCCATCTTGAAAGAAGGGAAGTGATTATTAAAACCTACTTGCATTGAAAGCTCAACACAGCTTTCATATACTGTACCACTGTCTAATCGAGCTACTGTCTATCCAGTAGACACAGAGCAACAAAGTATCTGTTTGAGGTTGTGTTTCTTGCCATCGGGCAAATTTATGTCCAATAATCCATCAACCATTTTTAAGTACTCGTCATTAACTTGAATGGTTATTTAAAGTGAAAGTGCACCAATTTTACACATCAGAGTCAATAACTGGACTAGTACTACTACAGTACCGTGAAAAAAAAGGTTGTATAAAGGCCTCAGAGGGAGCTGTGCGAAATGTGATAACTTGTCTGAAGGGATGTCACTTGAGTCAGCTTCAGGCTGTAAACTGGAAGTTTGACTTTGGACTCCTGTGGCTTGTACAAAGTTGGTCTTTACTATTTTGCTGTTTTAGTACAACCCTTACAAATATATAGAATCAAGAAAGTTTGGGGTAAAAAAAGACTCCAGGCTCAAAAATGAAAAACCTCTCAGGGTGTGGAAAGAAATTAGTTTTCCAGATGTCTCTAGCTGCTCATCTCTGCTTGCAGCTTGAGGCCACATCAGCCACTACCAGCATAACACACCCGAACTGTCAACAGTTGCATTGTGCCTATATTGGAATTGAAAATAGTTTAAATTTTTTCAAGGAAGAAAAATGCGTGGAATAAAAAAGAAGACATCTTTGGTTCCACTCCATCATTTTTATCATGAGTCTGATGCAAAATTGGTGGAAAATCTTTTAAGTAACACTCATCTTTGTCATGTAGTAATCTTAAAGTTTCATATTATAGCAGCTTTTCAGGAGATTTCATTCCATTTGCCAGACATATATAAATAAAGTTGTAATAGTGCCACATACAGTATTTATCTCTCAGTTTCCTTGAAGTTAAGCTTGCAGCCAAAGCCAGCAAGCACAGTGTTGCTGAGCAGCATCCTAATCTGATTGGAAGAGAAGTTAAGATTTTACATGGACTCTGTTGAGTTTAATGGAATTCACCTGCAGTACATCAGCACTGGTCATGCTTTTATTACCCCAGGTATGACTGACATTGTAAATCTGGACTGTAACCTTCCCTCTGGTGGTTCCTATTCCTATTTTCTTATTTAATACTTAATGAGCATTAAATCTCTCATGAGGACCATTAGAGATGGGTGTGTCGTGGAAGTTAGTATCTATGATATATTGTATGATGGGCTTGTATCAAGTTTAGAAATGCTGCAGAGTCAGGTTTAGCAATGGGAAGGCCTCTTTTATATTATATTAGGCCATAAGAAACAGTGTTGGTATAAAGAATAATGGAGCATCACACACACAAAGTGCATAATGAACAAAGACTGGATATTTGTGATCTCATGCTACCATAAAGCATTACTATAAAAGCGATTTTGAACAAATCCCCAGAGTCCTAGAACAGAGGTCTGTCTGCAGATTGATGTAACCAGTTCAATGGTTTGTTGTACACACATCTGTATAGAGCCACAGCATGGCTAAAGCTCCAATAACAATGTCCAGGCTGAGGGCCAATCATCCCTTGTGAGACACAGCAGAAACAAATCCTCTTTCACACTAAAATTCTCTCCAGCTTTGCTCCTGATTGACTATTTTCTGCCATCTTCAAAAAGCACCAAGCACACACACAAACATACAGGAAAAACCCCACGAGTGCAGTAAATTTGGTTGGTAGCTCTTAACTACTTGCTCCTAATGAGAGACAATCAGAGACTTTACCCTCTGCATATATTTCAGTAATTGCTTTTTGTTTTCCAATAAATAGCAGCATCTGAATGAGGTGTGTGCATGCTGGTGTGTCCATTTTCATGTGTGTGTTTATGCTAGTGAACGTTCATTACAGTATATCACCAAGCGCATACACACATATGTTTGTGTGTGTGTCCTCCAGAGGCATGTCACACTAGCAGGGTATGCAGGAGTGACGTGTCCCCTGAGGAGCAGTGCAGGGGTGCATATTGAAGATGGCATGCGGCACACAGCAGTAAGTGTGTGAGAAAGGTGTTGACAGCCAGTCGTCCCGTGTGCTCTCCAGCTCCTTTTTGACCAACACAGGCCCTGATTATAGCAGAGGAACCACTGTGACGCTCCCCTCAAGACTTAATGTTTCTCCATGTGACTCAGAAATTCTTGACTCTAATGGTCTGGCATGAGAAATGTTTCTGTTCATCGTGTTTTGACCTATGGGCAAATTAAAACAAAAAAAAAAACACTGCCTCTAATTTGCTTTTGAACACATTCAAAGCAACATCCAGCTCTGGAAAATTAACTCACTCTTTTAATTCAATTTTATACTTCACTGATCTGATGTCCTCAGATGAATGTGATGTTATTGATTTCTCACTTAATGATTCAAATGTTAATTCGATAAGTCTATGGTTTCTGCCAATGCTATTCAGCTCAGCTCTAAATTTCTCCGGGCTGTTTTGGCACCAGAGTTGTGAAATCCTAACAGGCACAGTGATGGTGTCTCTGCCTCTCAAATCCAGTCTTTTCAAAGCTACTTTTCTGTTTGCTTTTTCTTTCAAACTGAAAAAAACTTACTGTGACTCTTTCAAGCACAGGTCAGGGCGCGACAGCATCCTTCTTACTGGCATTGCCATTGGTCAGTGATCAGAGAATTTATTCAGCTGGGGGAAAAATATTGGCTATGGGTGTAATTCCAGAGTGTGTTTTTGTGGTATGCATGCATGTATATCTATCTGTAAGTGACATTGTAGGGTACGTGAGCTTATTATTGCTCTTCTGGGCATAAACCCATGGACACAGCACTTCATCAAGTCCCTTCAGTTCCTCTGGATGTACTCTAATACAATTTCACACTGTTGCACTGACCTAATCTGTGCTGCTTTGACCCACGAAATTCCACTGCATTTCCAGCAGGACTCAGCCAGTGTATGAATGTATTACCATGATACAAAACACTGTGATTTTATAATAATTCACCATTTAATAACCTTCCAACCTCTTTTTCTTTCTCCCTTCTCTTCATCCAGTGCTAGAAATGGCAAAATGCGAGTGCTCAGCTTCAAGATGGGATTGGTGAGCTTGTGCAACGCAGACGTCCAGGAGAAGTACAGATGTGAGTCTGATGCTTCCTCATGTGCCTAATGCATCTCTTCATCTGCAAACAATGAGCCAAAACAAAACAGCCATGATTTCCAGTATTACATAAAGACATCCACTTAGTTTAATGGAGGAAATGACTATGCTGCCATAATGGAGAAAGCTTTCTGTACTTCAACAAAGTACACAAGGGGCCTTAAAAGGATTGCTTGCCAAAGACACCATTCATGAACACTCTATCTGTGGCTCTGACTCTCATTTTTCTACACAACTCAACCAGCAAGAAGCTAAGCACTTTCCTTTTCTCCTTTTTTGAATTATGCTGTCACATTTAATTAGTACACTGCTTCATTCTGGGATCTGTTTTTACTGATCCATCGTAACTTCACGTTACAAGTCTTCCTGCAAATATTCTGTTAATATAGAGCTGACGATAGTTGGACCTGGAACAGCTTGTAGTTGAAACAGGATCTTAGACAACAGTGCCAAAACCATGCCAGGATTATTCATGCTTGGCACACCATCTGTGTCAGCTCTTAAAGACTGAACGATAACAGATTTGCCTTCAGTTGAATGGTCCCTGAGGTGAATTGGCTCTCTTTTTCTGGGTTCAGGTAGACATGTGGTGGCCTTAACAGTTTGTCATGTCTCTGAATGATCCCATTTTTGCCTGCTCCAGACGTCACTGGAATCATATTTGCAAATAAATCTGAAGCATTTGCATCAACCCGCTTTGAGATACAGATGGTGGGTATTTATTCCATCACCGCCAGTCTTTGGCTGTAATTCAGAAACGAAATATGCTTGTCATCAGTTGTCATTACTACTCCAAAAATAGTTTCATTATTTTATGGAAACAGAAATTTTTGATACTGCATCTTTAGTACCTGGCCTTTATTTAACATTTGCCTCTGCACAAGCACAATTGTGGAGACATTAACGTGCACTGCCTTCGCATGAAAGCACGTCTGATCCTCCAAAATTATTGGACAAAATCAGTTTTGAGGCAATAGTCCATGCGTTTTTTTTATTTTTTGTTTAAATAATTATGTATTGATAGTCATATAGGCAGGGAAATTATCAAGAAAACCAGACTGAAATCATGTTGTGAAAACTGAGCTTACAATGTATACTCTGGATTCACACTGCCAGTGTCATCAACTTCATCTTCAAAACCAATTATGTTCATTTTGTGATGTTTTAGCCACGTGGCTGGCAACATCAGTATTTCTCCTCTTTGGTCCAGACAGAAATAGCTCAACAACTAATTGCCATGATTTAATGTGTTCAGTACTTAGGTTTTTACATTTTTCTGTTTTTTTCTGCATTTCTGTTAACCTCAACCCTATTTGTGTGTAGTGCTAATTAGGCAATCTGCTAACTAACCAGGATGGCAACCACAGTTAACATTAAAAACATCAGCATGTCTTTACTTTTTAGTTAAACACGCAGCCCATACATTGTACATACAGATTTTTATATGTCTATACAGTCTATGATACAGTCTCATAGCCATAGCTGTAGACTGATGGCTGTATATTCATGTTTATTCAGTAATGGATACTAACATAACTGACCCACACATTTTTGCCCACTAGTAACTGATATATGCATTTCTAAGGGCTCTCTAACTAAAACTGAACACAACCCCAATTTATTAAAGAGGTATGTTCATGCTAACTATTAATCACTCAAAGTTTTTACATGCCTTCACAAACAAACTTTGTAATGTGTTCAGAAAGTTTGTGGCTTGTACAGTCAAATTCAAGAATACATTATCTTATTGCAGAGTTTGCAACATTGTAAGCTGCATGTTTTGGATGTAATAGCACTATATACTGTGGCTGTATAAAAGATGTCCACATCTCATCTCTATCAAACAGTTCAATATGAGCATTTAAAATGTCAAACACGCCTCAGCAGTAGTTATGGGGACTATATTCAGCAGGCTGTTTAACATTCAGGTGTTAAAGCAAAGTGTTGTCCCTGTAGGGTTGAATAAATACACGTAGAAAGGAATACATGCGATGCTCACACTGGCATTGTGCAGCACCCTCGTTCGCCTGTCAGCATTCATCTCCACGGTGACACACAGCGTCCTACCCAGCCTGGTAAAGGCCTCATTCAGAACCTGACAAGACTCCACTTATGCAGCTCTTTCATCTTCAAGCAAACCAGCCAGACCTCTAATAGTAATTCTGTCTCTGTCCATATGCCTCTGAAAGGAATTTTATTCTACAAAACTAAGTTTGGTAAGATGGTTGCCTCAAAAAATTGATTAAAAACCAGATATATTGCTGCTGTATTGAATCAGCATTTAGTTTTTATGTTCATGCTAAAACTATTATTTTGCAGTGCCATCTTTTATAAATAGTTTGAATATTTGGAACGAAATTCATAATTTACTTTTTGAAAAGACCAATGCATATACAGTGCATACAAATGAATCCAAATACAACATATGTAGATGTGTAGGAAAAATGCAGATGTCATGATAATGCAAATGCAAATAACAGTTTTACATGCATACAAATGTAGTAAACTATCAATGCTGTTACACTGTTATATAATCAGATTAGTTACTGCAGAATTGATGCATAACTTTATTTTTTACAGACTTATTCCGTCAGGTGTCTGGTCCTGGAGGTTTGACAGACCAGCGTCACCTCAGCCTGCTGCTTCATGAAGCCATCCAGATCCCCCGCCAGTTGGGTGAAGTCGCCGCTTTCGGGGGCAGTAATGTGGAGCCAAGCGTCCGTAGTTGTTTCCGCATGGTGAGAGCGCGGTCACAAAAATGCATGCCATGCCCACAGATAGGCAATGGGGCACGCCCAGTTTTCTTCACATATGCATACATGTAGTATGGTCAATGAAAACCCGCTTATCAAAGCTATTACAACAGACTGATGCTTCTCCTTAATCCATGAACTATTCATCATCTGAACACAGTTTATCTGTGCCCAAAACATTGATTGATTAGAAATACAGAAACAGAACTGATTGGCTTTATCAAACATTGGCCTTTGGATGTTTCCCAGTTCAAGCCAGGAATGAAAAAATTGTGCTGTCATGCCAGGAAGCTGCATGCTTTCAGAGGCTTGTTCTGTTTCACTGACGTAAGCAGAGTTCAACTTCTCCGACAGAGATAGAAGAAGTTAAATGCATCATCTCAGGAAATGGAGAAGTTATAATTATTCTACCTAAGAAAGCCCCCAACAGCCTTACAAACATTACATCACATTAATATTGAATTGCATTGCTTTTAATGCACATAAAATACAGTCAGTAATAGATGATGCATGATGTAACAAATAACCAAATTGATATGATGAAGTGAGGTTACAGTCCAGTAGCGCACAGAGCAACAGCTAATGAGAAGACATGTTCGAAGCATTAATTAATTTATCTTTCCCTCCTTTGCTTTGTTCTAAACGTGTCTGAACTTGAACGCTTGCCGCAGGTTTGCAGGAACTTTACCACATGACATTCAATTTAAGATACCAGATAATTACTTATTAATTAAGTTGTTAGAAGCAGGGCACAGCTTTTTTTGGAAGGTGGACTATGCAAAGCCTTTTAATTCCCTCATTTTCAAGGCAGATCTTAATGATATACTTTATTCTGGTCCATGCTTGCTGTTTCAGGTATGGTATTGTTCCATGTCAGGACATTTAGTTGTGGATTAAATATCCAGGTATTTTGAATTAAGGGGTGGAGATGGAGGTGGAGGCCCATTCACCCAATTTTGAGATCAGTTTTTGGAGATGTTGCTGCTCGCAGAGATATTAACAGCCTGACTCTACTGGTGGAAGAGAAGACGACATCAACTTGAGACACCAAATATGCAGAGTAAAGATAGTTTAACAGAACAGTATGATATTGCTGAAGTGTGTAAGTAAGGGGTATGCGCAGAGGTTATTGGGTCAACTTCAACTGGAAGAAAAACTCAGCACTTTATAAATAGGTCTATACTTTCTAGTGTTGAACATTGATTCATAGACACATGCTGTTTATTGGATATATGGAGCAGAACGCACCAAGAGATTTGACTGAATGTTTATTACTCTACTTTTCCAATGATGGCACATCTGCTCAGTGTGCTGCTTTGTGATGCAACAGCATGCTCAGCATAGTCAGAGCCAGTTCCAGGTGTTCGATATGCAGGGGGCTGCTATTTGACCTCCCACGTGAAGCAAAGCTGGCTACTGCTCTACCAGAGAATCGCTCCTTCATCCCCAAGAGATAGTGCACCTCTGTACCCCATCACAGTCTGTATGATCCGTACATGCACACACACACACATATGCACATTTATTACGCTACTGTGCTTGAGCAGTGGAGGAAGCCCCGGGGAAATCAACCTCTTAATGCATCTCTGATGCAGACTTAATGAGAATTTAGCACATCACGGATTTTCAGCGCTTGGCGAGTCATTCTTTTATTAGGTTGACTTCCTTTTTATCCCACTTTCTGGAATTCTCAACAAGGTGCCTCCAGGAGAGGCGGACTGCATACAGACACACAAGCATACATACAGTATACACACGGACGCAGGCTTTATGTCTGCTGTGTTTTAGCTTCATAACTGTTTAATCAGTTTCATAAAAGCAAATGATATCCCACACTGCAGTATGTCTTCTTTCACCCTCTCTTTCCTTCTTTTATCTTTTGTATTCTCTTTGATTCCTTCTTTCTACAGTAGCTCACTGCAGGACCACCTTTGAGAAGGAAGCACACCTTCTCCTCTCATTACGTTATGTACCTGTCCCGCTGTTGGTCTATATTTGGGTTGTTTACAGTCTGCTGCACTCCCCACCCACCCACCTTCCCTTCCCAGGCCCCAGGGAAACCTGCCATTGAGGTGTCTCACTTCTTGGAGTGGATGAGCCTTGAACCCCAGTCGATGGTTTGGCTGCCTGTCCTGCACCGTGTGGCTGCTGCAGAGTCGACCAAGCACCAAGCCAAATGTTACGTCTGCAAACAGTGTCCCATCAAGGGCTTCAGGTAGTTATTCCTGTGTGGGTAAACAGACACACATGCAGATACTATGCACTAACACATATAAAGCAGTGTACTATGACAGGGACAATTAATAATATGTTATCTTATGTTAGTTAATTTTGAAATTTGTTTTAAAAACTACATCTGAGGATATTTAATTCAAAAAGAGAAGGAGAAAAATTCATTTTAATAGTGGCAGCTGGTGTTTTCTGTTTCCATTATACACAAGAATCAGTGCTCACCATAAAAAGGCTTGTTGGAAATGTTGAAATTAAGAAAACATTGCTGTAATGGAGTACAGCTCTGTCTAGTGCAGGGCGTGATGCGTGCGTGTAGGCAAGCATATAAATTCAATACACACACAGACACGCTGCTTCTCTGTTTGTGGGTCTCTGATATCTCTGTCTGTTCTCTTGCAAACATCAGTTCAGCCTCTCTGTTATATTGATCTTGACAGGTATCGCAGTCTGAAGCAGTTCAATGTGGACATCTGCCAGACATGTTTTCTAACCGGCCGCACTACTAAGGGAAAGAAGCTGCATTACCCCATCATGGAGTACTACACCCCAGTAAGACAAACATTGTGTGATGCTTTAACTGAATACAAATTCAAGGCATCAGGGACAAAAAAAAAAAAGAATCAGCTGTACTCAAAAATATACTGTTGTCTCCTGATTCCCACCGCCAGGTGTATTTTAGTTGCCACTGCACTGTTGGATCTCCATCATCTCTAAGTGTGTACTGTTACATATGCTTACACAGTCTCACCCAGATCTATAGTATGCAGAAATTGAGTATCACTCAGCAGTAACACCCTTTTTGGCTACATAGCGTACACATAAAGTGCTATTTGAAGCACACATTGCACACTAAACCCCAATAAAACCCAAGTCTTAAGCGACTGCACGCACAGTCTCTGAAGTGGAGTTAATTCCAGTGGAGTAGCTGTAGCACTATAGCTAGAGTCTAAATGTACTGAGATGGTGCCAGATTTAATCTCCAATCAATTCTGAGCTGTAAATATATGGCAAAAGGCCAGCTGTACAATGATTTTTTTTTCTTTCCACTGGACAATATTTTAAATTAGCTAGATACAGTTTTTCACAATGGCTCGGCAGACAGGCGCCCATGGATTTCTACTATAATAGTGAGAGAAGGAGCTAGAGAGCAGAGGAGAGAAAAAAGAGATGATTTGAAAAAGCATAGAAAGGTACGAATGCACCAGTGGGAGATCAGCAGAAACTGTGTGAGAAAACAGATGGAGTAATACGTTAGTAAAGTTAAAGTAAGACAAACCAGCCTTAAGACAGAGGGGACAAATTTTAGATGAGGCCATTTTGAAGAAAACTGTAGTTGTATCTCCCACTCACCAACTCTCACCCCTCCTAAACCCACCCCATCCCAACCCCCTTTGACTCCTAAATCACACACCAGACAACCTCGGGAGAGAAGATGAGGGACTTTGCCAAGACACTGAAGAATAAGTTCAGGTCGAAGCAGTACTTCACCAAGCATCCTCAGAGGGGTTACCTGCCTGTGCAATCTGTGCTGGAGGCTGAGAGCTCAGAGACGTGAGTCCCACACGTAAACACTTGAACACAGTCATCTCTCTGTCTCCGTGTTTCTGTCGCCTATCTCTCACTTTCTCTCACTTACACACATACAAAACCCTGCTGTTGTCAGCTAATTATCATGCTCTGACAATTTAGGGCACTTTGACTCGCTGGGATGGGTTAAAGGGACAGCTCTGTGTTAAGAATTAACATAATGTTATTCCTGTGATCTCAGTCTGGGTCAGATGCTCTGCTCACATGAGCGAGTCTCACCCAAAGGGAAAAACATGAGTGATGAGACTAAAATCCATGAGATCATCAACAAGCATAGCTCAGGGTGGTGATAGTGACTATAAAGCATGATTATAGGTCCATGTTTTGTCTGATTGTGCCATTAAGGTCACCTTTTATAACAAGAAAAAAAACATTACTTGAGTCTGTGAATTAACCCTTGCTTCCCCTGACGCAGCAGAGATGAGGCTCCAGTGGTGGAAGAAGCAATATTAAAATAAAATTAAAAATGTACGATCAAAATGTGCGAAGTATCAAAATTAAAAATACTTGCAATTCAGTATGAGCCTTTTGATATTGTTGTAATATTTTTGATTGTCTTTCTTATACATAAATGTATTAGCAGGGTGTAACTGCTCTGCCCCACTGCCCATACATTGCTTGCCAACCTACAGGTTAGAGCCTGCAGGTGATAAAAAGTAAAGACAGAGAAAAAAAACTATTCTGCAACACAAATTTGTGTTTATTTTTCTAGCTTTTTTCAATTTCTTTGTTTTTACCACCTCTCAATTCAAATAACTATGAAATGATACAACCAGAGAAGGAAACATCACTTTTTGGTTGAACATTCAATAGATGTGCAATTTGGGATGAAGGTGTGTTCAGACAGAAACTTCACTTTGCATCCTTTGCACAAATTTGACCACTAAACCATTCATGTTTATTCACCCCCAATCCTACCATAGGTGTTATCAAGCTAGAAATGGATGTACTGACTGGGTCTATTTGAGTGAGACTGTATGTTTTTGTTGCCAGAAAAAGGAGAAACGGTGTTTCCTCTTTTTCCTCTCACGTCTGTGTGTTCATGTAGCAGATTGATAAAGCCTTGGGATATGTGTTAATTTTTTTTGCTCAAACTGAAACATTTTCAACTCACACAGGCATTTCTTCACATCTTTCCTTTCACTTCATTTGCAATTATGCTGCTTCTGAAATTAGCTTCTCCACCATTGGTTAGGAATTCTTCACCATAAAGGGTCACCAGCCAAAAATGTTGGGAAGCAGGGAGATGTAAATGAAATACATCAGATATTTATGACCATCTCTTTTTTTCATCCTAAGAAGAAAACTTTTCATATTAGCAAATAAAACTACAACAATTGCTCTCTCTCTCTCTCTGCAGTCACACATTTCACACTTGTGGAGTGTTAAAAATGCCTTGATGAAGTATTCACATTGTTTTCTGTTGTTCCCAGGCCATGCTCCTCACCCAAGCTACCCCATGCAGACACACACAGCAGGATTGAGCATTATGCCAGCAGGTACGTGGCTCACTGTGCGGTGCTATATATCAAACAATTACAAAACCTGTCCCTCCTTCACTTTCCTCCTCCCAAATCAACCCCCCTTCTTCTTTACACTCACCCCATTCCTTTATCCACTTCTTCTCCTTCCCCACCTTGTCTACTCCCTCAGCCTTTAGTCTTCACCACACACTGATTGAAGTATTGATTTGGCTGTGTGGTGCACTGTACTCCAGCCAGGGCAAAGACTGTACTGCCCAGCAGTTTCCCTCGGTCTTATTCTCCACACAAACACATGCCGGCACACACAAGCAGAGCAGTTTGTGGTTTGTGTGTGCGCGCGTACCCATGTGTGTGTGTGTTTGGAGGTCAGCAGGGTTCAGCATGCCTAGCAGCTTGTCACTTGCTAGGGCAGTGAGCCCATTGGTCACCTGGGAGCTGTCGGTGTGGATTAGTGTCTGTTTGACATGTTATAAACAGGGCACAGCACTAGACTCCCACACTCCTGGCAGCCCTGCCCAGAGAGCTGCAGTGTGCATGTCACTATGTGCATGTGTGCTGGTAAGTGTGCAATTGTGTATTACTTCCCTAAGGCTCTTACACACAACTGCTTTACATTCTGCCAAAACAGAGGGAACACACACCAACAAGAGAACAGGCTCAATTGTCCTCTTTACCCCTCTTATCTTTCTCCCTTTCTCCTGCTTTCTGTTTGCCTTTATTCTTATCTTTGATCCCTCTCTTCTATTGTCTCCCACCCACACATTTATTTCTCCCTCTTTTTCTATTTCATGCTTTCTCTCTCTTTCCTTGTCCTTTCTTCTTTTCTGTTCTTTAATATAATTTTCTCTTACATCTTACAATTTTTAATTTTTTGCCAATTACAGTGCAATTTGTTTCAATCTCTTAAGTCACTCAGAAAAATCTGAACCAGCATAATACAGTGATCTAAAAACCCTCACCAAAATAAACCAGGAGAATTGAAATAGAAAAGTGGTCGGTATAATTCATTAAAAATAAGACATATTCATAGAAATTTTGTTCTCCTTTCTTGACCTCCTAAGATAAATGTCAGAAAAACTACCACAGTTGAAGAATTTTTTTGTTTGCTGAATCGAGCCTCTCATCCTTTTTGCACATCAGGAATCTGTCTTTTTGTTAATCATCTTTTTTTCTGCATAACAAGAAATTTGTAATTATATTAGAAAAAAACACCATCAATGGTCAGTGCTTTCAATGCCAGTACTTCATATTTATCTTTGGTAGGCATCATACAATCGATTGTGTCAATAGCACAGTATTATACACTATAATGTAGATGCAAGCAGGTGTAAGTATAGTTAAAGTGTGGTGTAGTGTAGTGTGAAGCCTGTGTTGCTGCTGTAGAAACAGATAACAGATTCTTTATAACACAATGTCTTTGTATTATTACAATGAATTCTGAACACATTATATAAGCATTTAAACAATTATAAAGCTGTTAATAGATTTTTTTGTTGCAGTGTGGTTAAGTGTTTTTTATCCATTAACAAACATGTACACAAATCGTTCACAAGCAGGTTTAAAGGATATTTTACATTTTTTCCTTGATGCCAACAAATTCTATCAAAAGACCAAATTCAACAATGTGTTGTGTCGTTTCTCGGCTATAACCTTCTAAGACCACTCCCTACTGAAGTTGTAAATCTTTTTTAAAAAATGGATGGATTAAAAAAAAAATGTTTACTTTCATTTTTTAAAAGGGTTAAACAATTTCGTAAAATAGCCAGGGCACTGAAGTTTTGAGCCTAAATAGGAGTAATGTGTGTGTTTTTGACAACTATTTTCAGTGGCTGATTAATTCGCATTTGCTGCTCTAATGAGTATTTACGGTAGAAAGATGTTTCAAGATGGTTAGAAATGACGCCAGCTCTATTACACTGTGTTATCAAACATTCATTAACTGCGTCTACAGTTCGTGGATCAATCCCTGATTCCTAATGTCTACACGGCTGTGTGCAAGACAAAGAACGCCAACTGCTGCCAGTGTCTTGCATGATAGTTTGCCATTGTCTGTGTATAGGAATGAGAGGCAAAAAGATAAGAGGCTGAGCAAAGATGATAGCTACATAAATGTGCTTTTATCCAAAATGTATTTGATGTGTACATTGTACTGTGTTTTTGTTATTTTGTCCCACTTTCATGAGCAGTTGATTGCGTTGGCTCAGTGACTATAAAGGAATTACACAGACTGAAAATGAATGAGAATCAGCTGCACATTTAGACTCAAGAAAAAAATAGAACAGTGAGCACCCTCTTCTTATTTTCCAGCATGATCTGAGCACCATCATAATACGAGTAGACAGTCCTTATTATGGCAATGGTGACTATTATATCTGTGCTCTGGCAGTATGCAGAATTGACTTCAATCATTTTCTTTCTTTCTTTCTTTCTTTCTTTCTTTCTTTCTTTCTTTCTTTCTTTCTTTCTTTCCTTTTCCTCAGCTATAGGATGTAGAGAGAGAAATCACATTTCTTATTTTAATTCATTCCCAGCATTAATCATAACTCACTGTTCGTTTTGAACACTAATGGAAAGTCAAGCCGATAACAAAACACTTCAGCCATAATATAGTTTCCAACTCAAAGGAGATAAAGTATTTGATATTTAGGGTTAGGAAAGCCAGATTTGTAGGCATGTCAAACAGACAGCCTCTGTCCGTTTCTCACTTTCTTTTTCTCTATCTGTGTATCCCTTGCCCTCCCTCAATATTGATGCAGGAGTAGGGTTCATTCCTTTCAACGTCAGCACTGCCTCAACATCTTTTAAAGGATGGATGAGAAGAGATAATAAAAAAAACCTCTTAGAGCTCTGTTAGGATTTCTGCTCTCTTACCCTCACTCTCTCACACGTTTCTCATTTCCTCTCACTTCATCCAAGAAGATAAACACACATGTATGCACAAGACACTCACACACGACTATTTCCTATTACTGTCTGCCCTTTCCTCCCTCATTTGTACCTAACTGCAGCTCCAGGTTTGTGGAGGGCTTTCTGAGTATTGTCCCAGATTGAATTACGAGCGGTCAGGTTCACAGGCCGGGGCTCCTGTAACAGGACATGGATGAATCCTAAATTTGTCAGTGTTAAGGTCTCATTTGACACTGCAGAGAAAAGGGATGTAATGTGAATGTCCCTGACAGCCTCTACATCACTCTCCCCTCCTTCTCCCTCTACCCCCTCACTTTTTCAGCTGACGACACTCTGCGAAAAATGATGCTGCATGGGGTGTGTTGGTATGATTGTGTGTATCAGGAATGCTGCAGTGAACAATTAAATCTTTCATGTAACACACACGTGTGTGTGTGTTACATATATATATATATATATATATATATAC
>CM076655.1:2702465-3039565 GCA_038496675.1 Rachycentron canadum
ATATATATATATATATACAGTGGCTGTGGGCAGCCACAAGCCTCATAGCACATTAGCATCAGTGGGTTGATTCTCTGTGCTTGTTAATTACCTTACTTGAAGGAGAAGCCCATGTTTGATCATCTAACACTGTTATACTTCATTAGCATGATATTCAGCAGACTGCTTGAGATGAATTAACTTAGTGGAGTGCCCACTTTCACTCAACCCCTCTGAGCCTACATCTACTTAAGATCACGTATTTCTTCATGACCTTTTAACAGGTGCCAGAAAATGGGGGGCCTTGTTGCATTCAGTTATAAGCTACATGAGGAGGTGGAGGATGCAAAGGTGTTAGTGATACAGAGCGAAGTCAAGAAAAAGAACTATGTTAAACAAGCTTTGTGACTGTGTTGTGGGCTATTGAGGCTACTGCTATTGGTGCCTCTGCAATGAATTTATTACTTCATAGTGGTGATCTGGGAAGAATATGAAAACAAAATACAAAACAAAACTAAAGGCTGTTTTAAGTGCGTCAGAGAAGGCAGGCAGCCCCTAGACAGATTTGTAGTTTAATAGATTATTAGATTTAATTGGGTAATTTATTAACTCTAATGCAGAACAGTAGTTGCACACTCCAAAAGTGTAAAAGCCTGTACTAAGTAATTGAATAAGTTTATTTTAATAGTAGTTTGATTGTCTGACTACTTTTGTTTACTAATGCAAGTATATTAGCCATAATATATACTTCACTATGCATCAGCTAAAATATGTGTTTTGGGGGTTTTTTTGTCTTTTTTTTCCCCATTACTGTTTAGCAAGGAAACATGCAGGAAAACACAAAGCAGAAATAAAAAAATCCATTTGATATATCTCATTCAGACTACTCTAACCTCATATGAGCCTCATTCTGTATCTTTTTGTTTTTACAAAGAACAAGGACTGTAGATTTTGATCCCAATCTTTTACACTTAAAATTACTACTAGTGGCAGGAGGAATGATTACAGTGGCTAAAAACTCAATAAAGCTAATGTACATATGAATGAACATGCAAATATTGTAATTAATTATGTGTCCAATTTCTGTTGCTCATTTTCTTTTTATCTTTATCACTTTACTCAGCAGTGTGATTGTTCTAACTGTTGTCAAACACAAGACACTATAAGCGCTCAGTATTTTTTAACATGCTTAAAAAGTTTTCTCCATACCGCAGCACATTTTAGTTGATATAAGAGTGAAAGAGCTTACAGAACAGCGTGTACAGTGCAGCTGTGCACTGACAGTCAGCAGGACATAATGCAGAACTAGTGGCGCTGTCCTTGGTCCTGAAAAGCCACAAGCAGCTCACTAGCTACTTCCTCACACACAAACACACACACACACACACAGATACACTCAGACACACACAGACACACACTACAGCTTCAGTTCATGGTGCTGGACAGCATCACATTTCTAAAACACTTTTTTATTGCCTGCATGCTGGTAGAGATTGTACAGTATTTTATCAGGATTTTATTCTCCCTCCTTGTGGACATTTTTACAGTTAGTGCTCTATGGCAATCTGAATTTCTGCCACTCTGCAGTCTTGTCAGTCAGATGTTTCTGGACAGCTTGCTGTTCAGCTGAAGTCCATAAAACGAAAAGGCCAGAGGTCTTATTCATACTACTTAAAGGCTAAACTGCTCTGATTGTTTCTTTTATCTTGTGTTTGGTGAAACATATTTCCCCAATGTGTGATAGTATCTGTTACTTTGGCTTTTTTCTTCAATTTTCTCTGACTCATCCTCTCCTGTAATTCTTTTTCTGTGTGTTTGTTTGTATACATATTATGTTTGTGTGTCACTTGCCTTTCTTGCTGTGTCTGCGTGTGTGTTTATTTTGTATAGATTGGCAGAAATGGAGAGCCAGAATTGTTCATTCTTCACGGATAGTCTGTCTCCTGATGAAAGTCTGTGAGTATGCTGCCACCCCCACACTACAAACACCCTCATTACAACCACAGCCTTTCATGGAGATTATACATATATATATATGTGTGTGTTTTGTGTGCACCCTTTCCTGTGTGCTAAGGCTTGTTCATGGATGTTAGGGTAAGATTGGGCAATCACATAAATTATCAGCCACATAAGGAAAATGACCCACATGGAGCGCCGTGCACAGTCTCCCTTCATCATGCACATGCCTGCTGTGATTAAAGTCTGTGGCTGTGGGTAGATACACAAAGGCCCTGCTAAGAAGAGAGAGGCATATGTGTACATTTGTAGAAGCTGGGTGAATGAGTGGTGACAAGGTTAGAGCAGAGAGAGGGAATAGGGGTCTTTGATGTGAATGAGGCCGCCAGTGAAGTGAGTCCTCATTGTGAAAAGCTGGGGAAGTATCTAGAGAGAGTGGACCAGAGTTGTATGAAATCATGTATGTTACGTGATTGTGTGTGTTATTTTGTTGAAATCTGTGCTGCTTGTCAACCTTTTCCTCCTTCTCTGAGATGGTTTCTTTTTTATGTGACACATTGAAGTCAAATTAGTATTCAAAACACCCCTGTGTTATCAGGTCTGGAGGGTGTGCATATCTGTGTTTGTTGTGAAGTGCGTTCATTAGTTCTTTACAGGCATGTTTTATGTCTCTGTTCTGAGAGGAAGCTGAGATTGACACCACATTAATAGCTAGTTCTAGGCTAAAACAAAACTAGTGTAACAATTTTTACTACCGACATCTGTGCTTCTCAAGGCGGCTCCTGATGTCTTTGTTTCCATGGGCATGTACCTGGATGTATCTATCTGTGTGTTGCTTGGGAGGAGCTTTGTCACATAAATGTGTGTATATCATTGCATGTACATACTGCATAGTGTTTGCATCTGTTACTGTATATAATTCTCTGCCTTAGAATACATTTGTATGCATGACACTTCACTTTATGTGCCTGTTATGTGTAGTGGTCTTGTTTTCTGCTCTTGTGCCCTTGTAGCTTGTTGTTCTTATTCCTGCAAACCAGTTGGTCTGTTTGTCGTTGCCTCTGTATTTCCTGCTGCATGGCTCTGTACTTGCTGCTGTGCTATCTGTGCCTCCAGCTGGTGTTTGGCTGGCATCAAACTGTCTGCTGTTCTGAACCCTGCGCTGCCTGTGTGTGCAGCCTTCATCCTCTACCTGTATGTATTGTTCTGAATTCACTGTTGCTGCTTATTGCCAGGTAATGGACATGAAAATATTTGAAACCTCAGATGCATAGTTCAGTCTTCCATAAAAGGGATCCATATTAGAATCAATGTATTTGTTAATTATAAATTTAAGTAAAAATAATTGTTTGAATTCCACACCAGTATTATTTAAAGCACATTGTAAATATTTATTTTCATCATAAAATTAGACTTTCAAATATTAGTCTTCTCTACTAAGGTACCTAAGCTACTTATGCACTTAATTAAGGAAACATAAAATACAGTAAATACAGCACTGTGATAAGAACCTATAAATATGTGTAGAAAATGCCTACTGACCATTTTTTACCTAAAAGTGTGATGACAATATTATATAACTTAATTTTCGTAAAAGGTAAAGTAGGTAAATAAAGGGCTCTGGACATCTTTATACATTACCAGTCTGTTTAAAACAGGCCTATAAATACTTCAGTGATGTATAATATGATATTACAATGCAAAGCCTTAACTTGTTTTTAACTTTGGCTCAATAAAGCCATTTGCTTCAAAGCCCAAGCATGCTTCAAAGCATTATTGCAACATATAAAATTTGATAAGCAGCTGTCTTTCCAATAAAGTAATTGCCAAACATTTATAGATGCATTTATTGTTCTACAGCTGTAGGGCTACTATCATAGATCTGCACATTAAGTTTTCTGTTTCATCATCAATAAAGTGTTCAGTGTTTGGGGAATTATATTGTCTTGTAGCTTAACATCTCCCTTCCATTTTTAATAAATCTGAGTGGGTTTTTAATGGTGTGGTGAGCCACGTTTATTGCAGAACATTTCATTTTTGGACCATGAACTAGGCACAGAGCAAGTGCCTTTGTCAAATTGTCCTGTCCCCGCATGTCCTGTCTTGTTTCACTGTGTCCTGTAATACCGTTCCTCGCCCCGCTTGCTTTGCCTTGTTTCGGCCTGTCTGCTCTCCCATGCTGTCCCTGGCTCTGCTTTGTGCTGCTGGTGGCTGTGTGCTGGTGGCTCAGTGTGTTGTCTCCTGTGTGGGGGACTCAGGGATGAAGATCAGTACCTCCTGCGTCACTCCAGCCCAGCCCTGGACCATGACTCACCATGTGGACAGCACATGCTGCTGGCTCACCTGGAGCACCAGGACAAGGAGCAGCTCCAACGCACCCTGGCCCGTCTGGAGAACGAGAACAGGTCAGTTGTCAAGAATAAAAATGTGCTTTAGGACTTTTCCACATCTGTTTTGATGGTGGAGTTATTGTATGCTTGTTTTCACACGTAATAAATCCTTCTGAATTGCATCGATGGCACATATTGTTTTATGAAGAAAATACACCTACTTCACTTCCAAAAAACGTGCAATCCTTTTACCATTGAGGACTGTGTTGAATGCAATTTCATCATATGATTTCATCATATATCTGAATCAGGTTTAAATGAAGGTTTGGGTAAAGGCTTGTAGCAGTGGTTCAAGGTGTGATTTTTATCCTCAAAGCTTCCCAACTACAAAGAAATAAAAATATATGTGTTTATCTGTAGGACCTTTTCAGTAGGTCTGCTGCCATTCGCAGACCTCCTGAAGAGAGTAAACACTTTCACACTCTAAATCCTTTCAAACAGCCTTGAGAAAACACCACACATACTTTTTTGTGTGCACACCTGACGAAAAGTCTCTTAGATAATGAGGTCAAAATGGGAACACTTGCAAATCATGCTTTGCATCAGTTTGAGAGTTCATAGGTGCCCTGAAGAAGGGACAGAAAAAGTCCATTACAGTGTAAAGGCTGTGACTCAAGTGTATCTCTGAAACACATTGGTTTAGATGTGAATGCTTGAATGTGAATTTATTGTCCTTGTAGCTAAGAGGCTTGGATATTTTTCCATAAATGAGGCAAATTCATTTTCCCTTTCCACTTAATTGGTTACTAGAGGCAGCCTTTATGCGAATGATTCATATGAATAATTTGTCTTCAGTTCAGTTGTGACCTCTCTAGAAACACACACACATGCACGCACACGCGCACACACACACACACACACACACACACACACACAAAATGTTATGCCCCCTGAATAGGGCACAAAACACACACACGTGTTGACACACACCTTGACCCAGTTCACTTTTTCTACAAATAATGCCTCCTGTTATGAGACTGCTTTGTTGTCCTTATTTATGACCACAGTGGCTGCTGTAGCTTAGTTTATGATGTCCTGTGGCTTTCATGTGCCTCACACCTGAACAATAAATCAATATAAGAATCACACACCTTTAATCCTAATCTTTTTCTTTTTTTTTTTTGTATGTAAATCTGATTTTGACCTGATGCAAGTTACAGAAAACTGCTTTACTGCTACAGAAAATAATGCATTAGTTTGTGTTGTCTTGCTGTAAAACATGGTTAAATACAATAAATGGTTTGCAGCTGCTTTGTGTCTGTGATGATACTTTTGATGCTTTTTTATGAGAGTTTTTTCATAGATATCCTACAGGGAGTTTGACTTCTCTAGGTAAACTATGTCTAAAAACATAGTAATGTCACTGTATGATAATACAGTATATCATATACTTTACTTTGTAAGTAAATTAATTTTAAGCAAGCAGATAGTCATTTGTTCATGTAAGCCTATATAATTTATAAAATATGAAATAATTGCTCATTTGGTGTAATAACAGTATCAGTTGTTAAATACTGTTGTACACGTTGGATTTAAACAAACTCAGAATCTGGATCTTAATATTAAAATAAACAATAAGCTGTAAAGCCAATATCAACAAATCAATATGACAGAGCTAATTTGTCACTTAAATAGACCAGTGCGCTCTGTACCATGATCTTCTAGCACTCATATAGATTACAGCACCTTTAGTAATGCGTCACAGCACATTGTGCAATCAGTTAATGGTTTTAATGTCACACCTCTATGATATGGGAGGAAGTGACTAAGTGTAGTTTATATTCAAAATGAAGATGATTGCGCTCCATGTGGTAAGATGTGAACATTAGCCCCTTACTGCATATGTTTTATGTGTTTGTGTTTAGGTGTGGGTGTGTGGGTTTATGTGTATTTATCCTAATCATGTTCCAACATGTTAGATTCATAGAAGTGGGTGGATTTCTGTTTGTGTCAGGGAGGAGCTGGAAAAATACCTCTAGTTTTGTGTTTATATTTTGCATGCTTTGCATCTTGTGAGCCTGACTGTTTTCCTTCCATCTGATCTCCACCGTGGATCTTCAGGGTGCTGCAGGGGGAGTACAGGAGGCTCAAGTGGAAGCATGAAGAGGCAGCATCAGTTCCCATGCTGACTGAGGCTGGAGAGGGTGGCCCAGGTTCACCCACAGCAGGAGGACAGCAGGATGAGGAGCTCCTAGCTGAGGCTCGGGTTCTCCGGCAACACAAGACACGCCTGGAGACCCGGATGCAGATCCTGGAGGACCACAACAAACAGCTAGAGTCCCAGCTGCGCAGGCTCAGGGAGCTGCTGCTACAGGTACACCTCTGTGAGAGGCATGATGATGATGAAGGGATGTTTTGGAGAGAGTTGAGTGGTTGTGCAGTCTTCAGGTGTTTGCACTTTTCTCGATTTCTGTTTCAAATTGAACACATCTCAGAGGGAAATATTGTACTTTTATTCCACTATATTTGTTTGATAGCTGTTATAGTATTTTCATTAGCTTTCATAGCATTTTCATTTTTGTTTTAGTATTTTTGTCACTCAGTCTTTATTGATTGACAATCAGTGAATAATCAGCTTTCCTCAGGAACATACAATCCCCTTCCATCCCACAGCCCCTACTGTGTATGGGATGTAGAAGAAAAAGTACAAGCTTTAGACTAATAAATCTTCAAAAAAAAGTAACAGTCAAACAAAAGTTGCCATTCACAGTGATGGGTCAAAGGAGTAACTAAAAAGAATAACTAGAACGAAGTCTTCCCCATGAACCAACAGCAGAAGTGGCAGCTTTGTCGCAGCAGCTGATAGTTTGTCAAACGTGGTGTCCAGAAGACTGTTGAGCTGCTTTTTTAACGTCAAAAGTCTGTGGAGATATCCAGCATTGAGCCTCTTGGCTGCTCACTTTCCTGTCAGCCATATCTTACATGTCTTTACTTGGGAGTAGAAACTCTGAGGAGTCATTAAGGAGCTGAAGGGCTGAATCCAGTGGAACATTTTCTATTTTTCAAGGCGGAGAAGGTGCACACAGTTTTTTTCTGCCAGTTCCCTGCACTTTTGGGCAATCCCATATTTTTATGAAGCTGCCTCATGTTGAAGGTTGGCAAGATGAAAAATAAGAGTGAGACAAACCCATGAGATTTCATGCAGAGCAGATCATATAACAAAAATAAAAATAAATGAATTGATGATGGGGGGGTTATGTTAGGTCTTGGCACTGGTCCAAACTGTGTCCCAATTTACATTATGTTACATTACGTTTTTGATACCTATATTTCTCTGTCCTTCATTCCTCTAGTTGATAATGTACAGTTTGATATTACTTAACTAACAGTACATAAAAGAGTAGTATTTTTAAGTAGAGCAGTAGAGAGTTAAAATGTGAAAAAAACATCAAGTCTCCATTACCAGAATCTGTTACTCTGATTAACTGCATCTCCTATATTTCAAACATGTAACTGTGGCTGTAGTTTAAATAAAAGACAGAGTGTTTTGTGAATGTTTTTAAATGCACTCAGATACAGTACAGTGTACACATCCAGTAAAGGCAAAGAAGGTACATGCAAAAAAATAGCAAAAAGTCAACTTCTCTAAAAATGGCAAATTTGAACTTTGAAGATATGACAAGGTAAGATAGATAGAAATATCACCAGTGGGAGTACAAATAAAATGCAGTATTGAAGGAGTTAAGAAGAAGGATAAGCCTTAAGACACTGTGGAGTGTAATATAAAAGGATTTACTACAGTCTCAAGGAAAGGTGTGAGAAAAAGATGGATAGAAGGGTGGGAGCTGACACAGAGTTAGTGTGTTACTATAATAAGAAAGTGTAAATTGTTAGCAGCAGGTGCACAGAATAAAGAAAGAGCAAAGAGGGTGAGTGACAACGCGAGAGAGACACTGAGAAAGAGGAACAGGCTGCTGCTTCTTCAGGTTAAAGACTTGGAAATTGAGAATGAGGGGGAAAGAGTGTGGAGCAGTCGAGGGGAGGTTGCAGAGAATGAGGAGGTATATACATGGGCAAAAAAGAAAATGCTATTCAAATTCATATAATCATTTTCTCCCTGGACTAATATCACAGTTTCATTTCCTCCAAAAATAAAATCTGTAAAATCTGCCTTTGTAGTCTGTGGAGGTGTGGGTATGAATACCTTCCAATCTCTGCAGACATCTCAGTTTTACTGCAGTTACTGAACTTACTCACCTCTTGAGTATTACTACAGTCTTGCTAAAAACAATACAAAATATGGTAGGTTGCATATATTGTTCTCAAGGGTTACATTATGCATCTGTCATTGTGATTTGAGATCTCGCCTCACCGCTGATAATTTTTCTGCACTGCTTCTGCATGGAAATCAGTCTTTTTTTATCTCTATCAAAGCACAAATCAAAAGTAAACCTGACATTTTGTATTTTTTGTATTTGTAAATTTGTATTTTTTTTTTTTTTATAATTCTGCTAAGAAATGCCACTTGAGGTCTGCTGGCTGAGTGCCACTAATCATCACATTCATGACTATGTGAAAGACTAAATGCCTCTGAACTCTGAAACATGATGGATATCAGCAATTACTTGGATTGAATGATAATCAATCTTTCCTTAAAAAAAAAAATAGCCCAAAGAGGATTCGGAGGCTAACGGATCAGAACCATCTACCCTGTCCTCTCCTGTGTCTGGAGGGGGTCACCATGGGGAACCAGCCAGCAGAGAGACCACTGATACTGAAGCAGCAGGTCAGTGACAGGTTTGAAAAATGCAAACAAGATGAATGTGAAGCCATGCAACCTCTACTGCAAAACAACCCTTATCCATTCATGAGGCATTTTGTGTTTGTGTGTGTGTGTGTGTGTGTGTGTGTGTGTGTGTGTGTGTGTGTGTGTGTGTGTGTGTGTGTGTGTGTGTCAGGAGATGATATGGAGCACGAGCATGACACGGTGCTGCAGCTCCAGGAGGTCATTGAGCAGCTGAGAAACGTCTTCCCTTCAGAACCGGGTGAGTTTTTCTCCACTGCATGGATATTTGCCACCATAGCACCTCACGTTTCAGAGATAGACTGTCTGCACCTACATCACCCGCGGGAGAGTGAGAGATGGAGAGAAGAGCAAATATGAACTGCTGCGGGTCGATTGTCAAAGGAGGGGCGGGGAGATTAAATGGCAGAGAGGAGGAGTAAGATTAAGAGAGACAGACAGCGGCACAGAGAGAAAGGGAGCGTCACTGTTCACACACTTTGCAAACTGTCCTGTAGCATTAAAATGCAATTTGCTGGGCAGTCCAAAGCCTGTAAAATGAACAAAGAAAGGGATTATCATAATTATAGCCTTCTTCGTAAAACCAAGAACATTTTCTCAGTCTTGTGCATGTGTTCCCAAAATTGCAAAAGCTTTAAATTTTTCCTCTTCTTTTATTTCCTAATTTCAGGCACCACCTCACACATCTAACCCTGAGTGGGCCTCGAGGAGCAACGTAAAAGCCTGAAAGGACACCTGATGGCAATGGGAGGAGCTCCATACAGCTGAGGTCAGGCCACATTACACCAGGCCATGTGACCCCTGCAGTAGCTATGATGCTCAGAGCTAACCCTCCATTGGAACTTTGTGCACTAAACGCCTTTTTCATGCAAACGTCTAAAGGCTCACACTGATGTCCATTTGGCAAGACTGTGCTTGATAACTTCAGTGGCGCAGCCTGACACCATGTTAACGAGCCAAAGGAAACTAATGTTTAGCAGCAGGTCAGGGAGAGACTAAAGCGAAGGGAAATGCCCAGCCAAGACACTGTGCTTACCAGTATCTGTGTAGTCGCCCGGAGGTGTGAAGCTTTATATCAGTCCACAGCACAAATTGGACCTTCCTTGAAAAGAACTTTAAAAAATGCAAAAAGGAATAAGAAGGATATCTCCTTGTTTTGTCAGAATGCCTGTATCGTCAATGTGTTGTTTTTTTTTTCTCCTTGAATGTGTTATCACAGTTGTTATTTTTGTTTATTGAAGGGAGGTGGTGTGTTAAAGCTCGCTTTGGCAAACTAGATCAGGGCTGGGCTGACTGCGTTTCTTGTGGCTGCGTGGTGTAGATTGTCAGGGAGTTGACAGCACTCACAACGAGCTTATTTACTTTGCGAGAATGACACATCATCAGTTAAATCCATGATTTATTTAAGACAGCCAAAGTGCCCGCTAGCACAGCGCCTCTGTACGCACACACTGTGTTCCTCTAATCCTCTCAAACTGCTTGTCGCTCTCATTGCTCACTTCTTCTAAGTGAGTCCTTTATGCTCATTCCTGACCATTTGCACTCAGTGTACGCGCACACGCACATGTAAGCTGCTACATCCATGCACCCAATTTATAACTCACCTTTCCCTCATTGTGCACAAATGCCTCCCTGCATGATCAATATTATGTGCTGTGCTCCATTACTAAAAATATACGCACAACATTTCACAAAAACGAAGAGCCATTTCACCTCCTTGTGGGATTTAGACAAGCTCTCAGTTTTGAGTCAATTTGTATTGTGACTGGAATTGGGTTTTGCTGAGGAAATGCCATCAGATAAACATCAGTATGCAGGTGTCTGCTCTGAGATCTTAGTGTTCTCCTGGTGTGTGCAGAGAAAGCGAAGGGAAGCGCTCTAGGCAATGTGTTGCCAGGAGCTCTCTCTCTCTCTCTCTCTCTCTCTCCCTCTCCCTCTCCCTCGCTCTCTCTCTCTCTCTCTCTCTCTCTCTCTCTCGCTCTGTCTCTATCTCCTTCTCGCTCTCTCTCTCTCTCTCTCTCCCTCTCTCTCTCTCTCTCATGCTCTGTCTCTATCTCCTTCTCGCTCTCTCTCTCTCTCTCTTTATCTCTCTCTCTCTCTCTCTCTCTCTATCTTACTCTCTCTCTCTCTCTCTCTCTCTCTCTCATCAAGACCAATTGCAGACACTACGGGGGGCTACAAGACACACCACCATAGCACAATTCCACACTGACTTCATCCATAATAATCCCTCCTCTCCATGTAGATTTGAAAAGAACAGTAGCTATTGACTGTACATGCCTCATTTTCCCCTGCTAATGCCAACTTAATTGCTTTCAGATTTACAAAAAGACGAATGCTTGAAATGGCTTTGCCCTCATCATATCAGGGTCATGGGGTGTGTTCTGTTCTAAACATAGCACAGTCATGTAATGCCTTAAATACAAACTAAATCCATATAAAGAAAGAGTTAGTTTCTCTTGACTTTTTTTGCTATTCTTTTACATTCAGGGAAGGGAGGTTGTGTCAGGAGTGTGTTTCTGCACCATTGTCTGTCAATTCCTGGACAGGCCAGTGGATAATTTCTAGCAACAGGAAGCTTAGAAAAGTGTGAATCAGAGTGCATGAGCATCCACGTGTTGAGACCAGTTAAATGGTGCCTTTGTGAGTGAACCCATGATGCCAGGGATGCTTGGAGGGACTAAAGATCTGAGAGACAAGAGGAAAGGTGTAAAAAAAAAAAAAAAAAAAAAAACTCATTTATTGCTCAAGGGCTGGTGAGAGAGATCCACTTTGATGTGCCTGCCACAGGAAAATCTCCAGGAGCAGAACAAGAGGTTGCCTGAAACAAATAAGCTCTGGCTGGTTCTCAGCAATCATACCGCCACATGTACACAGAAAAGGCAGATATACACAGTTAAGAATTCATGCTTAACCTTAAAATGACACTCTGACCTCAACATATGTGCTGCACTCAAAGTCTCCCCCTCAAGGCAGATAAACCTTAAATTTGACATTGTCCTCCTCAGCGCTTGCCAGCTGTTAGTTTTGATGCTGTTGCTAGGGAAATATGCAGTTCCATAGGTTTGTGAGTTGGAAAGGTGGCGTGCCGTTCATAATACAAATGCTAATAGCCTTAAGGGAAGCAAGACAGAGCACCTTGTTTCCCAAATGCAACTCTCCTCTTCATCACTTCACCTCCACTGAAGCCTGCCATTGTTTAGCTGCTGGAAATAGTCATTGTCATTTGTTGAAACCATCTCCGCACCAGCAGCGCTTAACAATTTGTTTTGTTAAAGCTCTCACGAGTCAGAACAAAGAGAGCCAGCTCAGCTTGTGGAAGAAAAAAAAAATCCTTGACAAGCTATTGTTTACTCATAGACGTTTATTTATTGGTATTCACACATCTCATTACACATTGATGATCACCAAGCGCCCTCACACTCTTATCTCCATACTTTTGTATGTTGGTACACAAAATGATGTAATACTGGCAGCATGTGAAAAAAGAAGAGGAAGCATTTCCCACAGGGCTGTATGTCAACATTCATTGTTTTTATTTTTAGAGGCAGCAGAATGAAACAAATACACCACTAGGTGGTTTAATGACAGCGAGTTACATTACCATACGACAGTTTGTCCCCATGCTTCACTCTGCTGTTGTTTGATACCTTCGTCTAACCTGACTTTCACATTTATCCAGCTGCATCTCTGTCTGACTGTCTGATCATTTGAGGTCGAATCCATGTACAAATGTGACACACTAAAACACACACCCTGCTCCTTGTGGCGTGACTGAAGCTGTGTGATTGAAGAAAAAGGCTCTCCACAGAGGCAAGAGTCACCCCAGAGGACACTGGTATCGTTCTCCACACTTCTGTAGCTTCATGTAGTCAGCCAAGAAGCTAACAAACCACATCATTACTCTAATGCCTTTATGTCTGCCCCACCCCACACCCCCCCTCTGTGTTTTTGCTATCATGCATCTGAGCTTCTAAGAAGGACACATGTGCTTGTATGTCACCTCCCACATTACAGGGCAATGACTCACCTAACCTCAAACAAGAGTTGAAAACACTAACACATATACATGTATACACACACTCATACATTACTGGTGAACTGAGGTGTTTGTTTGTTTTTTGTTTTTTTTTTTTTAAATCACCATTAATATACCTCATTAATCATTCAAGTATTTATTGTTTAATGGTTTTTGATTTTATGTTATTGTCCAGCACTCAAACACTTCTTGCTCTTTTCTCTGGAGTTTTTAATCTGTATAAAAAAGTTTTCTGAAGAAAGGCTTTTTACTGTAATAACATGTGGGTTACTGGCTGCTTTCTACTCTTTGTGTACAGAAATAAAAAAAACTTTGTATTTGGCAAACTCCCTGTCTGCCTGTGCTTCTTTTATGTGCTTGCAGTTATCCTTTCGAGAATTGAATAATGAAACTTAACTCAGAATTGTGCCAAATACAGGCTGTTTACATGAATTTTTCTTCTTGTGTTTATATTTGGATTTGTATGTGGCAGAATCAATATTTCCTGTTGAGAGTTGCGGCTTGGCTGTTTATCATTTTCCTCTTTCCTCCTGTTTCACCTTCTTCATCCATATTGCTTTTGTTTCTTAGTTTTAGATCTATTCAGCTCCCTGCCCTCACCCTTCCCCTGCGGCCTTTGGCTCTGCACAAGACAATTTCAACCCACTGGTCTATTCTGATTGAGTGCCACCATTTCCTGTCTTATCACTGGTGGCTTTGTTCCCTTGGCTTGTTTTGCTTGGGCCCAGTGCAGCACTTGATTGGCATTTGACCTTCTTCCTGCCCTTATCGCACGCTGATCTCTTGCTCACTACATTATCTTTGCCTGTGCTGGTGGGCACAGGATCGCTATCTTTATCTGTGTCTCGATTATCTGGTGCACCCTGCCCGTTCTCATGAACCACAACACTGTCTATATTTTCATTATCTAATCCCTCTTCACTCGCTCTCCCACTCTCAGGCTCTTTATTACTCTGCTCTGCCTTCACATCTGGACTTTTCTCTGTTTCTGCATCATCCACTCCTTCTGTCTCTGCAGAGGCGGGTTTCTCTGAGCTTTCCCTCTGCTCAATTGTATTCTCTTCTGTCTTCTTTGGTGCTTCAGCATTTCCCTCTGTGGCTTTCTGTGCACCTTTGACATTCTTCTTTCTTGCTGCTCTTTTGGTCTTGCTTCCACCAGGCCCCCACTTCTCCTGTGTCATGTCCCAGTAAGTCTTATTCTGGTGGGCATGCATCTTGCGGATGTGCTCACCAAGCTTTTTCAGTTCCTGGCGGATGAAGGGTTTGAACTTTGGGTCCAACTTTTCCACCATTGCAAAGTCCCTCCGAGCTTCATCCTCATTGCACAAAGCAGCATGTGCTTGGGCCCGCTGGTAAACTGCTTTAAAGTTACCTATACAGTACAAGAAAGGACAAAAATTTTGCCAAGACATGTCAAGACCACAAGAAGCAACATGAGGTCAGCAGGGTTAACACTGGAAACCAGTGAAACTAAAAGTTAGAGTTAAAAAAATGCTAGAACACTGAACACCAGTGGTGAGACAGGAGACAGACAAATTATAAGGGAAAGTTGGGAAAGAGAAGTAAATGAAGGGAAAAGGAAAGCATAAGAACAACCATTTCACATCAGCCTCAACTATAAATAATTCAGTCATCGCAGAAACAAAAAGAAAACAGTGAATTCATTTTTGACTGTGATGTCCATGAGTGGGTGCCGGGGGAACGAAAGAGACTCAGCAATGTGGTTGTGAATGTTTGGTTTCTTCTTCCCATGGTAAACACAGAGATCAAGGCTTGTTGCAGTGTGAAGGCAGACATTTGCTGAGGGCCAGGCATTTGTACTGGTAGGAGATCTTGATATTTTTAAGCTCAAAATATGAAGGTGGGTAAGGCAAAAAACTTAACCCAAGCATGTTTTTACATACCAATGTACAGATTTATATAAAAATAGAGCTTTGCTTCCTGCCCAACAACAAACCCCTGCTTCATACATAACTAGATAAATCACCTTTATGCTTTTTCAGCAGTTTGTTGACGAGTTCCACCACTTGCTGGTACTCTTCCAGCTCCAGCATGCACTGGCTGAGGTTGAGGGTCAACGGAAGACGCACTTTCTCCAGCGACTCCCAGTCCTCTCCCTGTTGATCCACCTGCCGAGTCCATGGAGAGGACAAGATGGGTGTGATGTGGTGGTGACAGCAGAGGAATTGTTGAAAAGTGTGTTAACATAAAGAGAGTATAAAATAGAAAGGGCTGGGAGGGAATGTTGAAGAATATTGCATGTTGACAGAGAGAGGAGGTAAGGGTAGAGGAACGTAAGGAGGAGGCGAATTGAAGATGGAAGAGGATTGACAGGAAGAGGGAGTTTATTGTGTGTGAAAGGTATGAAGGGGTTAGACAGGAAGGTGTGGCAGAAGCGAGAGAATTTAAGAAAGAGAAAAGAAGCACGGGCGAGTGCTGTCACAGTGATATCTCTGTGGATGGCTCTTATTTTTAGCGCTCTTTCTCTGCTCTTCACTTTGCCAGCATACCTACAATGCAACAGCTGCTCTTCAGTTGAAAAAAAAGCAACAATGACAGATGATTATAGTTTATGAGCAACAAATCCTTTTGTAAGACTACTTTTTTGGCACATCCAACCATTCATCATGCTGAATGCAGTGAACTGGTAGCATTTAATATGGTGAAAATCAATCGTGGCGTCCATCTGGAAGGTTGTCATCTAAACAAAAGGTTTTATTTTACCTCTGTAGTTATATCTTTTTCTGAAAATACCACACATTGCGCTTTCACAAAACTTCACTTTGTTACCCATTTCACTTACCTTATTTTGAAGGAAGTCCACATATTCTATAGCCTCCTTAAACTTTAAAGAAGCCTCTTCAAAGTGTTTTTCTTTAATGAGGAAGTTTCCTTCGTTCTGCAGCAACATGACCAGTCGTAACATTTGCTGCCAGTCCTTCCCCTCCGTTTTATGGGAAGCATTTGGGCTGATCTCAGAAGAGCTTGCTTCGTCTTTGTTACCTGCTCCCTCAGCCAGTGTAACCTTTACTGTGCTTTCTTTATAACCTCCAAGTTTATCTTCAGAGAATCTTGGAGATTCTTCTTTACCTTTTTCTTTCCCTACTTCATCTTTACTCTCTCTGGTCACACTTTCACTATCTTCTTGTTTTCCTGTGTCTTCCTTCTCTTCCTCCTTCTCATCATCATCATTTCCTTCTTCCTCCTCCTTGTTCTCTTTTGTTTCCAGCATGTTCCAGTACTTCTCCCTCTCCTCCCAGTACTTCTCCTTCATGCAGTCTGACAAGGACCTCAGCTCTCTGTTGACAAGAGAAGCCAGAGTGACGTCTAGGTTGGCCACCATGTTGAAGTCTCTCCTGGCCTCCTTTTCATTCCACACGGCAGCGTGGGCCTTGGCTCTCTTGTAGTAGCCCTTCACACAGTCTGGGGAACAAATCAACAACACAAAAAAAAGCATGAATAACAACAGATGTCTTACCTAGAGATATTCAATAATGAAACTACCCTGATTGGCGAGGCTGAGGAGGCAATTCATCTGCATTTAAGACAGTGTGTACTCTCAGTACGTCCCCATAAGCACTGCTACACATGGTGCCTCCTGGACCTCACTAAAACTTTATATTGTAAAACAAATGATCCTCATAATTTTGGGATGTGTGTGTTTTTAGATGAGAAGATTGATGCCACTTTTGTGTCAATCTGTTAAATATGAGGCTGTCAGTCCGCTTAGCTTAGTAAAACCACTAGAATCTGCACATCACCTTCAAAGTTCAGTAATTAACACATCATATCCTTAAGTTTCGTCTGTTTGAGAGCTGAAGTGTATAAAAAGCAAATTCAAGATTTTATGGGCAGTTACTGTGTCTGTCCAGGAAATAGCCCACCACATAACTGCTTGTAAAACATCACACTGTGATTTTTACACTTTGTTTTTGATATGGATTAAATAAACGTGACACAATGTGTGATTTGTGAGCTTTAGAGGTGCTGGTAAAGTGATTTTCATGTTTTTGAACAGAGCCTCGTTTGTTGTTGCTAAATGACTGCTGGCTGATATTTAAGGGGCCGACATCAGAGTGGGGACAATATTCTTACCCTAACACTCCACCAGAAAGTGAAAATGTAAATTTCCCAAAACTAATCATTTAAAACTCTTATGACAAACAGTCTCTAACATGTTTAGACACACACACACACACACACACACACACTGCGATGCCTCTGGTTCAGCAGAATAGGCCAATGTGTTTGGTTTAGATACTCACTGATGGTTCAATTTTTCTGTTCCTCTGCATTTAATTTCCCTTTACACTAAATCTTCATTGAGCCAACATTTAAACAGATTTCTTTGTGGCCTCTGGCAAACGCAGAGACACTGCAGTGAGCCATCACTGGGCGCTTTTCTAACTGGGTTGAAGGGATGAAACAGTGGCTAACAACTAATACAGACAACATAATAATGATGACAAGAGAAACAACAATAGGGAAACGAAAACGAAAAGAAAAAAAAAGTTAAGTAGAAAGGAAAAGGAGACAAAAGTGTAAAAAGAGGGGAAATGTAACTAAATCATCGGCAAGAAAATAGTATTAACAAGAGACTGAAAAGAGGAAGAGGGAACACTAGAGAGATGCTGGAGTGAGATAAGCCTCGTGAAGAGAGCTGCAGCTTTGTGACGACAGCTCATACTAGGCCAGTGGAGCTCAGAAACTCCTGCCCACCATTTCCACAATACCGTGTCACTCTCATGCTCACTCACATGCAAGTTCACACACTTCCTCCTCCTGCCACATAAGCTTGAGCGCACACATCATACAGGCACACACACACATTCACAACTGTGCACACCCCCTCCTCCTGCCACACAGAGACAAATATAAAAATGGGAATACAGGCTGAGGGACAGAGAGTAAAATAAGAACTGTCTCAATGGATCCTGTCTCTGGGTGAGGGGCATAATTCATAAGGCTCTGAAGAGGAGACTGTGCCAGCATGTGAGCTCCTCTAGGATTATATGAGTAGCCATGGGTATGACAGTACAATTCCCAGGGCTGCTCCAACCGTAAAACCTGCAGTAAAGTCAGCTACAGCCCTCCTACACACTCTCCCTGAATACACAGCTACAACATGCAACAGTCACTGCAATAAACCCAGCACAGTGTCAGACCCTGACATGTCGGCATTTTACAACATTTTGAAATTACTGTTTGTCACAGGGTTTTTATCCACGGGTGGATGTAGCTCTGTACAGGCCTGTATTTTACTCACTACTGTGCAACTTTTCATGCACTTCTTCACGATAAATAGTTTGACATTTTGGGAAGTATTCACATTTATTTCCTTGTAAAGAGTTAAGGTGTTATACAACTTGCACATCTGTCTGTTGAATATAATGCTAAAGTCATAATATGGTAAACCTAGTTAATGTACAGCCTAGAAACAACCAGCCTGTCTTTGTTGAAACTGTATCCTGCCTCCATATTTACATATTTACTTGACAGATATAATAGCATCTATCAATCTACAGCCAGGAGACTTAGCTTAGTTTAGCATAAACACTAAAAGCAACTAGCATTGTCCTATGGTAACAGATACTGTACATGCTGACCAGCACCAACCAAAGCTCATTAATTAGATCAGTATATTGTGTTTATTTCATTCACTAAAGTGTAAAGATCACAAGTTGCGGGGTTGGGTGAAGCCAGGCTAACATGCTAACCTGAACATCACTTGACAGTTAACTTAGCTTAGCAAAAAGACTCAAACAATTAGGCTGTCTATGCCCAACTCAGTATAGCTTTAGAGATGCTGGAAATCTAGAAAAATATTTTGAAAGAGCCATGCTAGCTATTTCCATTTGCAGTCTTTATGCTAAGGTAAGGTAAGCATCTCCTGGCTTTGCTTAATATTTAATGGACACACAACAGAGTGCTATTGATGTTCTTTTCTACCTCTTGGCAAAAAAGAATATTTCCAAAAATGTCAAAATCTTCTTTTATCTCAATTACAGATGAAGCTTTTTCCTGCAGCTAGCACAAAAAAGCCAACAGGATGGTGAAATCTGCCTTTATGCTGATATTATGACACATGGAGCATATTGCACTAAGGTTTGGTCTGAATCTTCTCTCACAAGGCTGAGTTTCAGAGAGCATTTTTTAAAGGAAACCCAACCCTGTTCTGAGGTGTTGTTAGTATGCAAATACAAACCAATAGATACAGCACATTATCAAGCATCCCTCTTGCCATTTTTGCAGGTTTAGGTTATATTTGAGGTGCAAGAGTTTGTGCACAAGATAGCCCTGGTGGCTCCTTGTAAAGCTGCTCAGCTCAGGGGTTTGTCAGAGTGATGCAACTGGGTGAATGTGAAGCTAGGTGACACTAGAAACGGAAACTTTTTCTACTCTCCCTGGAAAATGTAGGAAAATGTTAAATGTCTCAGTACCAAAAATGATGATTGATTAGAAATCAGAAGACATCCATAAAATTCGATTCCACCATGCCTTTACCTTTGTGTTTCTCGAGCAGTTCGGTGGTGTGCTCTATCACCTCATAATACTCCTTCAGCTCCAACATACACTGGCAGTAGTTCAACTCCAGCGGGATAATCATTCGGCCCACATTAATGTAGTCTATATCACCAGGCATTTCCTAAACACACAGATGGAAGAACAAGAACATGATCAGTGCTGTTATGTTGCTTGACATTTCCTACACATATTTTAATAATTTATGTGGAACTAGCACATTTAAATCTTTTCAGGAAACAAAGCTTTACTATCTGCTTGCACACAGGCCAACTATCTGTAAGCCTCCACATCAAACTTGAGAGTATGTTGAAAGCTGCCAAAAATCACTTTCACATACAAGAGAATCCAGCATGTTCTCCTATCAAACATCTCATACACAACTTGTTCTCCCTCCAGTGTTCCTCCATTTTTACACCCCCATCTCATTCTAGACAGTCCTTCACTGCTGTCTCTCTTCTCTTTCTTTTGCCAGCCCTAACACTCTATTGCCTGTAATCAAGGACACAGTGAAGCAGAGCAAAACTGGGGAACAGGGATTTCCTGCTGGAAAAGAGTAGGAGCTGCATATCCCAAAAACCTATAATCCTGACAAAATGTCAAAATTCACAACTCTGCACATCAGTCCTTTTCTCCCACTATACGATCTTTCTTCCCTCATCCTTTGCTCACTCTGGACTGGACTGTTTTCAGCAGCAGGACAGCCTCTTTGTACTTGCTCGCAGCCTCTCTGAATTGCCTCTGCTTGACCAGCGCATTGCCCTGCATGTGGAGAATTGGCACCGTCTGCAGCTTCTCATCCTTTTCCATCATCCAGGACTCTCTGTGGTAGGACATGGGGTCTCCAACCTGGAAGCAGCAGGGGCAGGATGAGAACATAACAGAACAAAAAAAACGTTTAAAAGGAGAAAAAACTCCAGATCGAAGCACAAGTAAATGCTACAATTGCAGAAGTGGAAAGAAACTCAAGTACATTTACTCAGGTACTGTACTTCAATGCAGTTTTAAAGTACTACTTTATGGTACTTTTTACATCTGCTTCACCACATTTATGTTACTGCTTTACACTAGGACCTAGTTATTTTGATTGAATGTAACATATAATCATCTAATACCCACAGAAATTATTATTTTGTGCAGACAATTCTGGGTGCTCCAGGGATCGACATTCACACAATGCAATTATATATTGACTATTTTTACTTACTGATTAATTAAATGATATTTTGCTGGTATAACGCTTCTTTTACTTAAGTGGGAACTGGGTACTTCAGACAGCATTGAGTAGTTGTCAGCCTTTGCACAGAAAACCATTGTGAAACTATCTGAAACAGGGAGGATGTTAATTTAATACTGTCACTGTTGGACCTCTTGCTGCGCTTCAAGCTTGTTATGGATAATATATTATTTCAAAGCTGAATGTTTCAGGAAGGAGGGACTTGAGTTTTGTCATTTCTGTCAGTGGATTGTAGAAAATCGTGTGTAGAAGTGTCTGTAGGAGGTTTGGATGAATAAGTAAATCTTTGATGTCAGACTATATTTACAGATGATAAAAATCTGAGAGAAAACATGGGAAGACGGTTGATCCAGTTTAACAGACAGTATTTTCTACTGGTGCTCACCTGCAACAGCTCCATGATAAATATAAGTGGCTGAGGAGTTCTCATTAGCTCATCCAGCTCTGGGAAACCAGTGGAGTGATAGTGGAACAGGTTTCCCATGCCACACATGTGTCTCTGGCCCTCTAGAGGGTCTTTCCCTTGAGCGATCAGCCTCATTCCCTTGGACACAATCGGGTACAACCCTGTGTGCTGAAAAATAAACAGATAAACAAAGGGTCTGTAGGAAGACGTAGAAGCACTTAGTCATGTTAACCCCCTGGTGCTGCCAGCTTGTGCCAATCAGTCCTAAAAGAAAAATGCAAGAAGTATCCATAATTTTACTTGCAAATTACATTTTCCCCAGAAGGAAAAACACTAAAATTTGCACAAAAAGATTGCTGTTTGTGTTTATAATACTGAGCACGGAGGAGGCTGCAGAAGGTTGATTCATGTGCATCATAATGAGGAGCAAATGCTTCCCTTCCTCACTCATGAACACTCATTAGGACCTCTTTTAGGGTCCTAATCTCCAAGTGTGTGTGTATTCTGTAGTTCAACTCACAATGGCATCACACCAGAACTCAGCCACCTCTCCAACCCTCATGGATGTCAGCAGGGTCTCCCAGACTTCCATTTTGAACATCTTTCCAACAAAGATCTCAGCTGGCCTGCCAGCCAGTCGACTGTCATCGATGACCGTCCGCTCGAAGTTGTCCAGCAGCGTCTGGAAGTGGAACACCAGCTTGGATGGGAGAAAGGGGTCGAGGGACAGGAAGATTTAGAGCGTGAATTAATGATTAATGATTTTGTTAAAAGTACATAAAAAATCTAATATAAAAATACTTTCCAGGAAGTCCATAAATTATCCCCACATCTGTTCCCCTTCTATTGCAAATGTTAATTTTTTCCTCTGACAGTGAACTTGAAAAACATTTTAACCACAAACTCAGTGATGATTTTAGATGGTTTCTCACAAACACAGCGATAGTATGTTTGACAGGCAGAATATATAATCTTTATCTCACTTCTTCAGTTACATACAGTGGGAAATTGCTGTACTTTTATTCATTTATGTATGAGTATGTATGTATGTATGTATGTGTGTAACAGATATATAGTTATAGATATGTGAATATTTAACTTTCTTTTGTTATATATATGTGTATATGTATATATAGATATAGATAGATATCTATATGGATGTAGATATCCATATAGATATTTTAAAATATGTTGATTGTTTTGCTTGATACATCTTTTTTTTCTTGTTTTTATATCATTATTCATTATTATAGACAATATGGGCTTTTTATCTGAATCATGGTATATCTAAGATGCCATTTACATAGTACAAACATGCCGGTTTTCATTATATGCTTTGTCTGTGTGCATGTGAAAGACTTGAAAAGCCTTACCATCACATCAGTAGAATTGTGTTGGATTCATGTAACCTTTTATTTATAGCATTACATATTGTGTATTATGGTCTGATAACTATGTGAGCTACTAGGAATCACCTCCCAGAGGAGTCGACACACACACACACACACACACATGCACACACTGTAATAAAGACACACAGGTAAATGGAAATTCATGCTGGCATCATCACGGAAAATGTTTGTCACAGAGTCCAGGCTTGGTGCCATATGGCTGGATGTGAGGGGAAAAAAGTTGGCGACTAGAAGATCAGTGGATGAACAGAAACACTGTGCCAGACACGGTGCCAAAAAACATGTTGCAATTTGGTTGACCAAATGTTTGCTCTGTGTGAAAGAGCCAGATACAGAATAAATTTCCTCACTTCATAAATAATTCAACAGGATCTAATTGAAATGGGCAATGCAACACACAGCTAAAAGTAAGCATTTTGCTGTGGAGCATTAATTACATTAATCACAATAGTCATTATGCAAGGAATCATTCTCTTATGTTACATATTCAGTTTGAATCTATTATTATTTTGGTCATCAGGTTTACTATCACTTTGACTACCTTTGTCCCAGGTGGAAAGTGTGGCAGTGGTCCTGTGCCTCCAGCCAGTATCTTCTTCGTCACCCCTGGATGCTTGAGAAGGTAGGTCTCCTCCATTGTCACTCTGCCTTGACCAGTCCTGGACAGAAAAGTGTGTGTGTGTGTGTGTGTGGGAGATTTCTTTTTTCCTCTCCAAGTCTGTGTTCTTCTGGTTCCCTAATTAGCCTGTGGTGAGTGTCTTGGCTGGTTAGCTGCTCTCTGACAGATGGCAGGATTAGGCAGGGTTTGGAGATGGCTACTTTAATCTGAGGAGCTAATCCCTTGCCTACCACTGCGATTGGTGCTGCAATCCCTGCAGGAAGGAGTGGGAGAGATGAGGATGACCACCAGAATCATGTGGCCGAGAAAGGTCCAGAACTCTCTCGACCAAGTAAAGATCATTCTGGAGGGAGAGTAATCTGATGACGTAATGGCGGTTTAGTGAGGCAGCTGTCCGGTCATGGTGAGAGGCCCATACACTAACCTTTACACCTGGAGTCACAGTTAAGTACTTAATGACTAACCTGACGTTTTGCTGCTCTCTAAATCAAAAGCATCAGGCTTGTTTCACCTCTGATCACATCTCTGTCGAGTGTGCATCATTTCACCTGTAACCACACCCAACCATGATGCCACAGGGTACTGCAGGACCCTGAAGTATTAAGACAGCAGCAAGGTGAGTAACTAAACCACAAAAGCTCATTAAATATTTTCTGGAGGTGTGCACTAATGAATCATTTAATAATTTATTAATAATAATTTATTAATCATTTTGGTCCATAAAATCAACATCATCATCAACAAACTGTCCACACGTGTGAATATTTACTCATAACAAAGAACAACACAGTTTTTTAGTTCTTGCGTATCAATGTAATTTATTTTTCATACAGGTAATGGAATAAAAATACATTTAGGTGAAGTAAAAGTCAGTTCGCTTCGGGGTGGAAAGCAAAACAGACATAATATCTCCTCCTTAACATATAGTAATGAGAAACAAATTGTGTCAACCTAAAATTCACTTTTAATACAAAAAAATCAGTGTTGTATGTGTATGAAAATGACAAACAGAGGAATGACACAGCAAGTTAGCTAATAAAGACTCCCTCCTCCCAGGATGAAGACTCTTCTCCTCCTCCTCTGTGTAGTTTGTGTGTGTGTGTGTGTGTGTCTGTTTGTGTGTGTGTGTGTGTGTGTGTGTGTGTGTGGGGGGCAGAGGATGACATGAGGCTGCCCCCTTGTGGTCACTTCTCTATCAGTGAGTCCAGCTGCTCCTGCAGGGAGGCCAGCTGTTGGAGCAGACAATAGAAGGTGTGATTGATGCCCGACAGCCCCAGGGTGTAATTGGAAGGTAAGTGGATGATGATTAACATGTCTTTTCACATTAATTTGCTGCCTTCATTTGTCAATACAAACAATGACCCAAGACAGTGGGTGGCCACTATGCTACGGCTTCAAAAAGGGTGCTGCTGGAAGGTGCTGACAAATTAAATTCAACATGATTGAGTCTGAACTTTGCTATTAAGCAAGAACACTGGTGGATTTAAAAAGGGACACCAAGCACAATGCCATGTGTGGACATTCATTCAAAGCAAATTAATGCAAAAGACTGAAAGCTGAAGGAAGCTTGCAGTGAGTGCTGATCCTCAGCTTTAATGAAAAGGTTCTTACCTGCTCCATCTCCCGCTCCTCTTGTTGAATAATCTCATCCAACAAGGCCTGAAAACGGTTCTGTGAGAGACAAACAAGATTTGTTCGAGCCGACATGCCGAGTCTCATTAAATTGTGATGGCTTTAAATATGTGTCTGCCTGGGCTGCTCATGTCACTCTCCTCTCTGACAGAAAGGCCACTTGGAATGCCAGTCGGAGACAGCTGACCTTTTCTCTGATTTCTGTGATAATAACCACTGGAGATGGGGCTTTGACGGCACCAAAACACCAGGCAATGAGAGCTTTAAATGGCAACGCAAAAAGGGCTACGTCTGCTCGTGTTTCAGTCATTATAAAGCTTCCACTAAAGAGTGCTTGGGAAAACAATGAATTTTCATAGTATCTCAATGTTCTAAGATGACAAAAAAACTAAATAATGGTCTCTAATACAGTGTATAATCAGCTTTTTTTTTTATGCATTCACATCACTGCTGAGAGAACGGCATGATGACTTCTGCCTCCAAGCTCATCTGCATGTTCTTGTTAATGTTTCTGTACATGCAGACCTAGTTTCTGAATGAGTGAAAAAAAGTGTGTGTGTTTGTTTTCACAGCTTACTTTGAGGGCCTGGTTTTCTACTTTCATGATAAGCTCCTCTTGCTGTTTCTTCCGGGCGCGCATATCCTGAAGCTTGGCCTTGATGCTGTTGATCTGCACCTGATACTCCATAACTACAAGGAACAGCAGGAGGTTCACATGTTACTGGCATTAAAAAAACTTAAACTTAACTTAAAAAAACAAAAAAAACATAATTAATGACTCTGTATTCTTGTGCAGTGCAGACTAGACAGAAACAGCTCGAGAGGGAGGATGTGGCATCATTTGAGAGTGACGCTCCATTCATAAACTGAGGAGGATATGCATGTTAGTTTGCTGAACCACACGGATGCCACCATTTCAGTTTGACAAACTGCGGTTAATGGATACAACAAATCCATTTAAAAGGAAGTGAGCCAGCAGGCCAAAGCACTAAAGGACACAACTAAATCAGTCTGTTCTGGGCTTCATAGAAGGTTCTCATTACATCCAGCCAAAGTGATAGTGTCTCAAAACAACCTGTGGTTCCATCACTATCGTCTGTACTAATTGTATCCCTCCTCTGCCTTCTCCCAGCTGGCTCTCAACCCTGTGATACAGTCCATCTAATATGCAAAATCAAGCTGGGAAGAGTCCCCGTAGACCCATTTATTACAACTATGCACAGTTGCCAGGAGCATACACGGCCAGACACTCCTGAAATCGCTCCGGTGCACTGATACAGTGGAGCAGACCAATAAAGTTGCTGACTGACAGCTTCATGTATGTAGATAAGGAGGCATTGAGCTGTCAGACTGGACAGCTGTCTGAGCCGCATGCTGAGCCACAACACCTGTCAGACTGGCTAGTTGAGACGGAGAGCTGAGATGTGTGCATCTCTGTGGGTAGGAGCACAGCATGTGCATTTAGGTGAAAGTAGGGATACTCATTTGAGAGTGTGTGTGTGTGTGTGTGTGTGTGCGTGTGATGTCTGACCTAGAAAACTCAGCTCTGATTAGACATTTAGACACCTGGTTTGACAAGTATGAGCATGATTAGATTTAATTTCATGTCAGACTGACTCTGGTCTTTAAGTCTGTTCTGAAATCAACTAGCTAAGTTCTTGGCGATGACCATTACAACTCAAAAAAATCAAAGACTGTTGATATGCTGGGGCAAGTCAGCTCGAAGAATCAGTGTTCACTCTGAGGTGTAAATGCAAATTGCTAGCACAGCATGAACGATTGCATAATTCTAATGCTGCACTTCACGAACACACACACAACAAATGTGCATAGGGATGTCACTCTAACAGAATTTTAGTAGTTGATACCAATATCTATGAAATTCTGGGAGAATACCAAATTCAACACAAAATCAAAAAAAAAAAAAAAAAAAACAAGAAATGGTGCTGGACACACAGTGTGATAACACTCATGCACATGCACACACCTCCATATAGTCAGTGTGCAAGTAACAGTTTAAGTTGACTTACTAAGTGACAGACGCATAGTGTGAAAATGTTCATTTAGAAAGTCAGCGTTATATTTTTAGAGAGTGAACTAATGACAGTAACCTGATAATGTGAGCTCCCAGCTCAGATTGTGAGCTGTCACGACATTCACCTAAATGTTAGCCTTGGTGAACGTTGTGTGTAGAGCTTTGCTGTAACAAATACCCGCTACGGCTATTCACAAACAATAACAGAAACATGTCAGGACATGAACATTTTGACGACATGATATTAATATACAGTTAACTGAACCTCACTCAGCCTGAATTCTGTGTTAAGATGTGGATCCCTACTTTAAGCTCCTTAAAAAAGTTTGAGGTTTTTCTTTCTTTCATTGGAGTGATCTGTAACACTGTTTGCATCCTAACTTTAGGTCACCTATATTTAAGGTCATTAGAGTGACTTTAATTTATGCCACCATTCACCACAATTATATAAAGATACATATCTTCATGCCTAAATAAGCTCTTAATGTAGTCACCAATGAAAAATAGATTTGATAAAGTCTTCTACATCTGTACAGAAGCCCTGAAATCCTCTCACCTATCTGGTTGTTTCTGTCATTTTCATGCTGCGCAGAATCAGACTCGTTGAGTTTGTCTTGGAGCTGTCGGACTAGATCATCCTCTGTGTCCATGATATTCAGGTCCTCATCCTCGTGCCGGTCCCCTTCATCCTCCTCATCCTCACTGGAGCTGCTAATATCGTTGAAGATCTCCCTCAGTTCATCACGTTGGGCTGGCAGCGCAATGTTGTTATTAACATGGACATAGAGATAGAAACAGTGAGACTTTAGAACACTTACTCGGGTTCTGTAAAAAGTTGCATGTTACATGACAAAATAAAACTGTACTAAGACCCAAAGGGGAATCTAGAGACAATAATACTGTTAAGGCCAGAGAATAGCTAATGGTTAGGTGTCCTCTATTTCCGTTTCATATTGCTGATGCATCAAGAATGACAAGAATGGCTGGCGTACCAGTTCAAAATGAATGAGGACACCTTTGTTGGCAACGGGAAGAATATCACTGAAAGTATTCAACTGTATCAGAAGTAATCAGAAGAGCTATCCGTGTCACATTTTTACACCCCAACACAAACAGCCGTTTGAAAAAATTACACTATACAGCTGCACCAAAACTGACCTTGCTCATATTGACCTATAAATTTGCTAATATTAGCTCGTTTCAGATATATCAGTAACAATAAATATGTTGGCTAACAAGTAACAATAAAATGCTGAAATACCAAAGATAACAGTGTTTGTCCAGTACAACACTGAGTTCTGTACTGGAGTTTAAAGGTAAAATGTCCCATTTAGTCCATATCTTGGATTTGAGATTGGAGAATTCCTTGTGAAAATGTTTTGTATGATGTGTGATTATTTAACAAAATGGAAACAAATTTTCAATTGGTATGAGCCACAAAAATACAATTTCGGATCTGGCTTTATTTGTCTTATGTTTCAACAGAGATAAATACACACATCTTTTTCTCACCATTAAACTCACTGGTAAAAACATGTTCCACTTACCAGAGGACCCATGACCAATCTTATGTCCTGAGGTGCCAGGCGAGGAGTCCAGGTTGGCCAGAGAACCATGCTGGTCTGCTTCCTTTGACTCATCTTCTGCTATTACTTCCCACCCTGAGAATCATGGGTTAAGGTCAACAGACAAATGTGTGGACCCCGCTCTGCCTGCTCTTACTCATCATTCTTCAAAAGTAATTTTTTCACAAACTCTTCTGTGATATAGAGTTGAAGAGTGAAAAACAGATGATACTCCACAGGAACAGCCCTAAACTTATCATTCATTAGTGTCATGTGTATGTCTTCTGCTACGTGCAAACTCTATAAAACTATAATTAGAATCTAGCGTCACTGTGACCAACTAAGCAATGATAATGAACCGTCCATCTCAATTAATACACAGCAAGCAACCACTCAAAGCCGCCCTGCTGTGCTCTTATTCTGTCAGGCAAGTTTAGAGTTTCATTAGAGCACTAATTGCCTCCTTGCAAAGTGCATCTCTCGCACAAAAGCATGAGATATAGTTAAGTCAGGTGAGCCATGCGGGAGTAAGGATGTCTGCTTGGCCCTTAGATCAACCTATTTTGGATGATAAATAGCGGAGAAGCTACGCTTGTTACAAAAAGGCAGCACAGCAGGAACTATTTGATGCTTCTTAAAAGTTAAAGTTCATGGCTAAAGGTTAGATTCACAAATAACTTCCAGCCGAGACCACATTACACACACTCCTTTGCTACACCTCTACTACACCAGTAGTATTTTTCCTGGTGCATTAATTTACCACCATTGTTTTGCTTTGTTACATACAGTCCAGCAGAATATTTGCAGGTGTCTAGGAGGATACGGACACTGACGGCCTCAGCGTCTGTGCTCAGCAATCTCTTCACCTCCTTTTCCACATCAGGAGACTCAATGTACTGTGGGAGATTAGTTAGAGAGAGAGAGATAGAGATAGAGATAGAGAGAGAGAGAGAGATTGGGTTACATGTGGTGTTAGTGGCATCTCTGTTGCTCCCTTCCCCTGTCTCTCTCAACACACACATGCACAGACAACAGTAGCAGCTGGCTGGATGCCAGGACGCACATTAGCGATTAAAAACAGAAGGGGCCAAATCAATATGGCTCTGCTCTGCACCTTCAGGAAGATTTATTCAAAAGACAAAGTAGAAGTGTAGTGCTCAAGCACACTTGCTTTCACTTTGATCAAAGCAATAGTGAAATTGCTTTTTTGCATGCCTTTGGGGCAAACTGAGATGGAAAGGCTTTATTTATATGTAAATCTTAGTTTTCAGTTTCACCACAGTTCCTGTTTAATGAAATGTAAATGTCTTGCTGAAAGAAAGCTCTGGAAAGAGATGGATCATCAGACAAGATGCTGAAGAGACAGATGGAAAAGGGAGGGGGTGAAAGGAAAGTGGAAGGCTGAAGGGGAAATGGAAATGCCAAACCTTTTTTTTTGCAGTCTTCCGAAATCTTCTCTTGCGTGTGTTCTTCAGAGGACAGGTGACTGGAAAACAAAACAACAGGTTTAGTGAAGTCAAAATGGCTCAATCAACCGCACAGGGAATACTATGCTTCTTGAATTGCTGATGTGCAAAGTTTTCAGCACAAACAGCACAAAAAGCTGTCAAGTGTAGATGTTTGTCTACTTACTGCCATGGTTCCAAATGAATTTTTTGTCCTTGTCTTTGTCCTTCTTCTTGCTCTTAGGGTCAGTGCCAGTTGGCTCCTCTAAAGGAGGGTAAAGGTCTCCATCTAGTGTACAGACCAGCATCTAAACCGTGCATTCAAAAATGAATGTTTAATGATTTATTGTACTTTGCATTCTGCTGATTAATGTTAATGTACCCTATACTATAACAAGAAAAGCCAGTATTCAATTTTGATATAAAACCAAAAACACAGAAATTATTTTTTACTCTATTATCTATTATTCTACCCTAACCCTATTTTTAATTAGTACCTAATTTAACAAATATGTATCCAATTTTTGTATGAATATCACATCTCAAACTTAATGCCACAGTACTGCCATAACTGTCAAAAAGCATGTTTTAGCCATCGATTAAAGATTACATCCTTCATTGGACAGCCTGACATTCAATTTCATGCTACTGCAGTGGTTTACCTGGCAGACATCAGCAGTTTTGTAAAATGTCTTCTTGTCCACAGTTTTCAAAGACTCAATCATACAGGGCAGATCCACCAGTTTGCAGGCCAATGGGACACGGTCTACTCTCACAATGCCATGACGACCATCAGCTACAAAAAATATGAAAGACGTGGTTGATTTTAATGAGGTGTTGTGAATGAGCCTGCAGTAACCACAGCCATTCAGACACATCTGTCACTGGTAATTTGAAAAACAGAGCAGGTGGAAAACAACATTTTTTCAGACATGCACTAGGCAAGATGTATACAATTATTAGTTAATTAGTTTAATTGACAAAGTTTTAAGTTTGTTGTCAAATTGACAGTTGTGCTTTGTAATATATTCCAACAAAACAAGAAGTTAATTAATAATATTAATACAAAAAATGCCAATTCTATCCCTGATTGCAAACTGCAAAGACTAAATAATATTACTAAAAAACATTTACAGTATATTTCTCAAATTAAAAAAAAAGACTTCAAATAAATAACCCGATTAATAAGACAAATTAAATTGGCATGTTCAACACCAGTACAATGACAACTGTTAATCCATCTTACGGTGCAACTCAATGGTGAGTCTGTCTTTCATGTTCATGCTGCTTGACTGGGCAATCCGTCTTACTGTTGATGCATACTCCTGAAACATAGAAAAGAAGAATTGTCAATATATGATTTAAAATGAATTTTGTGGTAATAACTGGTTTCAGTCTTCAGTCTTACCGAAGGCAGTCTCAGGACAAATTGGCTTTCCAGCTCATAAGGAGCATCCTCCTTATTCTTGGAGCCGACCTTCCCGACTAGAATCAAAACACCATGAACAAAGTGGTCAAATAGTTTACTTGCTGATATGTGTTTATGAAACAATAATGTAAACAATCCACTATAAACATACTGTGACAAATACTGTGGAGGTATACAGTTCAATCTCTCTTGAGTCCTCCCCAGTTAAGTGTTGTGATAAGGCTTTGAGAGGATACTCTATACTGAATTACAACAAGCATGGCTTGGTGTAGTCTTTGGACCAATCATCTTTTATTTATGAGATTTCCGGGCGTTACACTCAGATCACAGCTCTTAAAACATCTGAAATCACTTCTCACCATCTAAAAAGGAAAACATTAAAATCAAAGGGTGCTTCGCGTTTTGAGCTGCAGCTACATTTTGACTTGTTTTAGATTTGTGCTACCTGCAATATTTCTGTTCTGCATGTTATTGTACATTAATTATTAAGAGCCATATGTTAATTATTAATTGTTGTTGCTCTACATTGAGTCTACCTTGCAGCGAATAATGCGTAATTTTACAGACAACCCTGAAAAACAGCTGCAAACTTTGAACTTCAGATCTTGAATGTCGTTATTAGTTGTTATTTTACGCTTATAAATTGACTTCAAGTCAACTGCATTGGCAGTGGCAGCATGTTTACAAACGAGAGCGCTAAGCATCTATCGTTAGCTTAGCATTTGGGTTAAATTAAAGGCAAAAGATTTTAACGTACCTTTCAGTTTAGATGTCATCTTCGTTAATTTGGACCGCGAAACGGCATATATATGTTTAAATACTAACAATAACACCAAGGAAAGCAAGAATGATTATTATAATTCTGCTATAAAATCGACACTTAGCCTCGCTATTCAGAAAAAAAAACAAAGTCCCGATGGAGCCGACGACGCCAGTGGACTGTGATGACTGAGACATTCAACTTCCCCTCGAAAAATCTCCCTCATGGACTTTATAACACTACAGGCAAACACTTTGTTTGTCTTAAATAATCCATGAGTATATTATATAAAGTAAATTTAAAAAAAATACATCACGCAGTTAAAGACACACACAGATTCAGGACTAGTATTACTTGAAATGTAATTTAGGCTACATAAAACAATAATTTCCATTAGACGTGAACGTCGCATTGAAATCAGGCTTTCATTTTCTATCGCGAGATTTTACGCAATGATATTTGTCACGCAAATGTCATTTATTTAGCTAAATATCAAAATTAAATGTATTCGTTTTCGTATAGTCGTACTGTTGCTATATGATATAATATATTAAATAAATACATAAATTGAAACGGAACAAAACGCCATTGTCTCGAAAATGAGTTTCAGTTTTTTAATCTCGCTTCCTGTTCAGGATGTTGAAAATCGGACATTTCAAATTAAGAGCCATATGTTAGAACTCGTATCATCGACTGTGTAAAATACTCCGCGAAAATGATTAAATACATGTCTCTGTTCATTCACAGGCTGTATGAAGTACACACAATACGTCACTATAGACTTTTACTTATTATCATTAATTTAAACTAACATCATCCTACGATCATGCTTTTACAATGAAATAAACACCGTGTACTTTCTGGAAAAATTAGTTTTCACTTCCGGGCCGGAATCGATATCTCTGTTGCTGTCGTCTTTCTGCTGTCTACGCCCCCTTACCAGTTGGTGAATGGTATTTACACAAAGTTTGCTTTTATCTGCGACGACGTAACATCGTTTGACCACAGAGCAGCCGAAATGGTGTTTAAAGTGACTGTCAGCGGAGCCCGGAGGGCGACGAGGACGCTGTGGCTGCTCCTGCTCGTGAGCCTGTCTGTGTGCATCTGTGTGTGCCGAGCATCCTCGCCTAAGGAGGAGGACAGTGCCATGCAGAACATCGTTACAGAGAAAAAGGCTGAGGAGAGCCACAGGCAGGACAGCGCAGACCTGCTCATCTTCATCATGCTCCTCACCCTCACCATTCTGACCATCTGGTTGTTCAAACACCGGCGGTTCAGGTTCCTGCACGAAACTGGGCTGGCGATGATTTATGGTGAGAGAGAGAGACAGAGACAGACGTCAACAGTGCATTTACTCTCAGTTCGTGTTGATGATTAGATTTGAAGTGATTGAATTACTGAGCTGCAGCACATTTGAATGCATTTACACACTAGGCTGTGCCAGGGAGATGCAGCAATGTAACGAGCTTAGTTACGGTTACGGTTACAACATTAACACCTCCTCTGCACCCTGCTCGGTCTTGAAAGTGACATTAAGGTAGCTAAGCATTCTGGGTCCCCGGGGGGGGACAGCTGTAGCATGAAAAAGCCAATACAAAATTTCACTTCTCTATACTTTGGCCTGGCAAGACCAAGGATGGATGCGCTTGATATAGACATAATTTGGAGCAGGTGGCTGACTTCCTTCCCTTTGAACCAAACACTTGATATGAAAAACTCCACTCACCAGTGGTGGAAAATACATTTGCTCAAATAGTTTGTTTTATTATATAGTCAAAGTGCTTCACTGCAGTATTTTTTATGCTGCTTTCTCCATCTGCTGCACTACATTTCAGAGGCAAACCGTGCACCGTCTACTCCTCTACATTTATTTGATAACTTTTGTTGCATATTCAGATTAACAGTAGAAAATGTCATTTAGAAAATTGCGATGTATTATTATTGGCAAAAATATTAATAGCTCCTGGAGGGATATTCACAAGCTGCTCGGCAGGAAATGTAATAAAGGCAATAATAAATATAATAGTTTAAATTTTAATGGCATTGAAGTGATGTATGCACATTAATCCGTCACTAATTATTATCCAATATCTGTCATTCTGCATAATGAATACTACTTTTGGTACTTTGTACTTTACTTTTACTTAAGGAAACTTTTGATTGTGGGACTTTTACTTGTGACAAAGTCTCTATATCTACAATGGTATGTCTATATTTACTTAAGTAAAAGTTTTCAGTACTTCTTCCACCAGTGCAGCTCAATGTGCTTTCATTGGTCTTTGCTTCCAATCTTTAACTGTATGACTTGGAGATTTGCCAATATTCTCCTCAGACATGTTAGTTAAAGTTAAAGGAGAAGCAGACCATGCTATAGTATAATCATGGTATATTTTGTCCCAACAATAACTAGTATTAATAATCAACAACAATCTCTTAAACCTTACTGCCTGCCCACAAAAGTGGTGGTTTCACTTCTCTAGCACAAGGGATTTTTTTCACAATAGACATTTAGATATATCATAGTAGGAAATGCACCGCTGTAGTTAATAATATCTCTATATTGAGAGTAGATGTGTCTACGTGCTCACTAACTGTCTCCTCCACACTTACTCTCCTCCTCCTCCTCTCCCCTTTTTTAATACTTTAATGGATCAGAGCCCCATTAACAGTATTGACTTTTTGTGGTTGACAAGTCAAAATTTTCAGAGAAAGTGAGCATGTACAAATTGTAACTGACACCTCTCTCATTGGTTTGTTGTGTTACACTTAGGATGTTTACATGTTATCATTGTTTTGTTTGGTGACATCATGTTGCCTTCAGCATAGCTCAATGTAACTTCCTCTTGGCTACAAGTCTGACCACCTTCACTCTTCTAGTGGCATCTTGTCATCAGTTTTGATCTTTGTGTCGCAACCATAAACAACTGACATTAACTGTCTCTCCCTCCTTGTCCTCCTTGTTTTGCCTCTTTTGTAACACTTTTCCCAGGCTTACTTGTTGGTGTGGTCCTACGCTATGGCATCCATGTTCCTCGAGACATAAGCAACGTCACAATGAGCTGCCATGTTAACGCCAGCCCTGCCACCCTGCTGGTCAATGTCAGTGGAAAATTCTACGAGTACACTCTGAAAGGAGAGATCAGTGCCAACGAGGTGAACGACGTGCAAGATAATGAGATGCTCCGAAAGGTACAGTGGGTCATGTTGTTGTCAGGCAGAAGTTTAACATCTAATCAGAAGAAGTTGTATTGATTGTATCTTATGAATATATTGTGAAGTTCTTATACACACATCAGCCATGACATTTATGACCACTGACAGGTAAAGTGACTAACACTGATTATCTGGTTACAATGGCGCCTGTCAGTGGGTGGGATATATTAGACAGCAAGTGAACATTTTGTCCTTGAAGGTGATGTGTTGGAAGCAGAAAAAATGGTCAGTACCTATCAAAAGCGGTCCAACAAAGGAAAACCGGTGAACCGCCAACAGGGTCATGGGCGGCTAATTGATATGGAGCAAAGGGTGACCCATGTGTTCCGATCCAACAGTTGAGCTCCTGTAGCTCAAATTGCTTAAGAAGTTCTGATAGAAAGGTGTCAAAACACACAGTGGTGAGCATCAGAACTGGACCATGGAGCATTGGAGGAAGGTGGCCTGGTCTGATGATTCACAGCCTTATCACAACACTTAACTGGGGAGGACATGGCACCAGGTTCACAGACAGTGTGATGTTTTTGGCAATGTTCTGCTGGGATTCATGTGGATGTTACCTTGACACGTACCACCATCAATGCTTTTAAGAGTTGGGGCTGTTGTGGTGGCAAAAGGGGACCAGGCAGGTGGTCATAATGTTATGGCTAATCAGTGTCACCAAATGTGGAATGAATCAACCTGGAGTCATCATCGATCAAAAGCACATGCAGACAAATTTTAACAGTTTTGTTCTGGATTCACATTCATAAATAATATGATATTAGCTGCAACGTTTTTGGCTATGTCTGTGTATATGAGCTGCCCACACTCCCCATCTTGTCATTTTATTACTATAGCAACTTTTTGTTGATTGTCCTGGAAGCAACTTCACGCTGTCCTAGATGTGTCATTTATAATTATTTAATTAATTTTTACTCATAATGCAGCAGCCTAGAAGTGTCCATTAAAATAACTGTCTTGAAAGTATTTTTGTTATTGATATTATTACGTAACAGGATTTGTTTTTTGTTTGTCTGTGTGACTCAGGTGACCTTTGACCCCGAAGTTTTCTTCAATATTCTTCTGCCGCCCATCATCTTCCATGCTGGCTACAGCTTAAAAAGGGTACAGTTGTATTTCAGTATTTTAGCCACTCTTTGTTCTGCTGCATAAAGAATATTTGCTCATTAATTACAAAGTGAATAATTTTTTCTTTAGGTGATGAAACAATGTGCTCTGATGAAACGAAATGCAAAAATCCTCCTATTTCTTTTCTTCTTTAGACACCTATGTGAAGATAAACAACTTAGATCTGAGTCAGCATGTAGATGAGTGATGATCTGTTAAATTAATATGTCTTTCAGAGACACTTTTTCCGTAATATGGGATCCATCCTGGCTTATGCCTTTCTGGGGACAGTTATTTCCTGTTTCATTATCGGGTAAGAATATTGATTTACTAAAAAGAAACCACTATTACAAATGTCCCTCTGATTTTACATGTGCAACTCCTTATATTTTTTCTTTTGTAAGGCACAGCAGTATTTATATGCTGTATGTCAGTACCTGTGGTGTATATCTGTACATAATGCCATTAAAGTCGATGTTCACGATGATGTGCAAAACCACCTGCTCTTCCTCCATCAGGTTGCTGATGTACGGCTGTGTGATGCTAATGAAGCAGGTGGGACAACTGGATGGAGACTTCTTCTTCACTGACTGTCTGTTCTTTGGAGCCATTGTCTCTGCCACAGACCCTGGTATGTATGCTGCTCCTCAATCTTTAAAGATTTTACTGTTTACACAATTTGCTAATTATAATCGATAATTGATCCACTTAAGCTCAAACAATGTGGGGGACCTCCTTGCAAACAAACCACAGACAGAAACAAGTCATCATAAATCTGAACATTTGTTGATGTTAATGTTATAAAATATATCAAGTCAAACTGTCTACAGTCTTTTGTAAAAAAAAAAAAAAAAAAAAAAACCCACAAATGTATTTCTTGTATACTTATCTCCTTATAGTTAATTTTATAGTTGATAATGTTATCTTCATTTAATATTAGTTATAAAATGTATTTATATAGCACATTTCACACAGCTCTTGAAGCTCGTGACACCCATGACTGTTTTGCTCAGGCGCGTCAATCATAATTTGGCTTAGTTCTAATATGGAGAAGAATTTAGTGTGTTTCTCTTTGTTTCCCAGTGACAGTCCTGGCTATCTTCAATGAGCTGCAGGTCGATGTGGACCTGTACGCTCTGCTGTTTGGAGAGAGTGTGCTCAATGATGCCGTGGCCGTGGTTCTGTCCTCGTAAGTTGTCTACCTTTTTGACAACACACAAAAACCCGGAGCCTGCATTGCTATTCTCAAATGAATGTCTGAATATTTGCAGAGCTGCTAAGCTACTGGTTTTCTGAGTAGTATGACTCATGTTTGTTTTGTTTTGGGGTTTTTTTGTATCAATTGATCAGTAACCTTTAACTGACCTAATATCAGCCTTTGAATGATGTCATGTTGAACATGAGGTGGTCTCTAAGATAACCATTAGTTTTTCTCCTGCTCTACATGGAACTGTTATTATTTCCACAGAATTGTTAATTATAATAGCAGGCATGGTGGAGGGGCCGTTCCCTGCGGAGAGACTCTGACCAGTCCATTGAATGGGTGCACTAAGTAGAGCATGACATTGTGTGCCTTTGCAGTGCCTTGGGAGCAACATGACAAATCACTGGCCATTTGTTTTTACACTCTGGCTTATTCATCTAGAGATGCAGAACATTTCATTGTTTATTCATGAATTTTTGCTTTTTTAAATTTTTTTTGGTTAACCATTTTTGTCGCTGTGAGTCAGCTAAGAGCAAATTCTTATTATATTTTGAGATACTGTATATACAAAAGTCAAGGAGAGGGCACAAAGCCAGGAATCCCTATAGACCAAATGTCTGGTGATTTGTTTTGTGAGTGTGGGGGCTAACAGTGGAGGGGGTGAATAAATCTACTTTCCGACTTGGCTCAAGTAGCATTTGAAATTATTATTTGGAAAACAAGGTTTGCCCCTTTAAATACATTTTGTCACAAAATTACTTCAGTAAAATTTTAAATTTTTTATAATTGGTTTCTCGTACTGACTACCCTGCTACGATAACACTACTTTCATCCCAGGCTCTGGTTTAAAACCAAGAAACTTAATTATTTTTAATAGCTATTTGACCCAAGTTGGATAAGATCCACGGTCCTGTTCTGGTGTGTATGATTTCACTGGGATAGTTCAGTGTTACTGATACTGATACCAGGTGACTGAAAAGTTGACGTATAAAGTGTCAATTCCCATCTTAAATGGAGAAACGTACCGTACTGGTCATTGTGACACAGATACTGTGTCAATGGGTTTGTTGTATTAGTGGTTACTGGAATTTTTCTGTCCACATGATTTTCAAAGCAGATTCTTTATTTGGACTAAATTCTTTGAACAAGCTCTCCAGACTCCTTTTCTTCTCATACAAAAACAACAGGGTTTTTACCTTCTTCTGCCATTAGAAATTAAAACTACACCATAACATTTAGTTGTTTTTAATTGTGTCTTGTACCAACCCTGCAGGATCTATTGGGTCAATGTGAATCTTAACTGTGTACATACAGTATTAAGGACACATTGCATGTTTGAATTTTCACACCAATATCCCTTTAGTAGACTCTTAATAAAGCCCTGTGTCTAATATAGAGTTAAACCCTCTATAAATAATAGAATTCAACCCTCTGACCTCTACATTCCTCTGCTTTTCCCTTTAAATCAAGTCTCCCAGTTTAAATTGGTAAGAGTTGTTATCTGTGAAAGCAACTTTAATACCTGAAATGCTTTCAGATATGTATCTATACAGAGAGAGTCTAGTGAAAGACTGCAGAATATTTCCTACTTCATTTTTGCATAGAGACAACTTCAACTTCAATAGCAGTTATTTGTCTAAATATATGATATATAAATGTTTATATTTTGTCTTATGCCAGGTCCATTGTCGCATACCAGCCAGAAGGAGACAACAGTCACACCTTTGAGGTCATGGCAATGCTGAAATCTTTTGGGATTTTCCTCGGAGTCTTCAGCGGCTCTTTTGCTCTGGGAGTGGCCACTGGAGTTGTCACTGCTCTCATATCTTTTCTGTTGTTTGTTTAAACTATTTCAAAATGTTTTCTGAATAAAAAAAACACATCCATCCCCTGCTGCATGTAGCAGTTCTAAAAGCACTGAAAAATGTTAAATTATTTACTCAGTTGTAAGCAAATACCAAAAGATGAAGATAAAAATTAGTAGATGATGGGAATTTTTCAGAGTGTATGTACATTTATGTATATAACAAATGATCTCATTACATGTTTTAATTCATTTATTGTACGAAAGCCTTTTTCTAAATGGTATCACTGAATCGTGTAAAGTTTCATTTTAATTCCTTTGGCAGTGTCTGCATGTCTTGCTAAACTCCTTAACTGCCTGTACGTGACTAAGTTCACCAAGCTGCGGGATTTCCAGCTCTTGGAGACGGCTCTGTTCTTTCTCATGTCATGGAGCACGTTCCTGTTGGCTGAGGCATGTGGCTTCACAGGTAAAACACATGCACACATATTCAAACATTTACACTCATAATTAATGGCAATTTGGATATAGTGATTGTTGTTTAACTGGAGGACCTGGTCCCTCTTGAATGTCAACTAGTGGCAGCACTGAAGCGTTTGAGAGAGAGAGAAATAAAAGTCATACATCACTGTATTGTTAATGTATTATGTTATGTTTGAATGAGTGTTTACTCATCCTCAGTTCTCACTCCATCACTCAACTGTCCTTTTTCCTGTCCTTCCTGATGTGTTGCAGGTGTGGTCGCAGTGTTGTTCTGTGGGATCACTCAGGCCCACTACACCTACAACAACCTGTCCCCAGAGTCCCAAGACAGGACCAAACAGGTCAGGTTTGATAAATAAAAAAAAGTTTTGAGGAAAAGAGAAAAGATAGAAACATTATTTTCTACATTCACATATTTTGGAAATTAAATAATTTAAATTAAAGGTGCAATGCAAGATGAGCGTAATTAGCTGTTGAATTTGTTTAACTGTTTCCTTGTAACTCTAATTTCCATCTGTCTTGTGAGGCTGTACATCCACTGTGACTGCAATCCTCTAAAGCAGCTGATGTTGTTTTTCATGTGTTGCAGCTGTTTGAACTGCTGAATTTCCTGGCAGAGAACTTCATTTTCTCCTACATGGGACTGACCCTGTTCACCTTCCAGAACCATGTCTTTAATCCAATGTTCATCGTTGGAGCTTTTGTATCTTTTGCATATGAAACTTGTATACCTCTTAAATCTTGTGCACACAAAGCCTCATAACAGTCTGCTTGGTCACAGCATTGTCCATTTTCACTCACATTTTAGTATTGGGATATAGAAATATAGAACTACGGTAATTTTTAGTTATTTAGCACAAAGTGAGGAGGGTTAACTAGCTCTCTGTTTAGTTTTGTTGCCCTTTCCTTAACCTCCATCTCATCCAGCTGGCAGTGTTCCTGGGAAGAGCTGCTAACATCTACCCTCTCTCATTCCTTCTTAATCTTGGGAGACGCTATAAGATCAGATCCAACTTTCAGCACATGATGATGTTTGCAGGTTCGTGGTATACGGATACATTTTAGAATAGGATCAAATATATGTGATATTATTTAGAATAAGGCTACATGCACTGAATCGTTCATCTGATTTATCTCATGCAGAAATTTGCATGCTTGTTTGTTTAGTTCATTCTTCGTGTTGTGCTCTTTAGGACTGCGAGGTGCGATGACCTTCGCCCTGTCTATTAGGGACACGGCCACATACGCACGTCAGATGATGTTTTCCACCACTTTGCTCGTGGTCTTCTTCACTGTTTGGATTTGTGGAGGTGGCACCACCCAGATGCTGTCCTGCCAGCGCATACGGTACTCATCTCCTCCACCTGGTCAAATCCATCCCTGGGTCAGCTGAATAAGCAGCATTATTTTAACACAGAAGGGTCACATGACGACAATTCAGATAAGGGAGCAAGATAAATTCTTTTTAATGCTTGTTTCTGATTGTCTAGACTTCATGGCTCCTGTTTAATTCATCTCCTATCAGCTTAAAACTCCAACAGTTGTTCAATATAATCTTTGGCCTTTCTCTGGTTAATGCTTGGGTTCTCTTGATATGCAGCACCTTCACCTTTTCATGCTGCTCAGAGTTGTTAAACAGGGTCAACATGCTTCTCAGCACACCTCTGCTTCTACAGTTGTTGACTGAAACTGATTTACATGTTTTTTTTTTCTTTACAGAGTGGGTGTGGACTCTGATCAAGATAACTCTGTGAGTGTGGCACTTGTGAAAGACTGATACTTATACTGTGACTAAATATGGTCACAAAAAAACACTGTGCCTTTTCTTTTCTAGATGAGCATCACTGAAGGATCAGAGAGAAGGAGCACCAAACAAGAAAGTGCCTGGCTATTCAGGATTTGGTACAACTTTGACCACAAGTATCCTACAGCAACAAATGACAACAATATATTTATTTCATTTTTTTCTGTCCTCGAAAACTTAATTTAATAATTTGTTGTAATTTTTGTCACTTTTATGAGAGCTTGATATCTAAATAGCCAGCCTCTAAAGAATACAGCAACTCTTAAACAAAATGAAGTACACAATGAAGTAGTTCCCAAGAAAATATAGAGCATAAATCAACATTGTCACAAAGTATTGTAACAGATAGAAGGATACAATGATGAACCTGAGTGTATTAAAACTGCTAATACAGTTCAAAATCTATAAGATCTTTCATTAGTCAGCTGACAAACAACTTTAAAAACTCTCACAACTATTACAGTGTGATTTCCTGTCAGCACTGAGTTGATGATTACTGTAGTTCACAGTGTCAGACAGCAGAGGGAGTGGCACGTACAGACTGGAAGACAAATTGTCCCGTGAGTGTGTAATATTAAGGTCCTTATGTTTTGTGTATGTTTACACAAATTACTTGTAAATTCAATTACTTCAGATTTGTAGTTCTTTTAAATTTTGTGAAACACCATACATGGGGGGTTGTTTTTGTCTGTTCGTTGTGTAAAAACACTCTCTCTGTGCATATTTTGTCTGTAAACCAACCTTGACTCAAGCTCCCCTCCAGCTACCTGAAGCCCATCTTGACTCACAGCGGCCCCCCTCTCACAACAACACTGCCTCCCTGTTGCGGCCCCCTCGCCCGCTTCCTCACCAGCCCTCAGGCATATGAGGTCAGACACTGGTTCATACAGTTATTTTCTGACCAAACTGTATTTGTTAAGTTTTTATCCTGTATTAATGGATGAATCATGGAGCACAGAGCTTTAGAGGTTTTCTTTTACAAGGCAGATGAAAAAAAGATAATAAGCACAAGCCAGAAATGGAACCTTTTTAATGGCAAAAAAAGTTCACTTTAATCAATGCTTACATAGGAATTAAGTCACACTCTGTCTCCTTTATCTTGGTGTCTTTGATGTTCATAGCGTTCATTCTTCTTCCCCCAGAATGAATGCCAGTTGAAGGATGACGACTCTGACTTCATCCTGACGGATGGCGATATCAACCTGACCTACGGCGACATAACAGTCAGCACAGATGCCTCAGGTGCCCACACCAGCGGTGGTCCAGCCTATGCTGGTGCCACCTCTGATGACTTGGACAGAGAGTTAACATATGGCGATAATGAGCTGGTGATGAGGGGCACACGCCTGGTGCTGCCCATGGATGACTCAGAGCCGCCCTTCACAGACCCCCACCACAGCCTGCGGATGTGAAAATAATCTTTCAATGCAGACCCAGAAAACCGTCCAACTCACACTGACCCGAGCCATTGAGCAAAAGACCAGTACCTGTCTCTCCTTGTTTCATCCTTTCCTCTTGCTTTTTTTTTTCTCCACTCATTTCCTCACAGCTACATTTTCCCACTTCCTCTACAGGCAAATCACTGTCTCTACCTCATCCTAATTCTGCTCGTTTCCACAACTTTCTGGCTTCTGACAAAATTGTAATATAGTCTTATTTATTTTCAGGTTGTTTTTTTTTTTTTTTTGCATTCATTTAAGTCAGTTTATCTTCGTTTGGCTTTTATTTGTGTGCCAGTCACCTTACTGTAGCATTGCACAGAGGTCTAGCAGCATGCATTAGTGTGTAGATGCAAGTACCAACCACTAACTAATTTGTTGATGTAGAGTATATCACAAGAGTACTATAACTTTGATATGCATGCTGAGGATGCTTGTTGTTTTTGTTGTATGGGAGGTTGAGGGCTTTTGTGTTTTGGGTCTGACCTTGAATGTTGCTGCCTTCTCTCTGTGCACCAGAGACATGCTGACCCAGTGGACAACTTTGCTGTACATTTGGTTACAATCAAGTGCCTGGGAATTGTAGTTTTAAGCCTGGCGACCCATACTGAATAAGCTCTGGGAAACAGAACTGGTTGAGGATGGGCTGTCATGCAGTTGTAGTTTTCCTTTGTAAAAAAGAAAAAAAAAAAAACAAGTCAAAAACAAAACAGACACCTCTGTCCATAAGGTAGCAATATACTCAGTGGGTGTTTGAGCTGTCAGTTTGTGCTATTCACCTGTAAATAGTGTGTGACAATGTAACGCCACCAATGCGGTGTGACCTGGCAGTGAAAGTTGTGGATCTCTCCAAATGACCTTTGACTGTGACATAGAGAGGGAGTTTACACCTTATTTTAGAAGCTGATGTCGCTCACGGCAGAATGAAGGGCTGTTGTTCTGAAAATGAGATCCAAATGAAGAAAGCTTAGTGCCATTTCTGTCCTGCATTTTGACATTTTGTGAAAACTAAATGCAGATGACCTTAAAGTGTTTTATATTCTTTTTTGCAACAGAGCTTAAGTACTTTAAGCTGAGTCATAGTTTTCATATTCATCTAGTTTTGTGCACACATTTTCTATCACAATTACGTCATTAATGTTGAGACTTTGAATCCAATTTTGTCATGAAATGAACCTGAAAAACAGATACACGCATGAAATTGACACTGGAGGAACTCAGTACCATGTTAGTGTTAAGCACAGGTCTTTTTGTGAGTACAAGTTGCAACCAGTAAATTATTTTCATTATTGTTTAATCTGTCTGCTGAGTTGTGGGCAGACAATTTAATTGAACAGTACCCATCATAGCTCAAGCTGACATATTTATTCAAACATCTTGTTTTTTCTGATCAACAGATGATAACCCAAAGGTATTTGTTTTTCAATCATGCAAGACAAAAAAAAACAAAACATATTTATATTTAAGAAGCTTGATGCAGTGAAATCTTGGAAATTTTTACGGTGACACTGTGGCAGTTCATCATTAGGAGGAAAGTCTGAATAGAACAACAATAGTTGTTTACGTGCTGGATGATTTGTCGATGATGATTTGATCCGTTTCTTTAGGATTAAGATCAAACTTTTTTCATAAAAATGCATAAAATGGAAAGGGCACTGATGGATGTATTACATTTAACTTGTAGTTGTATACCAGTCGACCCAACACTGGAGGCTAGTTCAGTGGGTGTACAAGAAGAATGAAAGGTTTTGTGTTCTCCCTTGGATGCGGAGTATAGCAGCTGTTAATGGGGGTTTAACAGGAAGCGTTGATAGGATGTCACCGTGGCAACGCCGTGTTGACGTGGACAGAATCCAGGAAACACTCTGTGACGAACACAACGGTTCTGTGGTTTACCCTCCTGGTTAAGCTGAGGAAAAAATATTGGGTGCATGTAAGAGGATGGCATTAAAGAAAAGAGTGAGAGAAACAAAGAGAAATGATAAAGACAGAAAGTTATGTTTGTGTGTTTAGGATGATACAGAGGTGGAAGGAAGACTTTTAGATATCGCTTTTCCTTCCACAGTTGTCTTCTGCTGTGCAGGAACTTCTTATTGAAAGTGTTGACTTCTTTTTAATCAGGCATGCCTCTTGACGCCACATTATCCAGGAAATGATTTATTCTTTCCACCGTTTTATACTTTTCATTTGTGTTATTTTTGCATTTTATTTTGTTGAAGGGAAACAATGAAGTGACTAAAAAAAAAAAAAAAATTAATAATTTGCACTCGTCCTTTTGAGAATGTTTTTCGGTTTTATTGCAATGATGTTTGTTTTATCTAACAGCAGCTTTCTTATTATTTACCTTATGTTTTGTAAGGTTGTGGAAAAATGAGCAATGTCATGTCGGTTTAATGAATGGTGAAGTAATATTTAGTAGACATTGAGTTAATTCATTGATGTTACTTTGTAAAGAATTATTTCCAAATTGCAGTGGCAGAACTTTCATACTTTTCCATCTTAATATTTAACAGGTACTTAGTATGTATGTTTGCAACACCTTGCTGTTTAAATGCCATTGCCATGTCTTTAAAAGAGCATGAATCATTCATCCTCCACTGATGGTGAACTCCTTCGGGGGGGAAAAAAATAGAAAAAATGTATACGCAGAATTATGTGCCACTGTTCATCAACTGACACATTAAAAAAAGCGAAATCTGCAAAAGCTCTTATAGGTTTTGGTATTTGCCTACTGCTCTGCCAGTATGTTTTTCTCTGTCTGTTCTGAGTGGTGACTCGTGATAGGCTTTGACCATTGGAAATCTTGTCAAAAGTAGCTGACCAAAGAGGCCTGCTGTGCTCTGTGTTTTCAGACGGTCCACTCTGATCTTTATACTGCAAATTCTCTGTGTGTGAATGGGCGTATGTGTGTGTTAATACCTGCAACTGTATATGGATGTGCATAAATGAGACCTTTGTTAACAAACCTGTTTGCAGCAAAGATACATTGTGTGTGTGTGTGTGTGTGTATGCAAGAGATAGAGGGAGACATTGTGTTTCCCTTTGTTCCTCCTGTTGCAGGTACTGACTGTTTACATCTGTGTAACTGTACTCTCACCTGTTTATGTGTGTGCAACGGTCAATAAATAGAAGCCTGTGCTTTTGATTAAAGCCCTCACTGTAATGGCCTCCTCATTTACTTTGCTTCTTCTTCTTCTTTTTTTTTTTGTTGGATGTCTGGGTTGTGTAAGAGTGTAGCTGTGGAGTTACAGAGATCATCCAAAAGAAATGTGACAAGATCAGTGCCAGAAATGATGTTTGAGTTGAATAAATCTGAGAAGGGATTATGCTAAGAACAGGTTTATAATCCTCATAGCTATGGAATATGGCAGGTAGCCCAAACCTACAACCTATTAAAATATTTTAGTGGAATAAACCTGACTTTAGCCTGGGGCTGGGTGGCCTTGGTCAACAGCAGGGTTAGTCCCACAAACAAGGAGGTACGGTAATTCTCAACCTGACAAAAAACTTGATATTTCTTGCTGATTTCTTGTTTTTTCAAGACTCTAAAAGTTACTCAAAAGAACCAAAACAGTTGGAGAAGATCACCTGGCGGCTGGTCACCGCTTGTAGACATGCAACCTGTTATCAGGGAGCCTTAGGCCAATGCTGCTTCTTTTGAAGGGACCACAAGGATAAATGTCTCAAACTTCTGCTCCAATCTGTATTAAAATAACCTCAAACTGTTGATGATTATATTTTGTTCTTAATCTAAAACACACTGTCCAACCTGTGAGACACTTTGGCCTTGGCAGTGCTTCTTGGGTGTGTTTTGGTGTGCATAGGACTTAGTCTTTCAACCTTGACAAATTATCCATTGTTGAAAGATTGAATAGTTGAGTGACTTATTGATCGAGGTCAGTGTTATGATTGGAATTAAAAATGTTGAGAACAGTAAACTTTTCATATTGGACACATTATTTTTAGACCTGTGTCTGGTATTAGGATAAATCTGTGATAGGTTCATACAGTTATAAAAAGAACCAGAGGCCTAATATTTTGAGCCTCCTCTAGTTTATGATATGAAAACTAGACTAAATCGTCATGACTCCTTTGTTGCTTTATGTACCATTCCCAACTTCTTATTCTCCCATTACTACGGTAAAACACAACCAAATGATTTGTTTCTTTTTGGATCATTTTTTTCTGTTTACATTTTGAGGTCATTTATTTAATGAACACCAACTATATAAAAATCTTTTCACTCATTAAACTATTTTGATATCAACGTTTCACTCATCTATCCAAGGGGGGCAGAGTGGTGTTAATGTGAAAAGCCACACCCTGTGTGGCTGAAACTGATGAAGCTTTTTTCCCCCTCAGGCCTGATTTGTGCCAGATATCAGGTAACATGTTCCTAATATGGACACAACTCCCGCCAGTAATGCTCAAGAATGTCTGTGTAGTGGAGCAACTGTCCAGGGAGGAAATAGTAGTTTTAAAGAGCCACTTAGCTCAGGCTTGAGCTCTGTCTCTCTCTCTCTCCCTCTCACTCTGTTTGTCTTCAATTCTCAGTCATTCACCACAGTTGTTGATCATGACAAAAAGCTGTCTTCAAGATCTGAATCACATAACTGTATTAAATCAAACCAAAATGATTTTTACATGTTAGCAGTCAACAGAACCAGTGAAGGATCCTTGTTGCACCTTCTGTTGCATTTGAATGCCTCCTGGTATCTTGTTTGCTTAATGAAATGCTGCTTTCAGAAAATGAAAACCTGCCCTTATTCTTGCAAATGTGCACAGTAAAACATCACCAGGCTGATGTTCGTAACAGAGGGAATTGCACAGACCAGACTCGCATCTCATCAACACTGATCTCATGTAACAATGGTCTTGATGTGATGATGTTTATACCAGATGTTAATGTACACAGGAATCCCATGTTTACAGTTGCATAATGGGTTGTCAATTGTGGGCTTATTTGCAAGTTGATACATGTGCAGGTATATGGATTATAGATATATATTGTGACAGTTTGTTTAAGTAACCTTGACACTTTAAACATGATAAACATGACCTCATGACCATAAAATCCTCCCTTCCTTCCTTCTTCTTGGCTGCAGCTACTAACCATGCATCCTCACCCTATCTAATTCTTAGTGATTAGATTATCTCTGTGGATGGATACATTTTGGATGTAGTTCAAACAATGATGCAAAAAGCTGTTTAGTCTCAATGACACACTTTATGTAATGAGAGCTGGCATCCGTGTTATATAACAGGAACAACTTTTGGGCATTTAATCACAGATTTGTAATTATTATGGATTAGCTTTGAGGGTTAAGTTTACAGGCTGCAAGTATTTACTTTGGGTTAAGAATGAGTCATCTTGATGTAATTCCTCCAGTCACTACCAAAGAAGGAGATGATTGAGGCCAATACAGAAGTATGATAAAATGTGTGAACTTACCACTGCAGTCCTTATTTTGTAAAAGGCAGAACTGGATAAATAATAGCAGGATAATTCATTACATTAGACATGTAGACATGTCTCCAACACAAAAAGGTCATTTAAGTCTTAGGATACAGAAAAGTGCACGACCAATAAGAACTCTACAAAGAGATCTTGTAAATTCCTAGTTGAGGTCATTGTTTATGAGAGCTTACAGAGGTTTGGCTGCTGTCCTGCATGTTTTTTTTTTCTCTGCTCTCTCTGTCCTTTAAAGCTGCGTCGCCTCCGCAGATTTTACCTCTCGGCCAAACCCACCGGACACACACTGCTGGTGTCGAGTGAAAGGCGCTTCATCTGTCCGCTTTGTGAGGTGAGTCCAAACCACATCTGGGTTCAACTCACATTGTTCACTCCAGGTGACGTTCAACAGGTAGCGCACGGCAGAAAGCGTGTGACAGGAGGACAGTGTTCGGGACTTTAGAGCTTTACGCGTCATGTGCGCGATTGCAGCTGTTGTCTAATCGGATTTGCACAAGTGGAGTCAGTTACATGGGGGGTTAACTAAAAACCAGTGAAATAAGTGCGACGAGCTTCTCTGAGCACCTGGCACTACTTGGTTGTTGTGCTGGTGCCTCAGGTGATGCGCTTGGTTTGTACTCCTGTGCGTCCTGCACAACATCTCTATTCCTCCATCATATTGGCCTATGTTCACGTTTTCTGCAGCAAGTTCATGTTTTGAACCTTTAATATCAGGGATAAACCTCTCCATTTTCATTTCCTGCCATTCCACATGTCCTCAAATGCATCTCAGATGGAAATATTGTAAAGGCGATGTGCAAGGTAGCAAAGAGCAAGATCATGAAGAAAGAAAGTCTTCAAACAAAACTTATGAAAAACATATGATAAAATATGAGGCAGTTAAATTTACCATCTTAAACAGTTTCTATGTGATTACATTAAAAATAATTACATAAAAAATGATTATGATTATGATCCAAGTGCTAAAATGAAAAAAAAAAAAAAAAAAAAAACTTTCAATGTGATGGTAAATTATCAAGGAGGTAGGCCCTGTATGTAATATAAGCCAGTGCATTAGCTAAGTTTTGTTGGCAGTGTGAGGACATCATTATAGGCAAGGCAATTTTATTTGTATAACCCATTTTTACAAACAGTTTTTGTCTCAAAGGGCTTTACATGGCATCATAACAACATCCTCTGCCCTTAGTCCAATTGTATTGGACTATGTTTACTTTGCCTAATATTTTGAAACGATCATCCTCACAATGTTTAACTGTAATTTAACGCAATCAAATGCAAGGCAGGAATAGCTGCAGCACTGCTGCCACAGATCTAATCTCATTTCGTCTTATTGTGCTGCAATGATGCTGGTGTCTACATGATGGACAGCAGAGCACAAAAGTACCATGTGAAACTGTTAAAACATGCGTCATGGTAGTGTCTCCTCCCTCTGGCTTTGGGCAGCTGCCAAACCAAATCCATGATGTCATTAAAGAGACCTGGATAATGATCCTTCCTCTGGCATGCTGGACCTCCTTGTGGCTCCAGTATGACTTCACCATCCCCCAGAACCCATAAAAACTTCGTGATTTATTGAGATATAAATGAACCCACTTTCAACTGGAAAACACTGCTCTTTCTTTGGTGCTTTTTTTTCATGCAGCAATTTATAAATCACTTTCAAGGTGATAACAGGCTTTATTTTTAAATTTTGATGTAAAATCAGCACAAAGCCAACAGCGCAGTTAGAGATTATTCATTCATAAAGCCTGGCATGTGTTGTATAATTTATATCAACCCTCAATGAAGCTGTTGTATGTCAGTGCCTGTGAGGTCTCCTCTCCCATCAAGCCGCCAGCTGGATATTTACCACACTGAAACCACTGAGAGCTTCGGTGCCTGCAGTTTATTCAGGCAGAGACGTGCTTATGTTGTGAATACTTTGTTTCATCATCACTTTTATTCTTTCAAATGAAGCAGGAAGACAGACAGAGACACAGTGAGGGAGGATGTGTCTGTGTGTAGATGACTGAGTTGATGAAACACACGGAACAGCACACTCAATCGCTCAGCACAACACTCCTAAATAGGCAATGCTGGTTGTTTGTCTGCGAGACAGCAAGTGAAGTGGAGGCAATATCCTCTCTTGTGGATATTGAACTACTTGTCGCCTACTACTACCTCTTCAGCCAGAGAAAGCCTCAGCTGAAAAGCACATGATTGCTCTTTGAATAAAAGAGAAAGAAAAGCAAGAGATATGTGAAAAGACCCAATAAATAGTGGAGGAGAGTGAGAGGCTTGGATGGCTTTTCGAAGATTTTTGAAGAGAAGAAGTCACTTCATGATTTCATGTTGTTCTGGAAGATGTTCTAAGATCCTTTAATCTATAAAAGTGTAACCTAACTCACAAGTGACAGTCCAGCATTCACCTCTATGGTGAAGTATTATCAACAAAATCTGCTCGGTTCTTCTAGGACTAATTTTTGCTGTTGTTTAGCACATCTTAAACTGTCCTTACACTTTTTTTTTTACTTCTTGTGTCCTTTTTTCAACACAAACTTTAGATATGTCTATAGGTCTACATTAGTTGAATAAAGCATAAAGCTGCCAGGACATCTATACAAATGTTTAGTGATAATCAATCCAAATATGACAACAAGAACAGTCCAATAATACACAGAAATACAAAATAAACCCATCCCTTCACATGTCCACAAACTTGTTTCTGTGCATTTTTCGAAATGAAATATTGTGTGAAAGCCCCACATTAGCACTAACACTGGTTTCTAAGTAAAGTTGATAGAATCTCTGATAAATGGAAAAATTATACAAATCTAAAGAGTAAAAGTAAGCATCATAAAAAATATTTATTATTAGTGTGAAGGAGATGTTTTATAATTGTAGCTGGTGGAGCTAATTTAACCTACTTTATATATTGTTAGATGTCAGACTATAACAAATCATATCCTAGGGACGGATAATCTGTTTTGTTTATGGAACAATCCTGAAACGTAAACTGTTGGATAACTGAAGTGGAATAAGAAGCATAATATTTAGGTGAAGTATAAGCATAAGGGTTATAACAGTAAAATACTCAGTAAAATAATAGTACCTCAAACTACTACTTAATTGGAGTAACTGAGTAAATGTTTTTTCTGCTTCTCTTTTTTGGTAAAGCTGCACAGGCTCAGTCGTACAGAGCAAGAAATGATAATGAGGACATGGGTTGAGTAACTGAGGCTTCATTGTTAAGTGGTGTCTGCTGTCCCATAGAGGGGGGATAAAGGCAGCAAGGCAAAAAAAAAAAAATGTTTTTTTGATCATTTTTATGTGCAAACAGAAAGCGTAACTTGGTATCACACTGACTCCCTAAGGTGATATGATGCAAGTCTTGAGAAAAACCTTGCCTTACAGAGACTGACATGCACTGTCCATGAAGACTTTATGCTTTATATATATATTCTCACTGACATATTGAACCCATAGTCAAACTCACAATTGGATTTCTTCTTCACTGTAACATATTGCTTCATGTTGAGGCTTGTGTCATGTGAGACCAGTGAGAGCTGAAGTGCTGCTGGCCCACAGAGAGCACTTTATCTGAAAGTGCTTGTGTGTTTGTGTGTTGGCGGTCCCAACTATTTAAGTTCCAACTATTCCGCTCCACTATCCAAGCCATATCCTTCCAACAGGAGTGTTACTGTGTTGATAGAGCTCCGCTTTTGGCCTTTTGTCCACATATGTTTGACCTCAGTGAGTCTGGGTCTTGAAGCCACGCCTTGATTTCCTCAGCTGTTTACTGACCTTATGTTCGTGCTGTAATACAGCTCTGTGTGTGTCTTGTTGCTGTGTTTTTCTGTGTGTGCATGGTGAGTCATTGTTCCCCTGACAGAGATAGTGTGGCTCAGTCTGCCACTCGTCTGTCTGCCCACTAACCAGATTTGGAGGGTGACTGAGACACGTGGATGTGGAGGGCGAAAGGTCACATTGAAAAACAAGCTCTCAGACACATACACAAACAGTTACAGTGACAGTGAAAAGGGTGTGGCTACTTGTTCCAGTCGTACTGTGACATTTGCTCTTATTTTCTTAGTACCTACATCTACCATGTAGAGAGATTATAGATGATGGGCTTGTAGCTATGAAGCAACACCAACTGAACAATTTGTGACATGCATCGTATATCACAATAGTCTGGGTTTCAAAAGCAAGTGCTACTGTCTGTTTCCATGAGTGGCAGGGAATGATTTAAAGTCTTTCATGCTCTTTTTGTCTCAAAAAAAGAAAAATAACAAACTAATAATGTCAACAGCTACACCATTAACCTAGGTTCTTTTAATTGAAAAAATATATTTATAGTTTTGTTTTTGTTCCAAATGATCAGGAATTATTTTGGTTCTTTTAAAAGCATGGGTTTTAGAGGAGGGTGCAGGTGGGGAGGAGGGCACTAGATGGTAGATTTATGATTTGTCAGGACAGCAGCCACCGGTGCAGTTAACAAGATCAACGTGAGACTGTTAATATGCAGCACACAGTGTGAAGCCAGATGCACTTTATATTAGTGCTGTCAGACATTCAGAACAGGAAGACGATGGATAAACAAGCATGTCCAGAGTTTATTTAAACAAATATTTGTTACAATAGTAATGTAAACATGTAATAAATAATCTCAAGTGAAAATTTAGCTGTTATTTTTTTTTTTACCACTTTGCTTAAGAAAGATTAGATTTATCATTTCACCAATGGATTTTAAGTGGTGATGTCAAACATCAAAACTAAATATTTTTTTATTTCTGATGTACAAGTACAAGTCATTTTCAATAACCACCACTTGTTCAGATGATGTTATGCTAATTGTGCTTCCATTGGGTTCCAGTAGAACTTTGCGAACTCGATGATATAAAATTGTTAACAGTGGAATTATGATGATTGCAATTATGATTAAATTGACCTAATCAAATTATTTTTTGCATAATGCAAGGTTTTTGTATTTATTTAATGCTGCCATCCAATAATATTGGACCAGTGACACATTTGTAAGATGTTAGTTCATTCATTATTCATCTGTTAATATTTCATTTGGAAAGAATGGATGTTTTGTCTTTCCAGTATTTTTTACAACCTCTGATTGTCAAGTTCCATGACAAGACCAGAGAAAACAGAGATTAAAACATATGGAATTAAAACAATCCAAATTTAAACAGGTATGTAAAGACATAAAGAGGAAATAACAAATTACCCAACAACGCAGAGCTGTTCATCTGTTAGTGAGGTTTTGTAAACTGGGACTGGGAGTCGTGGCGCCTTCCTGCACATTTATTAGTCTCTGGGGGTTCGGAACAATTTGGTGATAGATTATAAGAGGGGAGAGATGTAATGTTGTGTTCCATGGTAATGGACAAAATCAAATCTGTAATTACAGCCAGATGCCATTTAAACATCTAAACATAAACACACACACACACACACAAGCTAGCTCACTATATTGATGTGCTGGGTGTCTAATAGAAGAGGAAGGGTATTTAATATAGTTAAAAGATAAGTATTTCTCTCTCTCTGTTTTGAAAAGTAAAGTATTATTGTTCTTACTGAGGTCAGTGAGTTTACTAACTGATTTATTTCCAGGCTCTTTCGGCTCTAAGTTTTCTCCCATTGCTGTAATGATCCCATATTTCTTTATTTAAGCTCATCTGACTCCAAAGACCAAAACCGATCAGAGTTAAGTGTCCTCTCTAGTGCCACATTTACTGCACTGCTGAATAGATCACGATAATGATGATTGTGATGGTTTAATCCTGATGCAGTATTAAAAATAATAATATCTTACTGAATCTATAGCACAATAATCACCCCCACGACTCCTGTGATATAAATTTTGGCCAGACGTTGCAGTGAAAAATCTCAAAAAGATCAGTGTACATTACCTATTCGGCACCAAACAGCAGACAGCCACACTTGGCAACTAGCTGGTGAACATAGTTGAGTATTTAGCATCTAAAGAGCCAAATATTTCCCAAGGAGGTGGAGACCAAAGACAGAGCTAAAAGACAGTGATCATTGGACTTAGATGGACAAGGTGGGCAGAAGCACAGCTCCAAATGAATGACAATGTTGCTCCATAACTGCTGCATGGGAAAATAGGCCAGTGTTTACTAACAAGTTCCCAACTTGTTTCTGCTGCCTCCAAGTGACTTAGTGGCATTGAAAATACCTGCTTTTAAATGGATTAAAATGATTTTAAAGCTCCAAAGAAGCTGGCAGCTATAAACTCAGGAGGATTGTTTAGTATTGAACTTGCTGATAATAAACTTAAAATTAACTGTTAGAGCCATTTTTTAAAAATCCTTTTTGCTTTTCTATCAGGACCTGGATGTTTCCTGTGGCTTTAAAGGAAATATTCTCTCTTGAAATAAGAAACATCAAGTTACCAAGCATATAGTTGTATACACACAAACGCAGTTATGAAGACTCACGTAACACTCCACTACTCTTTGTTCCTCCTCAGTCATGAACTTGCTCCTGTGAATCATCCCTTGGAGTTATGATGTTAAGTGATCCAACATGTACATCTGTACATGTTCTGAACACTAACAAAACTTTCTATCTCGCAGCAGTGGGAGTATCTTTTATCCCTCATGGCCATGTTTCAAAATCAGACTTTTTTTAATGTTCTGATGTTACACCAGTGGCATCCAATCTCACCTAATCTATCCCCTCAGCATCACAGGGTCTCTCATCCCCTCTGTTCTCCAATGCATACCCTAAAAAGGAGTGGAGGGACTGAAGGTTGGATTTGGACGTGGAGTCGGGGTGTGTGTGGGTCACAGAAGGGTATATACAGGCCCCCATAACTTAGCAAGGCATATGGTCTCAGGTTTTGACCTTCTGTGGATGCTACTGTCTCCTCCTGTCCTTGTGTTTCTTTTCTCCTTCTTCTTCTCCTACTGACTGGAAGCAAACATGACTTTCTACAAGCATTCAGGTAAAAATAAGACATATTACATTTTGCAATCAAGTACAAAATGTAAAACAGGTTCACCATTGGCAGTGTAAGTTCTGGAGGAACTGTCCAGAAGTGAATTTGTAAAAGGATGTTGAATATACTGTCTCGCTTGTGAAAATGCTGTATCTCCAAAACATTTTATGTTTTAGGTTAGAAAAACTGCCCTGTTATCACGTTTTTGAAAATGCACATCCAGACAGTCCAGAGGATTTCAAAATGGTTTATTTAGCTTGAGAAGTGGGATGACTTTCTCTACCTTTAAAGGAAAACCTGTTTATCTGGTTCCTTTTGATGAAGTCAAAAAAGAAAGCTTGAGGGAGCTAAAGTTCATTAGTAGAAAGGCCCACTCAGATTTTGAGGCTTTTTGTTGATGTTTCATTGACTCCTAAAATGTGCTAAAAAAAACCCCTCCACTTTCCCATTGGGGGGCTGGAGCCAATCGCAGCTGACATCGGGAGAGAGCTGGGTTCACCGTAGATGAGTCACCAGGGCTGACACATACAACCATTCATGCTCATACTAGAGTCGCCAGTTTACCTTAACATGCGTGTCTTTGGACTGTGGGAGGAAGCTGGAGTACCCGGAGTGAACCAAGCAGTAACAGGGAGAATATGCCAACTCCACACACAAAGGGCCCAGGCACAGGATTTGAACCCAGTACCCGCTTGCTGTGAGATGACAATGCAAACCACTGTATCACCATGCCGCCTGCTCCACAACCTTTCCCAGCAAAATAAATAGCAGAAATGCATGAACGCTCATCCTCATGCCCTTCTGCAGATTTATGTTTTTATACCTCTTATACTTTTTCATTTCAATAAAAATAAATTATGTTATTTGTCAGATGAAGGGCGTATTTAATCCAAACCTTTTACTCATGCCCAATGACAAAATGATTTCTAATTATATAATAAAAGCTGTGGCCCAGTGGTGCAGTGGTTAGCACATCACCTTACAGAAGGTTCTTGGTTTGAACCTGGTGAATTGGTGTCTCCTAATTGCTCATAGGTGTGAATATGAGTGTCTCCATGTGTCAGCCCTGTGAGACGGCTAACCTGTACAAGGTGTACACAATGTCAGCTGGGATTGTTTGCAGCCCCCTTACAACCCCAGGAGGATAAGTGGTGTAGCTAATGGATGGAGCGATGATATTAAAAGTATCATCTTGGATATGGTGCTATGGATAGCACCTTGATAATGTGATGTGATTAAGTTAAAAATTACTTTTTTTTGTAGGTCTACTTTAAAGAGAACTAACTGTCATATTCAAAACAGCAGAGAACAGAGAGTGTTTCAAGTGTAACTGTTGATTTAGCTGATATATTCTCTGAGTCAGTCTGTCTTTGATCCGCTTGATCCAGTCTCTGACTCACCTCTCAAACTGGTCTCACTCTGACCTTTCCGTTAAAGAGGACTCGTCCCTAAAGGGACCACAGAGGTATACTCCCTCCACAGCTGAGTGTCAGTACATACCATGCCTGTTTGAGAGGGAGCAGCTGTCACACTTTTTCTAACAAAAGATTAAAGTTCTGGACACATCTCAACTGGAACCACAATAGCACCAAAGTCCCAGTAGTCATTACTCCATCCCTCTCCATTAGTCCCCTCTGGAAGGTCAATATACTTTAAATAGAGAGTCCATGTCTAAAATAGATCTGTGCTCAGTAATGAGAGTATGTGTATTGTGTGTGAGTTGACATGACTGAATGTGTTGGACCGGGTAGGTTCTGTTTTATTGCCATTAAATGGAGGTTGGTAGGTGGAGTGGGGTGTGTCGGGGCTCAGTCCAATCTTTATCCCTGCTGCACAGCTGCAGATAGTTCTTTTCCTCTAAAACCCTCTCCCATCTATCTGTCCACACAGCAGGGGCACATACCTCACTTGGGGAGGCTCATATCTTTCACACGGCTGTGTAGCACATCCCACTTTAATAGCTGCAGTCCCCTGTTAAATATTTTCCTTGTTCCTATGGTTACTAGGACAAAATGTCATTACACCTATTGTTTCCTCCATCACCTGTGTTGTACTGACCGGATTAAAATGATAGGTGTCATGCTGAATAAATCACTTTTTGTAAAGTTCACACAATGTTCAGCTGCTCATTCCGACATCCTGAGAGAGAGAGAGGCTTTAAAGTGATGTAGATAAGGCTTAATATGTCCACACACTCCACCCTACACACAGTTGTTCCAGGAAACAGCTCAGTCTGCTCCCAATGGACGCTGCCTGTGTTGAAGAATGAAGAAGTAAAGGAAACTCAGTTTACAGTGTTTACACTATGAGCCAATTAAATGACCTGCTCCAAATGCAGACAACAAAGGGAGTGTGGGCCAGATACAGGTGGTGGTGGAGGGGTCTTCGAGGTGGGGGGGTGAAGGGAATGAGAATGACTACGACGGTCTAAAAATATGAGCTAAGCTAAGTTTTCCAGGGAGAGCTTGATTTTTTTATTTATTTATTTATTTTTTTACATCATTCTCACTTCCCTCATCAGTTTGGTATGCTGCTGTTAGAGGTGCATCTTACTGTGTCTTAGTGGGAAAACAGAAAAACATAAAATGTGCTTCCTCCACTTCAGACTTTGTCCGATCTCAACTTACATTTATTTTGCATTCTAAGGTCAGATCGACAGCACAGCAACTGCCCCCGGCATAATTTTGCTGTTCACTGATCTAGTCATAAATGTGTGGGATATGTTTTTGCTCATCTTGAACTTTGTCCCTTATTTCTTTTGTTCATATCCCCCCCGCACACACACACACTCTAAAGCACTTTGAAGTTCAAGTGTATGATGTTTTAAGTGCTCAACTGTATAAATAAAAAATATCTGATGTTGTTGAACGGGACCTTTTGCTCTGACTTGTACTGTTCACTGAGTCTTGGGTGTGTTATTAAAGGCAACACTGTCCCCATCTGGTGTCCAATTGAAAAATCACCAGTCATGATGGGAGGATAGACCCTCTATGAGTCCACTGTCTGACAGCTTCTTGTGCCTCCACAGGTCCGAGGAGCTATCTTACCTCCACCATGACCGACCGGTTCGACTGCTACTACTGCCGCGACAACCTGCATGGGAAGAAATATGTAAAGAAGGATGACAAGCACGTGTGCACCAAGTGTTTTGATAAGCTCTGTGCCAACACCTGCGCAGAGTGCAGACGCCCCATTGGTGCTGATTCCAAGGTGATAAGTGTGTGAGTGAGTGATGGAGAAAAGATCAATGAGTGAAGCCTATGAGTAATATAGCAACAAAAATGACCACAGATGCCTTTGTTTGTGTTCAGAGAGCTTTCAGCTGTCATCCAGCAGCAGCCTGTGCTTCCAAACCACTCTCACCACTCAGTCACAGTCAGTTAAATGTGTGAAAAAGTTAGTTATCACTACTAATGAGGCTTAAATGCTTTATATGGCATTTCCATCATCTAAATCCCCTAACTCCCTCATGGCTCACCACATTCCAGTTCACTTCATCTCCACTTTAATGCCTGCCACATGGGCTTGTTTTCTAGTCTGGCCCCGAGCCTTCGTCCACATGATAAGTAAACAAGCTCCACTTTAATGAGGACTCAGTGAGGGCACCTCTGCTCACCCTGTGCCTCCTGTCTGTGCTCAGGAGCTGCACCATAAGAACCGCTACTGGCATGAGGACTGTTTCCGCTGTGCCAAGTGCTACAAGCCTTTGGCCAGTGAGCCGTTCAGCGCACGGGATGACGGAAAGATAATGTGTGGCAAGTGTAGCTCCCGGGAGGATGGCAACCGGTGCCAGGGCTGCTATAAGGTGGTCATGCCAGGTGGGTTTGCTGTTATACTTTTGTGTTTTACAGACCCTGAAACCCTATTTTCTCCACTTGTTTATTACTATGAGTGTTGTGGTCTTACATTGAGCACACAATTTCCTGCCAAAGTCAGAACAGAGATTTGTGTTCTCATCTTCTTGCTGGTTTAAAGTGGGCAGGGTTTAGCGCACACTTCCATGCCATCAGTTTTTTTAATCTAATCAGGATTTGAATGACAATATAATGTTGTCAGATATTGTCAATTGATCAAAAGCACCCACTCCCACACTGATGAAGCAGATTAGCTGAGCATCTAAAACCACTTTTCCGGGGGGGTTATAGAAAGAAATGGCAGGTAAGTTTGCACTCATTTCAGGACTTCAGCTGTCAGGTACTCAGGTTTACTGAATGTGTAGATTCCATTAGTTTTTTTCTAACACTATTTTGACCTCTGTCAAAATAACCTAACCTCTCTTTGGTATTGTTTTTGCATGTAAAGCAGTGTATAATTGAATCATTGCCACACAAACAGGTTATTATTAGCCTAAGCTGCAAGAATAGCCATGTGTGGCACTCAGTATCTAATAAAAACCTCCTCAACAAGAAGTGGCCTATGCAGGTGGGTCACTCATTACAAACTCACAATGTGGTTGCAAACTTTATTTGAACCCAATGTTTCCAAACACACATGCATTTGATGTGAATCCCCAGTCATAAAAACACAACACAAACAGGCTTGGGTTTGAATATTTCTCTCAGCATAAAGCAGCCTAATGAACAAGATGAGATTAAATATCTATGATGATATTTCAATTTACTTTCAGTTCAAATGGTTGTTTTTATGTTGTGATTGTGCTTCAGGATCCCAGAATGTGGAGTACAAGAACAAGGTGTGGCACGAGGAGTGCTTCACCTGCTTTGAATGCAAGCAGCCGATCCGCACACAGAGTTTCTTGACCAAGGGTGATGACATCTACTGTGCTCCCTGCCATGACAAGAAGTTTGCCAAGAAATGCTTCCACTGCAAGCAGGTACAGGCGCTGTACCTTTGTTTTGTTGCTGTAAAAATATTCATCAGTTTACCTACAGTTCAGTGTCCAAAATAAGACTAAGGTGCAGCCCTGTTGTGTTTGAGATCACCATCAAAGTGTGTCTATGTCTGTCTCTCAGGCCATCACCTCTGGTGGAATCAGCTACCAGGACCAGCCCTGGCACAACGAGTGTTTTGTGTGCAACACCTGCCGCAAACCTCTGTCAGGAGCTCGCTTCACTTCCCATGAGAACAACGTGTACTGTGTGGACTGCTACAAGACTGATGTGGCCAAGAAGTGCCATGGCTGCAAGAACCCCATCACAGGTTAGCAGATGATTAGAAAACAGCGGTAGAACATATTTTTCAGTTCCTTTCTTCTTCAGGGTGCTTTCCTGCACAAAGATAATGGCCTTCAACCAGGTCTGCAAAGTTGAATAATTTCCAAATGATCTCCAAAATGTTTCCTGAAAAATCTACTAAAGAGAAAGAGTTGAATCATCTCAATCAAAGAATTCCAGTTAACTTCCAGCAGTTTGTAGTTTCTGATAATAAAAAAAAAAAATATTTCTGAAGTAATTTGAAATAAAGCTTTCTCTCAAAAAAATTCCTGTAATTAAAGATTTCTTATAAGATTATAGTTGTTTTTTGGGAATTGTTGAGATGATACAGATGCATAAAATTAAGTACTTCTTATTCTGTTTCTTTTTTTCTGCTCTTACATAATACTCTGATATCCAAACTCTGCACTGAGATATTTGACAGTTTAACATACTTTACATTTTTCCAACAGCGATCAAAGCAAACATTTGGAATTAAAACATTGAAGTGAACAAATGTCCAGGCACTGAAATCCCTTAAACTTATTAAATAAGGAAATAAAGCATAAAAACAATCTTTGAATTCAGATTTAAGGTCTCAGTTGTTTCATAATTTAAGTCTGTGCTGAATATGAAATGGCCAAGCTTCTGTGGAACAGTGCGAACATAGCTTGTTATCTTGGAGAATCGGGACATGCCTTGAGCTGACAGCAGTCCTCCTGTCTCTGTCTCTGCAGGATTCGGCCATGGCACCAATGTGGTGAACTATGAGGGCTACTCCTGGCACGAGTACTGCTTCAACTGCAAGAAGTGCAGCCTGTCTTTGGCCAACAAGCGCTTCGTCATCAATGGAGATCACATCTACTGCCCTGACTGTGCTAAGAAGCTGTAAGCTGCACAATCAGCTGTTCAGATGATCACTGTTTAAAGTGGAATTACACCAAAACTGACTTTTAGACTGCAAAAGAACATAAAATTCCAGTCTTGGGAGCTTTTGAGAGTAAAAATTTGAGGCCTTAAACTGACAGAAACATTACTGTTTCTGAATTTGCATTAAACAAAATGTCAAAACAGTCAATTTTGGTGAAGCATCTCTTTATGAAGTTGACAGATTGGGGTATTTTTTCAGCTAAATATGCACCAGCTTTAATCATTTATCTACATATACATTACTGCAACTTGTTTTTGTGGATGAGATTATGCACTTTTAGTCTACTCCAGGACTGTGTGGAGCCTTTTCAGTGCCTTACTGGAATTTTTCAGAGAGAATAAAATGCTTCTTCCATGCATACTGCTGCTCATACATACCAGCTTTGATTAATAATCTGTTATGTCTCTAAATGCTTGAATGGATTGTGAATATATTCAAAAATGTTTAGAGTGAATTTGAAATTCAAATTAGGTTTTTGAGATTGATGCTAAAAAACAAATTGCTCATGTATTCAAGAGTTTGATTGAAAATTGATGTAAAACAAGAATAAAAGGAAGCCAAGTGAAACCTGTTGTATCTTTACATCAAGAAATTAAATTAATGAAAAAAAGGAATATTTTTGCAAGACTTTATTGTTTTAACAGTTTGTTTCATCTCAGTACACTTTAGATATATTTACAGTACAGATTTTATTTGTGGTCAGGGCATTCTTAGGTTTGTAAATCTTCCAGAGAAATATTCATATTCACACTGTTGCCCTGGTTGGGTGGACTGATTGTCGAGGCTGAGGTAAAGACAAGCTTTCTTAGTTAGCTGTGATACAATAAAAATACTAAATCTTAATCTAAGGCACCGTTCTATCCTATTGTTATAACCAACGTTGAGGACAAGGAGCAGTCACTTCTGTATTCAAGCCCACAAAGATGCTGCAGGAACCTGGAATAGATTCAGTTCCTCTTCAAGCAGCAGCTACAACAGCCCCCCAACAGGTGCTACTCATGAGTGGAAAAAGCAGAGGGAAAGGTTCGGGTGGAGTTTGGGTATAGGCAAACTTTGGGTCAGGAATGACATCTTTCAAACATCTCAATGGGGAAAAAAACCCAACTTTCTCACAGAATATCACACATCTCTTATATTGGTCTGCACAGTAAAGCTACTCCTCAGTAACCAGTCTTTAAACACAGCAAGTAATTTGTGACAGTGCAAAGAGTCTTGTGTTTCTAGATGAATAATGTGTGAAAGCTAAAAGAGGGCAGCTTTGAGAGACATGGTAAATAATGAAGGACGGTTTATGAAATCTGTTACAATCTTTGAGCTTATAAATCAAAGCTAAGCTCTAAAAGCTCCTAGTCCTTATGTATAAAGAGATTTTAGTTAGCCAGCAGAGAACAAGGCAAACGTCAAGGTCCCCAAACCTTGTGCTTATTCAAGCATTAAGAATTTCAAGATCTCAACACAGTTCATTAAAAAAAATGTAGAACAGACAGAAAACTATATGGGAAAACAAGTCTGTCCCATGTCAGATTTTGTTTAGTGGATGTGCCCTGCCTCCTGCAACAAAGGAGATTTTGGTTGCAAAATGAGCTGATATGCCTCCCAGGGCAACATCCCAACATCATTTGACATTATATATAACATATTATGATGTCGTTTTAAGTATTTTGAGGCACAGCCACAACTGTTTATGGGTCAAACTGAGGGTGTGAGAGCTCTGTTCATCAAAATGTCAGCTTTGTTTAGCCTGTGAGGCAATATCAGAGTCAAAACTAGGGCTCGGGGATACAGGACTGACACGTCCCAAATATACACAGAATTACAATCAACACATTTTGGGAAACGTATAGTGGGTCCCCACTCAGCCCTTTGTTTTACAGAGCTGTTGTGAAACAGGGCTTCATGTAAATGTTGGCTTTCCAGGCTGCACAAACCTAACCCGACTACCCTGTCACAGGGCACGTGTCAAGAACAGAAACCTTAAACTTATAGCACATACACATACAGAGACTTCAATTATCCACATCCTGATACCACTCCCTCCTAAACATGGCTTCATTTGCCTAATACTGATTATATACACAATACAATAACACTTAAATATATGTAGAAATGTATTTTCATATATAAACAAACAGCCAAATTTAATATTATATATAAAAAAAAACAGTTGAAATTAATTTTGTTAGATGCAGCAGCTGGCGTGACGGGAATTTTAGAAGAAATAAGTGGAACTAATGACAGAGCAACACAGGCAGAGGGATGGGTTGACAAGTGTATGTGATGTGTTAGTTCAAATGAAAACCAGATAATTGAAAACCTGATTTGTAGTTTCAGTAAAGGTGAACTTTGAAGGTGAAGTTCAGTAACGGACACACTGCCATAAGAATCTCAGAAGCATCTACAAATGAAACTGATGGACTTCACCTCTGCTAAGTTAGTGTGTCACAGTTATGGTTTTTCAAACAGCTGAGTGGAGCTGGTGGAGTCATCACTTCAGATAAGACTAGAACTGAGATTGTGATGTAAATTACATTGATGTTAGTAAACTTGAAGTCTATATACATATGTAAAAAAATAAAACCTAAATGGAAAATGAATCCTAAATTGACAAACTGCTGACACTTCGACAATGTGAAGAAGTTCATTCATGACAGCGTCATCTTTAATCTCAACTCTCTTGAGCTTCAAATGTAACAGTTGTGCTTGTGAATCCATCTAGTGGCCAAAGAAAGAAACACAGGGAGAAAGAAGCTGAGAGAGAGAGAGGTGTTTCATTTGTGTGTTAGGCATGAAAATGGACAGCGATCTGTGACGTGCAGTATGAATACAGAATCCACTCCCAACTGTAAATGCATGATGGGAGATGTGTACAAGCTTCAGCACAAACAATTTACTATATTCATATTTAGAAATTAGAAGTTGGGGAAAAAATGGTAAGGCCATATTGCTGGATGCTGCAAAAAACAGCCAGTCAAGTAAATTTAGAATAGAATCACATGCAAATCCTGGGACACCCCCCCCCCCCAACTCCTGACACATCAGAATGTATTCATGCTTCTTCTCACGATATTTACCTCATGTTCAGTTAACACAGCTTAATGTGCATGTGTCCTGGAATATTCTCATAGAAGAGAAAAAAAATTAAACATATGATAACAATAATTACAATGACAAATAAGCCAAAATTAATAAATTACAACAATGCACCCCTGACAATGACAAAGCTCTTAAAAAACATCATCAAAATCAGACACAACATAGAAAAAAAAAAAAAGCATCTGGAGAAGAACTAAACACAAGAGGAAGAGGAAAGAGACCTGAAGCAAGCATGTCATAGGAATATATGGAATTTCCCTGAAGAATAACATTTTTTTAATATGTAATTTTAATATATTTGTTTCCTCATCATATAGGGGGCGAATGTAGCACTTAGGGTGGTCTTTCCACTTCACCTTGTGCTCCTCCGTCTGGAAGAGGAGGAGAACAAAGAGAAGGAAGCTGTTTGGAACTGATATAGGACTTCGTTTTTTTGTTTTGTTTTTTTAAAGGAGCTCAGCTAGACAGGAACTTTAGGAGTGCAACAGTGAGAGGCTTCTCAGCAACAGCTGCAGCATCAAATCTCTACAGAGACACAGGGAAAAAATTGTTTAGATTTATCTTGAAGCTACATGTTCCCAAGAAATGGATGAGTAACTGACTCCTCACCTGAAAGGGCTTCTATGGGTTGATTAGAGGAATGCAGGGTGTTGACAGGGGTTCCCTTGTCCTCAAAGGCTACCCTGGTCCCATCCGAGCTCCCATCACAGTTGATCAGGACCTGGTTACAGTCCTCTGCCTCGATGAGGGGCCGAGTCTTGGAGTGGACGTTGAGGTCAATGAGTTCCTCAAAGCTCCACTGGTTGGATTTGCCATTCAGGCTAGAGACCAGCCCCACTTTGGCAGAGTCCTGCTCATTGAAGAACTCTGAGCCCTCGACCAGGTGGCCTTTTGGGTTTGGACTGGAGAGGGAACAGTGGAAAAAAAATATTGGAGTGGGGGTCAGGCGAAAGACAAAGTACTCACAGCACAAGACACGTTTTAGGGAGAAATGGAGGAACAAGTGCCTGATGACAGAAGGATATCCGGTCCAACAAGGGATATGGGTGATGTTATTCTATATACTTGAGCAAACAAACAAATCCCACAGAAAGGGAAATGCCAACACTGAGTTAATTCATCTCTCATTTACTTTCCCTGCCCACTCTGTGGCATTAAGCCCCATGGCAAATCACTCCTATTGAAGAAGAAAATCCTTAAATACGAGTCACAAGCACATAGTTTAATTTTTTGAAAAGCAATTTCAAGCGCTACCCCCTAGAAGACCCTGAGCCTTCAACTGTCTGATTTTGTGGAAATTTAATGTTTTCACATCACATATGATGAAGAAAGGCACCGAAACATGACTTTTACAAATAAAAAGTCACATTGGAGTTTTGTGTGCATTGCTTGAACTGATACCAACTGCACAAGTTAGCAAAGAAAATAGTTCTTATGTTTGAAGATAGTGTGAGATGTCTGGTTCTTTACTAGAATTACTGTGCAGCTGCTGGTGTTTGGTCTTTAACATACAAACCAACAGCTGTCACCATTTTGACATGTATCAAAGAAAATCTGTCTAAACAAATCATACTTTTCATTGATGCTGGCAGATGATTTTCAATTGTACACAGAGGATACTAGGAGTGCATAGTTGTTCTTATTGTTTTTCTTTCTGGTCTGTTGTTAGGATGCATGCACTGTTGGTGCCTTTGTAGCGTAGTGTAAAGGAAGGCACACAAACGTCTGCACAGAGCCTCTCAAACACCCACCCTCTTGTGTCGAAAACTGACATCAAACAGACCCAAGCAGATCCTTGCATGGTTGCCGATGCATGAGGTATAACCTCAATTATTTTTGTGACTTTTTTTGTATTTGTGGCATTTCTGTGTCTGTTTCTTAGCCATGCTCTTTTCTGCAGTCATACCTTACTGCCTGAGTTTCAAGTGTGCTTATGCCATTGTTATTCTCCTTGTCGTCCGTTTGTGGTTTTCCATTGACACTGTCTAGGGGCTCTTCTTCTTGTTTTCCCAGAGGCTCACCAGAAGACAGACCACATTCATCTCCGTCGGCCTCCATGGCAAGGTCATCGGCTGTGCCGTCAATTGAACAAATGCATTTGAATGAGACAAGTCATGTTACATACAAAATTGTGTAAAGTATATACTAATGAGCACAAGTATATACTAATGAGCACAAGTATATACTAATGAGCACAAAGACTGGAAGACACACCGTCACGCTCAGTGACAAAAACACAGTGAAGTCTAGGTTTTTATTCACTCTAATATCCTGAAAATGGCATTAAGGTGAAAGCAAAAAGATGAGAACACTTACTCTTGGTTTCACAGTTTATCTGGTCCCCTCCATCTTCTCCATTTTCTTGTAATTTATCATCATCTCTCTACAAAAGCATGAAAGACAGATACAATAAACATATTAATACTCAATGTACAGTATTTTCTCTACAGACATTTAAAGATATACACTGAGTAGATGTGAGCTCACCTTGAAGTCATTTGAATCCCCCTTTCTGGTTCTCTTCATTATTTCTTCAATTCTCTGAAATGGAAAGAATACATAACATTTTCCTAAATGATTTCTACATAATATTGTAACAATATGAAGCATTCATTGTTGAAGATTCTCTCCTTCATCCATTCATCTCACCTTCTTCCTTTCCATTCGCTCTTGCTGATTCTGCTGCATAATGCGGTCTCTCTCCTGACGGACTCTCTCTGCCTCCTCCTGAGCCCTGGCCTCAGCCTCCTCACGCTCCTTTTGGAGCTCGGCCTGTTTCACTGCCTCCTCTTCTGCCATTCTCACCCGCTCCTCCTCTGCCAGGCGAGCCTCTTCTTCTTCTTTGAGCTTTCTCTCCTCTGCAAGTTTTTTCTCCTCCTCCACGCGTTTTAGTCGAGCCTCCTCTGCTAGACGCATTTCTTCTTCCTTTTTCAGCCTGGATAAGAAAAAGAAGCAAATCCTTAACAACATAGTGATGGAAAAATAGAGGGGATTTCCAAAAGTGGGAAGAAAAAAGCTTTTCAATATCAACCTCATTCACCAGGATCATTGTACTTGTAGTGCCCAGACAATAGAACCAGCTGTTGAACTTTTCAAACCTATTAGGTTAAATTTTAATTAACATCTACAGTTCTCCTGAGCAGCTTCATGGAGACTATATCAGTGCCGTTGGTGGTACTTGAACATGTTATCATAACAATTACATTGTGCTGCACCAACACTACATTCATTCAACATTCTCACCTCTCCTCTTCCTCTCTCTGTACCCTGAGCTGCTCCTCTTTTTCCTTCTGCTCTCGCATCAGTCGGCGGTTCTCTGCCAGGATCTTTGCCGCCTCAGCAGCTGAGTTGGTGCCCGTCGTGGCCTTAGAGTCTGACAGGTGGAAAAGACAGATATAGAAGATATGTTTAGCACTTTATGTCAGTCTGTCACCCATTTCTTATTGGAGTGCTGACCTGAGGTCAAACCATCTGGACACGGTTACAGGAGGATGACTGATGACTGAGAGACGAGGGGAATCTGATGGAGGAGGCTAACTGTGAGGAAGAGGGGCACTAGGAGAAAAAATAAGAAAAGCAGCCGCAAACTGAGTTGTCTTTCACATAACAACCTCTGTGCTCTTTGAGAGAACGCTGCCTCCAATTGTTTTACATGGGAATAAACATTAGGACTGGACAATATAATATTTTTATTAATTTGTCCATGAGATTCTGCTACATGCTGTCATAGTATTTATCCCTTTAAAATCTTATTTGTTTATTAGGTTATGGATAACACAGGACAGATTTATGGCAGGATTTTCTGTGACCCTTGTATTAATGAATAATACTTTATTGTGGATAGTACTTTGAGTGATTTAATTAAAAACTGTGAAACCAATTGTATCAATATATCCTACATCCTCCTTTTGATGATTTCAAATTACATTTACCATAATAGACCCACCCTATGTGGAAATTAACAGGGTGGTGTAATTATATGAAGTGTATTCTAATGAAGCCAGTTTTTTAAATTCTTCCTTTGTTTTTGCACACTGGTTGATAAGCTTCGCAGTTAGTTGGCATTTAGTATCAAAGCAATTTTATCTTGCAGAGCATGTTTCTGTCCAGGAGGTGGCAGCAGCAACAACCTCAGATCTGTGACAGGATGTGACTCCAGCTGAGACTTAATAGGTCTCCTGCTCCACTGAGATTTATTGCAAACTGAGCGTGTGCCACGTCAGTTTGCTGGACATAAACAAACACACACACAATATGGCTTAGGGTCTGTCTATTAAAACAGGTCCTAATGCTTAAGGAAAGGTGTGGTTGTAAGAAAATGGACAAATTAGCCATTATGAAACATATAGATATTATATTGAAAATAACATTGTAACAATACCGTTATATCATTTGTGCAGTTTGCTTTACCAAAGAAACTTCTTCTTTGTCTTCTGCAAATTGAACAATTTATTAATGCACAAAATGTCTCTCTGCTTTTTTTTTTTTGTTTTTTTTTTGTTTGGTTTCAAGAGCTCTTGTAGTTTTATTTCCTCCTTTTATATCACGTTAAGTGCAAATGGAACAGGTGTCTAGACAATGAATAGGTGGAGGATGAATAGCAAGAAGCTTTTGTGTAACAACAATATTAACTTAGATCAGATCAAGGGACACCATGTTATTCACAAGAGGTGCCTAAGTAAAACGCCAAAAAACAATGAAATTACTTTAATCTTTTTTGAGATTGTAAGTGGGTTTAGACCTGCTGAAGCTAAGGACTTCAGTGATTTTCATTTATTTCTGATGGAAAAAGATTTCAGTTTGTCCTGCTGCTCCTAGAAATTGACAGTACATCCGGACGCACCAGTGCAAACATAGTGGTTGCCATAATATCAGGCTTGGCAAATATTGGCAGTGACTAATTAGACTGTCAGTTGACTGTGGTTGTTAAGCCGCCTTTGTATGGCAGAATAACTCAACATGTTGAAATATGAAAAGGGTTATATTCACACATACATACTGCTGGGTGCTTTCTTAAAACTGAGTGTTGCTCACCATCTTTCTCTTTGGTCTTGCTGGTGTCGGAGGACTGTGGGGACACAGCCTGTACAGGACACAGTTCCTTGGACTTGGAGTCTCTCTTTCGCAAAGTAGGAGGCCCTGTTGGAGTAAGAGCTTGTTTCTGGATGGGTGGGGGTTTGCTTGACGTAGGCTGGGGGGATGGGGGACGTTGTTTCATTGCACCAGGTGAGGGTGGGCGTGTCCTTGAACTTTGCCTGTAAAAAAAGTAAAAAGGTGTGACTTTTAACAATTGTGTTTTACAATCAAAAAAATAAAAATAAAAAAAAAACAAACCCCCCCCCACAAAATCCCTTAAACCGTAGCCTTGGAGTCTTACTTGGCTGTAGATGGGGAGGGGGTCCTCTTTGGAGCTGGATTGGGGGCTGGGGATGGTGAGCGGTTGCGTCCCAGGGGGGTGGATGGGGAGGCGGGACGTTGCCCCCCAGGCGTTAACTGCTTGTCCTTCTGTAGTTCCATAGAAAAGGGACAGAAGCAGAAGGTGACTTTATGACAATTTCTGGAGTAGGAATATTTCAAGAGCAAAAAACTAATACCCATACTACAAAATCTCACTGTCAATTTAAATATCTTTGCTTAATAAAGAAAGCAGATGTAAAATATGTTACTGGGTTGTACTGACATCATAAAGGGTAAAAAAAAAAAAAAAAAAAAATCCTGTAGGAAATTTGTATCTATTCTATAAAACCATTTAAGTCATTGTTAATTCTGCCTCTTTTTGTTTGACTAGCACATCATATTCCAATGCTCAATTACAGGAGGCCATGGGTTAGGTTTTAATTCATCTATTTTTAATGCCCACGTGCTATGTTTGGCACTGTAAAGATGATGACACCAGGGCACAGCAAGGGCAACCATGTGACAATCAGACGGGCACCAATATAAAGCACTCTCCCACACAAACTGCACTGAATGCCAAGTGGGCAAAAATTAGATACAATGCATTTTCTGTATCTACATAAAAAAAACTGGTCTCATAAACAGCTGTTTTATCTGTGGTCACACAGCTTGATCATCATCCTCTTGAGAGAATATGAAAGAAGGACAATAAACATGTGATTTCACAGTTTCATAACAGGGGCAAGAAGTTCATCCTATTCGTGTCAATATAGCACTATAACAAGAACCATATACACACAGAGCCATAGTATGACATGGACTCATCAACTAAGAGAACTAATTACACAAGTCTCAACAGCGCTAATAACAGTGTCAAAATTTTTTTTTGATTGACAAAATTGCAGTTCCTGCAATTACAAAAACCCTGTAAAAAATAGGCAAGTATAAGCAGATTTTCTAAATGGAGGTAAACCTGCTAATAAAAGTCAATTGACCCCTTTTCCACTACTGACAGGTTTGCCTCTCAGTTTGGACTGAGGACACACAAAACTGCAAGGAGCAGTGTCATCAGAGCTATGAGCCACTGCGCAAACTGATACAAATATTGATCTGTCACGTCTCATTTTTTCAGTTGGTGCTCCTGAAAAAGACTAAAAGCCTCTGCAAGATGCTTCGATCTGCGATTGTCTGTTTTTTAGCTATTTCTGCTTTGGCTCACTTTTTGGTGTAACAGTGCCATGCTGGACAGGTGACAGGTCTGTGTCTGTGCTCTGAGAGATGTTACAGTAGGAAAAGGTTGTGTTTACACCAATGCCAATCAAAGCTGGAGCCGATAAATACCCATGTCTACTGCAGAGTCATTTGACCCAGGTCTCCCCAGCTGACAGACTACACTGCTGCCCTATGATGTCCTGTGGTCTGATGCCTCAAAGTTCTTATGCTTGCACTCCAAGCCATAAGAAAAAGACAAAGGCAAGACACAGACCACCACAGACACAGCTCGAGAACAGGTGCAGGTATATGATGTTCAAAACACTAACAAAGACACACAACAGTGATAGTAATTTACATTTCCAAGTGATCAAAAATCCTAATAATAGTCTCTCATAAAAGGAAACTCGCAGAAACCTACATAGTTTATTTTTGCAGATTTCTTGTACAGCTTTTGATCAGTTGTTAAAAGAAATCTCCGAACTGTGGGCAGACAGCTAAGTTTAGCTCACTTGAAAGACACAGTTTAACCCAAATGTCACACAATGGCTGAGTGATAGTCATGAGGCTGTGAATTTCAACTATCTCCACACCAATCTGCACATGTGAAGAAGAGAAGACAATGAGAAGGTGATGTAAAGTCAAAGGCTTTTGACATTAGGCACTAGGGTCAGGGTGGGGTCTGTTTTGCATAGGATGATCAGTCCATAATCAGGCCACTGTAAACCCCTTTGTCTCATCCTACGACAATGAGGGCCTTCACTGCCACAGAGGACGAGGACAGACAGGTTATAGGAGAACCAGGCACTACAGGCCACCAAGTGACATAATCAGATATCCCTAATGAATATCAGTGCATTTAATAAAATTCTGCCAATGTTCAAGTTCAAATACTGAGTGCCCAGCAAAGGTCAAAGAACAGCTGGGGGAACAACATTTCCCTATGGTTAGCATCCTGCAGAAGTACTTTGACAGGCAAATGTAGCCGGATATGCACATATAAATCAGAGTCTTTGGTGTCATTCACACATATTTCTCTGGGCAGTGTCATTTCAGTGTAAGAACGCATGCAATAAATGTCGTTACTTGAAATTCATCAGGACTTCTACTCAGCTTCAGCAAAAGGAATGAAACATTACCAACTAAATGTTTTTGTAGTCTGTCCATACTTTCCAAGTCAAATTTAATGACTCTCATATCAAAATAAAACCACAACATGTCCAATAATTAAATAGTATAGTGTAGTTTTACAAACACAGCACTGTATTATTTTCCCACAATCAAAACAAAGTTTTTTACTTTTGCTAAAATTCTGATTTTATCCAACACTTTGAAAAAACTTTTTTGATAATATATCTAACTTATTTCCACTGGCTCACTAAGTCTTCGCTGTCACATGTCCTAACTTAAATGTATCTATTATCACTCTAGTTTGAATATAGATAAGATTAGAGATATCATCTAAAACCCTGCATTCAGGTTACCTCATCAGTAAAAGAAACTGAATTGAGTGACACGGGTGTAAAAAAAAATGTATATCTGACTAGTTGTATTGTTATTACGAGTTATTAATTATTAATAAAATTCTCAAACTTCAAATGTTAACAGTGATATCTAACAAATAGATGTCATGTCAAAAGTTTTTTTTTTTCCATATAACACTGACACGTGTGAGTCACAGTATGAATGACTGGGCCCACGAAATGCAACATTATCAAATCATTGACAGAAGCTTTGTCTAACAAAGTCCTTCTCTGGAAAACAATATCAGCCTGCCTGCTACCTCATGCATTGTTGTTCCTGTTTTACATAGCTGGATGGTTAAATGCAAAATGCAGCTTAAGGAGAAGGGAACATGGAGGACAGAAGTATCTGTAGAAAAAGCTTTCACCTCAGACAATCTTTGACATTATGCATTTATTTTTGTAAATGTCTGATTCAAACAGTTTGCTCTGTAGGCCAATGGAGTAAGTGACACTAACGTCAGGGGGTTTCCTCACCAGTGATGGGTCGAGGGCTCCATCAGCTGAAACAGAAGTTGTCATGCCGCTCTTCTGTCGGTCAATGCTACGGCTGCGCACAGGTCCGCGCGTGGGGTGCAGGGGACTGGCAGAGGCTGAGCGAGGACACAGGTGACACTCTGGTAAAGGACACAGTCATCGCAGGGCCAGGGGAGCACAACCAATGGGAGGCATGATAAGCGGTCGAGTTGGGCAGCAAAGCAGCAAAGAGCAAAAGGAAGAATAAAGATATTGGTCGGAAAGATGGGAGGGGAAAATGGGAGAGAAAGAGAGAGAGGGAAAGGAGGGCAGATGATAGTTGAAAGAAATGCAGAAGAGTGTTTTCATGAGGGGACAAGAGCACAAAAAAAAAAAAAAAAAAAGCGATTTGTTAGGTGTAGCACTTAAGGCAGGCAACAGCTTGATTTCTCAAGCCTTGATTGGGCTGGAGATTACTGGAGACATGAGGAGCAGAGAGCAACAATCTCACAAAAGCCCCAGACACTCCACTGATGCCAAAGCTGCTGGACACAACATGAACAAACCTGAACACCAAACAACACAGCACAGGACACATTACGCAATACCTACCACTAATGCAGTACAACCGACACCAACACTACACACACAGATTTATTAGTACACTTCACGCAGAATCATTGTTGACAGTGTCACTTGTTGTGTTTAGTTACAGTAACTGGAAAAAAAAATGTAATTTGAGGTCTTTGAGTCCTTTTCTTGAAAGAATAACTGTTGTTCAGTGAGCTTGCTGTGTCAGATTGAGGGATTAGCCCTGATAATCCTGAGACCTGGAGAACTCTCCCTGCCACAGCCTGGTCTCAAATGTGTTCTGTAATTCATTTTGACTGTACATTGAGGAGCAATGGTGACTATGAAATTTATCCTGCCATGAGATTCCACGACTGCTGCTAAAGCATATGTGTTATGTTTTCAAATAAAAAAATAAAAAAGAAATAAAAAAATAAACCACACAACCCGTTGCAGCTTTGAAGTGAGTCAGTAAAGTTTCAAAAGTAAACCATTAGTATGGTTCTTTATATCCTTAAAGAATAGTCAACATGAAGAAGGCAGTAATCATTAGTGTGCTTCAGGAGATTCACTACCAAGTCTAAAACTATGAATATCTTGAACAAAGGATTATGTACTGTAGTTCATCTACATTTTTGCATTAATGTAGAGAAGTGGTTAATTTAAAAAGGCATGTGCACCATTCAGTCACATATAAAATCCTACATAGATGGCCTCAGATCATATTTTTAAAAAAAAAACGTTAGCCCAAAATCTAGTGGCAGAGCAGGGATGTACTGGTTGATTAGCGTAATTTTAAGACCATATAATCTTTGGAAATGCCAGTAATTATTATTCCAGCACTATGTATTGCAGTCCCCAGCACCCTGGTCTCCCTATGGGATCGCATGCAATAGCACAACAGTCTTGTCCTGACGCAACAAGAACCAACAGGTAATCAGCTTAGAGCAAATCTCCCAGCATGGACCTTGAGGCTCTTCAGATGCAAAAAAATGCTGCTGGCCAAGTCTGCTCTGCTCGGCCAAGCTCAGCACACAACAGCCAATTGTACCAGAGTGTGCTTGTGAGCTGGACCCTTGCGTCTGTCAATATTTAGCAAGTAACTATGCACCCTCACATGACTGTACTTACTGCAAGTAATTACTGTACATACATAACATAAACAGCTGATCGTTACAATAGCTGACTTTAAACGCAATGACGTCTGTAATTCCGCCAGCACCAAGAACCCACCATTTGCTCTGAAAGCACAAGGATCTACAGCAGGGCACTGAGATAGTTTAAGATCTAGTGAAGTGATGCTGGGAGTGACAGGCTGGACTTTTTACTGACTTTTTACTAAAATAAGGGTATGTAGAGAGGACCAGGATCTGTGTCTAGCCATCCTTCCTCTCCATCAGGGTCTCCTGTGTGGAGGTTACCTTGAGCATCTGTTCCTTCAGCGGATAGGGCAGCGGCGCTCTTGCTCCTAGCTAGTGAGGCCTGGGTAGGGGTGAGCAGGCGACTAAGGACCCCTCCATCCACAGTGCTGGCCGGTGGCCTGCGAGCTACACGGCCAAAAAAAAAAATCACCCGAAAATAGAAGATAAGAAGGAAAAGAGTGGACAAGAATGGGGGATGAAAAGGCAAAACAAAGGGGGAGGGGGGATTCAATGAAGTTTAGAAAGGTAACCATGTGATTTAACCAACAAGAGAGAATCAACATGAAGAACCAAAGGTTACTGTATGTCTCAATAATGTTACATGGGCTTCTTATCAACTGTCTTTATCCTGTTAATAAAATGAGGATTGTCAGTAAATGACAGTCAGAAACAGGCACCATGAAAGAATACTGAGACAGACCAAAAACTGATTGTTGAAACCAAAGTTGAAAATTAGGTCAAATCAATGGTTCCTTGAGGCAGAGGAAGGTGTGCTGATGGGAAAAAACAAACCATTAGTGACCTTCAAAGAAAGCTGAGGAATACTATAGGGTAGGCAGATGAGAAGTGAAAGACCAAAGACTAAAAGTGACAGAGGAGATTGTGACCATTCAAGAGTTCTTTAGCTTCTACCGACCAAACTATTTTATAGCCGACATAAAGGGTTAAATCATCAAAAAAGTTAAATTATCAAGTTGAAATAAGGAGGCTGCATACAGCCAGTTTAGTAGTACAAAGGCCAGGACTGAACAAGTCAGTATGTTTGAAAAGCACTATTGTGTAGCTTGATTTCACAGCAGAAACAAAGAGCTCTTGCTTTCGTGAAATAAAATAATTAACACTTCCTTATTAAAGCTGTTAGCTAAGCTAGAAAAGTAGAAATCATTCCAGGAGAACAGTTTAAGAGTTGACGGGTTAATTTGGCCACAAGTCCCTAAACGCTACGTCTTCAAAAGGAGATTGCAGAGTCACACTTCCCCTTACTGAGAGGACATCTGTTGTCGACAGACTTGTTTTTTTGTTAGCTGGTGAGTGTTATCCCCTGGAGCATGGCAGCATGGCTTGCTACTCTGCACCCAAGTATGAAGCATCTGGGTTATTAGTCTGTGATAAGGATATAGTTATGAAGAGAATAGTGTGTGGGAGATTTGCAGCTGAATGACTTTAAAATAATATTTTGAATGCAGATGAGAAGTGCTGAATCAGTATTAATGATGGTAGCATGATGGTGTGTTGTATTATTGCTCAGGTTAATCACACAGAACATACATCTGTACAAGACAGGAACATTTTTACAACTCGTCGGCACAGACAGGTTGACATGGCTATAAAACAAACAAAAGCACTGGTGGTTAATGGTAGCACACAGACAACAGTGAGTTGCTGTGGTCATTTCTGTGCTCTGGGGTGCTATGGTGGGATGGCACTGACACACACCACACTGAAGCACGAGCACAGTAATTTAAATCCAACCATGTCGTCATCTGGGAGGGAGAAAACAATCAAGACTCACAACAATATGCTGCGTTAGTCCAGACATACCACACATCAAAACCATTCCTGAGTTGACATTTGAGAAGAAAGCAATAAAAAGGGTTAATAGATAATCAACTGTCAGTGAGAAACATAGCATGGTACAGGATCTGGTAGGACATGGCAGCAGAAAGGTTGAGGAGGTTAAGGAGCACAGTGGTCCCAGTAAATCACAGACAAATTAATGCACAAGAAGTTCAGCAGCTGCTCAGGGTTAGGGATAATTCAGTAGTCGGTGAGAGAGACTTTTGGGTGAAGAAAAATGAATGGACAGACAGAATAAATAGCAATACAACTGGCTCCACGACACTGAATTAAGCCAAATGAAAATGTTAACCCAGAAGCCTTGAAACCCAGGCTTTTTTTTTTTTTTTTTTTTTTTTTTTGTTAAACAAGCCAGTCACTGTACTCTTTGAAACTGAGTAGATTCATATAGAGCAAGCAACTGACATCAAAGCCACATGCTTGTTATTCAAAGATGGAGGTCTTAGCGATGCAGACAGAGGCGTGAAAAAAAAAAAAAGACTGCCGATTGTTCATGCTAGCCACCTTGATCATCCGTTGTCCCCTTATCAGGCTTGGCAGGGGTCTGTGCTCTGCCCACACTTACTCGAGTGAGGGAGGAACTTCTCTTCTTGACAGAATGGCCTACAGACATGAAAGTGGAGTTATAGCCAAGCAGGCGCTTACAGGGAGTCAACAAAGAATCCCCAAAGAAAGTTTACACATCATGTGCACTTCATTTGGCTTCATGTGAGTCACCAGGCCAGGGCTGACAGCAGCTGATGTCCCAGCTTCAATGATGTAGGCTAAATACACAAAAGTTGTAACTGCCTTGTCTGATCATACTACCTCATACTCCCTAATCAGATTACTACAATATTCATTTTAATTTAATATTAATATTAGTACAACATGGAACCTTTAGCTGTGAGTGGTTGATCCATTAGCATGTATAAAGGAAACTTGCCATGTGGTTATCATGGATATAACAGGGCTAAATCTAATGGAAATATTTTCTCTGTAGCTTGTAGTTGTTTGAGTACTGTACACCAGTAGTTATAAAACCTTAGCTATGAAATTACAGGGCAGGATGTAGAGGAGATCTTTTGCACCTGTCTGTTCCACCTGAAGCTTTTTGCCATCTTCCTTACTGGCCTGAGCAGCATTGCCATTGTTAGGCAACCGGTTACAAGATGAACTCCTCGGCTTAATACCTGAGGGATAATGATGAAACACCCAATGGTGAATTGGCACAACAGTCTGCTATTAATAGTACAAAAGTCTCTCAGACTTTTTAGAATGTATTCATGGAAGTGAATGTATAATTATTAATCAAGTTGAGAGGGAAGGAGAAATTGTCAATATTCTTAGAGGAAATGGCTCTTAGAAACTGTGGAGAGATCTGAATCAACTGATTGTGTTGATTATTTTCTGGAGCAATCAGATACACTTGAATCAAATTACACCTAAACATTTTGTGATTGCTTTCTATACCACTATAAGAGTGCATTTATTAACAAATCACAATTTGGTGCTTGGGACCCCTTTTTGATTCAGAAATTTTGATTTGATGTATATTTCAGAGGTGCATAGTGAATATATGCAGCAGAATTGGTAGATGATGCTAATTTATCATTAGCTGGAACCAAAGACACAGAGCTAAAGCTTTTTTTTTTTTTTACCAGTCTGTCTGTGCTCCAGTGAGCCTGTGTGCAAAATCCTGGACATGAAGAGGACAGAGGTCAGAGTTCACTCTAAGCTTAAGAGCTGGCAGAGAAAATGGGTTTGTTCTGGATTATCTGCAATTTTATCTCTTGGTAGATTTCAGCACACAAATAATCACAGAAAAACATTTACCTGACTGATAAAAGACCATCTGGAAGGTACTATGTTGGTTAAGAGAGCACTGGAATGCAGGGAGACTAAGGGGAAGGGAAGGAGGGACTGGGAAAAGGAGCAAAGGAGGAGGAGGAGGAGGAGGAGGAGGAGGGTGGGGAAGACTTACTTTTGTCAGGAGATTTGATGAGGGTGGCAGAGGAAGAGGATAGGCGTTTGCTGATGCCAGCCTCAGACGGCTGTTTCAGGTTCATGGTGGATGTGGATCGTTTGTCCACTAAGAGGGAGGAGGAAAGACAGACAAGGGAGGCGGGGTTTACAATGGAGGCCAGCCAATGGGGGAGGGCATTTGGGTGCACATGAGGGAGCACAAGGTACTGCAAGATCCTAATACCCCTAATAAGCAAATGATGACATGTTCCTTCATTAATACACTCAAAATAAAATGACATAAAAACTTCATTTGCTAATATAATATTGCCACTCACCCACTGAGCTAATGTGCTACTAATGCAGGCCAAATTTAGTGATGCACAGCAAAACACAATATATAATATACTGTATATTTGCAGGTAAATATCATGTTTAACATGTGCATGTGCATTTTTAACAAACCATAACATAGTTGTGGTTTTAGAGCCAGGCATTGTTGTTAGTAAACAGTAGGTGCTAATCTCCGCTAAAAGACTACTAAAAGATGAGAGCATCAACAGCAATACAAAGAAAACCCAGAGATGACATTAGTCCTGTTTGTTTTTGGCCCATCTGATTTGGGCTCCCATGTGAAGTCGCACATGTGACCTGGAAGAGCTCAAAAGTGTGAATGAGTGAAAAATCTTCCAGTTATTCACCCAGACAAAGGCACATTCAGATCACAGACCTCATACAAAAATTGTTAGTGGAAAAACTGCCAGTTAGACTGCAGGTGGGGGCTGGTGGGGAGGAGGGTGCTGGTGGGGGATAGAGTAGGTTACCATGCTATCTGGTGCACCAGTGCCAGCCCATGCTGTGTTTCTACATTTGTGAGCAAATTATCAACAAACAAAACCTTGTCGACTCCTTGGTGGCTTTTCTGGTGAGGCAGGGGAGATAACTATAGTTACTGGAGATGAGGCGCTGGCATCAGAGTCTCCTGTGGGAAAAGACAGCTCTCAGAGAGGAGCAATAAAATGCAAGACGACGGGGCACATCCTTTATACAAGGAGAGAGATGGAAGTGAAACCTGGCTGGACACATGAGGTGGTACGCCAACAATATAAATTACACGTAATCTATACGGCCCATGTATTCTGAGATTCCAAATGCTATACTTAAGCAGATTTGTATGGCTCATTGTGGGTTTTTTTTTTTTTTTTTTTTTTTGTGTGTTAAGTGTTAAACAATGGCAGCAATTGTACAAAGAAAAAGTTTGGAGAAGTTGAATTGAAGTTATTCATTTGACAAGCTTTAAAAAATATAATGTCCTGCATTTATGCTTGACTGATACCCAACTATCTGCTAACAAGGCTTGATAAATATAGACGCAACTTGTTGAAGTGATGCGATTTAACCTGAAGGTGAATAACAAAATGCAGGACCAGATCTTAAACTTGCATTTCTGGTTTTTGTTAAAAATAGAGTGAAAAGGTGTCTGTATTGTATTGTTAAAAATAACAAAAACAAAGATGGCATCCTTCTCTAGAGAATCTCTGACTGAAAAACCTAGAACCTTCAAAGCACTTTTGATAAAATCTTAACTAGCTCTTTAATGGGTCACTGCAAGTGGATAATCAAAGTCAAACCGAAAAGGAAAGCAGAAAGGTTGAATTTCTAAGGCGAAGCAATGACCTCTACCTGTTCGTCCATCTGAGTCTGTGGACAGTCCTCCCCAAGACCATCTTTTCTGTCTCTGTTCCACTCGCTGACTGCGCTCCAGTGTCCGCCGCATCACTGCTTCATAGTGCTCCTGCAGCACAGCAGGCGTAGAGGAAGAGAAAAATGCAAGTAATTTAGAGCAAAACAACATTCATCTGTAGACCAGAAGTCTTTGCTGCTTTTTCTGATGTGAATACTATTTTAACTACTTAGTGATCTTGTTTTTTCCCTATAGTGTCTGATATTATTGAGCACAGAAAATCACAGAAGGAATGCCATTTCATTTCCTAATATACTACAGTGGAGAGAAGAGCAATAGATTCTACCTTGAAGAGCATGACACCTGATGATGTTATATCTGTAATAACTGTGCTGTTATTCTTTTAGTCACAAGTCAAATCGACAGAGCAACAATAAGCTCTGTGGAGCTCAAGACTCTTCCACCAGTGCAGCATCTACCTTTTCCTCTTCCTGTTTCTGCTTCCTCTTTTCCTCCACAGCCATTCGTTTCTGCTCCTCCTTCCTTCGCTGTTCCTCCACCTTTTTCTGACGCTCTTCCATCTGACGCTCCACTTGCAGCTTGGCCTTGCGTTCCCGTTCCATAATCTGAGACTCTCGCAAAGCTAATCACATAGACAGAATGTGCATGCATTGTGATGAAAAGCCACTTAGTATGTTATCTTGTTATAGGTATGAGGGGGCCTTAAAAATAACACCCTCTTTGATAAGATCCAAAAAAGATAAATATAGAGGTTATAGCTGACAAAAAAATTCCACTGAAACTAGGATTGCCCTCTTACCCTGTTGTCTTTCTGCCTCCTCTCTCCTCTCTTTTGCCACTCGCAGACGGTCGTCTATTCTAAGTGCAGCACCGTCAATGACTACAAACACATATGTGAATACAGTATGTGATGAAAAGGTAAATCAAGTGTAGCAATGCATATATAGAAAACAATGATGACAAGGCAGCATAGTGTTACAAAGGCTTTGAATAAGGCAGACAGATGTTTGCATGTAACTCTCTTTAATGAGCTTTGTCAACTGTTACAGTAATAAGATGACGACTAAGGTTTACCTGCAGTAAGCCATACTGAGAGGGTGGTGGAAGTGGATTGTGTTGCATCTAATTACCAATGATTATTATTGATGATCATGGAAGGCAATAGAGTCTTGACAGGGCAGTTTCTATGAGAACCAATCTGTCTTGGTGTCAAGGTGTGGTGTCTTTTACCTGGCCTACACCCCTGAGGTTTAGCTGGTATGTTAGATGTAGGTCCTGGACTGTTCCCTGCCAGGCTACGCCGCTCCTCTGCCTGTGCCTGTGCAGCTGCAGCTGTATGTATGAAAACACACATAAAACCCATAGTTTACACTCAGAGAACCTGAGTTACATCATGCCATATGTGGCAAAGCAGGTATATCACATAACATCAGAGAAACAGAATTGCTTTGGATACTCCCAGCCAATAGTTAAAATCAGCTGTTTTCCTCTGTGCTTTGTTTGCTATCCATATGAATGCTAGTTCTAGAGAGAGCCACCAGATTTGAAGCTACAGAACAATCCAGCTATTCAGCCACGAGACATAACCCCCCGCTCATGGTCAACCCTGTAGCCTCTCTTCTGTGACAAACTGCAAGGGATGGGCTGCTTCGAGAAAAATGAGTGGAATCAAACCCTTGTGAGCTTCCTGGTATGCAGCTAATATGCCCATGGGTGCACGACCGTTTTAACACAAGTACTCCATAAAATATGAAAATGAAATTAAATCCATATAGCACAAAAACCCACACATATACAATCACTGCTGCACTTGTTCCATCTTAATAAACCAGATTATGCAAAAGTCTTCTCTGTGCTAATGCATATGTCATCCTTACAGCAAACTGATCTCTTTTAGGATCTTGGCTTTGTGAATGTGATTTCTAGCGCCACAACAAGAAAATATAATTGTGCTTAAATACTTTGGGGTTCTGATATGCCTGATATGACTATCAAGCAATTTTAGAATAAGACAGGTTGCAAACAAGCTTTTAAAAAAGGTAGCTAATACAAGACAAGACCACCACAGGGTCATCAGCATTTTCTTCAACCATACCTATTCACAAGAAAACCATGGATAAGATATACAGGGGCAGGAAGGAAGGAAACAGTGAGGACATGATCAAGCTTTATGAGCCCTAGTATCAGCCTTTTCTCTGGGTTCTTTCCTTCTGCATTCATGTATATTCAGCATTAAAGAACTGCTGACAAAGAGGCAAAACCACGGTCAGTCATGTGATATTCACATTACTCATTAACTCTTTGCTTTTTAGTAGTAAAATTAAAATGGCTGGACTGTTCAGAAATCTCTGATATCTTCCATTATCTTTTATCTAATTTTGAGTGTAGAGAATTTTGAGAGCTAAAAAAAAATCAATGAAAGCAATGACGCCCTGAAAAGTAGGAAGAACGCTGTCAAGAAATAAGAGTATGCCACAGATACTCAAATCACAGAAAAGCAATACTGCTTAATCTTTCAGAGAGGAGACAAGATAAAAAAATACCCAATTTATATTTGCTTGGTATGGCATGCTGGTGTGATGATCCAACCAGGGTATAGATAACTGCACTGTTATGCACTAAACTGTGACCATCACTTTCTATGATTAATGAGAGCTGCTGTTGTCTCTGTTGTGCATGTGTGTCAGCTCTTAATATTTAAGAAGCTCCCCTCTAACAATGTCTCCAGTACTTCTATGACTTTGCTTCATTCTCCTACATTCCTATTGTTTCTTTCCAACATGAAATTGAAGCACTGCTCCTCTTTGCCAAAGGTAGTATCTTAAGTAATAAAGACAACTTTATATGGGGTCCTTGTAATAATGGCATATTTCACATCTAATTAGAAGCAGCCACAGTGAATTTGAATGGTTACATGAAGCTCTTATTGTATACTCTCAAAGAAAGCAATACATTTAACTGTGTATTCCTAGTGTATAAAAAAACATTCAAGCTGTACCGCTCAGCTCTCTCTGGAAAGTAGACATGACAAGGAGCCCTGCTTAGACAAAATGACGCTGATAAACTGAGGTGTAAACTTAGTTCCTACCAATGACTGTCAAATATTGTTTGTGCACCTGAACCAAGGAGGGTTAATGAATGCAGACAAGAAGTACAAAAATCTGGGTAGACCTTTTGAAAGCTGACAATGTAACTCTCACGCACATTTTGACAAAACAACCCCCCTGATATAGCTGTAGCAGTAACCTGGGGTCGACCAGAGAGCAAAAAAGGTAGCCAATGGGGTAAGCAGTTGCCAATGTACTGATTATCTGTACTATGCAGCAGCATCAATGCTGTTCAGTCAGGAAAGATTATGAAAGGTCAAAGTCTGCAGCTAATTCCCAGTAAAATCTCTCCATCAACCACACTGGTTATTTGGCCAAATGTTGAGTAAACTGAGGTCAGATGCCTGTGATTTAACTGCAATTAACAGTTTTTAGATACAGAGAGTACGTTATGTATTTAATTAACTATCAATCACCACATCATGTGCTGTGAATCCTACAATTACACAGAGACTAAACTGAATACAGCAAAGGAAGATACATTTCCAAAACTCACAATAATACACAGTTTGTTATGCAATTATTTAGCACACTATTGTGCATGTAAACAGTATATATCAATCTATGTCTAGAAGACACTGGGGAAACAAACAGATATTATATTTTACTCAATAGATTGTGCATGAATGAATCACACCCAAACAGGTGTTTAGGCCTCAAGCTATCCAACACTAGCAAATTGCACTATGTACTTATTAGCAGAGAGTAAAAGCAAAGGGGCTGAGTAGGTAAAGGCTGTTACATCTGGAGGGATAGATAGATTTTTTGTCATAAACACTGATGCTGCAAATATTTTACTGAATTTCTAGGTGCCTCAATCACTGGATGTACAACCTATGGTTCTATAGTGATTAAAAAGAAGCAAAAAATAAGTCAGAAACAGCACCTTGGAATAAAATGAGCACTCACATTCATGTGCTGATTAAAGTGTTTTAATGAGATGGGCTGGAGGTCCCCATTTTCCCAACAGCCCACAAGAGAGCCAGGTGTGCCCACAGAAATAAAAAGAGCCAATCAGAGAAACAGTCTCTCATCACTCCATCACTATGGAGATTTGCACACATTAGCATACATCACTGATGCCTCATGAACAGACTCTGTTACATCACATTAAAAGGACACAAACATTAGTAGTACATCTGACAACTACAGTAATTATACACCAGACTGATTTATGGCATAATCTGAGCTAGACAATCAATCTATCCAGCAACTGTAAATAGTCATGTTGGATTAAAATTTAGTTAAACACCAGTCGGTGTTAGGTGGTGAGTCAATCATAATGAGTCATCAAAAAAAAAAAAAAAAAAAAAATCATAATGTCCTTGTTTAATGTGATGAATTTTAGTCTGCGACTCATCCATACTGGAGGAACAGTGCAGCACATCTACATATTGAAGGCTGCTGGGTTATAATGGCAGCAGTAGAGACCACCAAGGGTTCTGGTGATGACCTGGCTCTACAGTCCAGATAAAACACTCAGCAGGAAACAAGCAATTCTGCATTACATCATAACACTTCAAGTCGAATGCTAACACTGAACGAATGCTAGTTCTCTAAATAAGGTAACAAGCAATATTTCTATCTTGGAAGTCTCTGTATCACACAGCTACATGTGTGCCGTGTGTATGCTTGTGCATGTGGATAACAGAAGTAAGGGTTAAATCAGTGGGTCAGGTCTGTTTTCTGCCACTCATTCCAACTTCAGCCTTTACTGTGCCTGCGGCACAATATAATTAAGTAGCTTGTTGCACAGGAAGTGTCAGCACTCCTTAAAGCATAAGTGGACGAACATTTGACATTTAAGAAGTAATGGCATGCAGGGACTTCTCATACCAAGTACCGAACATCTAACAGTTGAGCTCACTGTCAAAAACTTGAGCCACCAATTTGTTTCTCTTCTTGACTTTATTTTATTCACATGAGAGAGGCCACCTTATATTGTGCTGCAAACAGTCACATTCTTTGCTCCCCATTGGTGGCTCAAGATTTCAAGTCCTAAGATAACGCCACTGATGCACACTTGCAAACACGCACACACACACAACCACACTAGATCTTCTATGGGATTATTCAAGGCCTGTTCATGCAAAGGTAAGCCCTGGCTATTTGCAGTACTAGCAGGATAATGATGACACATCCCAGGTTCATAGGGAGTCTCCTTTTCCAGGTGGACAACATTCCCTTGAAGAGATGGGCATTAAAGGGACTTCATTTCCAAATCCATTATTAATACAGATTTTCACTCTTATCTGTTTCTTTGTGATAAAGTGTCAGTAACTAAAACAAAGTACTTACAGTGCAGGTTGTGTGGCCAGCTGTCTTTGTGGATTGTAATTAGACTTTATTACGTATTACGTCTATTACAACTGTATTTGGATTAAGGGTCTTACTGAACTCAGAAAACCCAAACTAAACATCCTGTTCCAATATTTTGTGACAAATACATTATCTGTAACATCTCTTACATCTCCCATTTATACACCCATTACTTTTGCTATCTGTAGATCAAGTACCACATTAAATCAATGTGCCCCACAGACAGTGTTCAGCGTTGTCTGTAATGTGCCAGCACGGCACAATAAATGAACTCCAAAGAATTGGACACATTTTAAACTAGTTCAAAAGGGGAATATAGAGCCAAAGGTGACATAAAAGAAAAACAACAACCACCCTATTACGAGCAAGACTATTCTGATGACACACTGACCATAGTTATATAGCCTATACAAATTAAGATGTTTTGCTATTCAAATTTTTTAGTGTGTGTACATGTGTGCACGCACTGTAACACATCAGATCGGTCAATTTCAAAGGAAATTTGTGCTAGAGGAGAAAAGTCAACATATCCACAATCATGCACAATCAAACTGAGGCTGGTCCATTTCCTTCTCTGGTTAAATTCAACCACTTCAGAAATATTTCTCATGCTTTTAATTCTGCTGAGCCAGGATCAGGATAACCTTGCAGTGTGACTTGCAAGTAGTGTGATCTCCTTTTGTAGGGTATATTTTCCTTTTGCTCACATTCTTGTGGAAATGACCATTCACATTAGCTGGATTCCCGACATTATCTTAATGTTGTCAGATTGAGCCCTGAGCAAATTTTTTCTTTGGACATCCTTTTATTCTTCATAAAGCCAGGATCCCAACATCTCCCATCACTTTAAATTTGGTGGATATTTTCATAAAACCACAGAATTGGGTGGATGAAAATTCCAGATAGAAAATACTGAATGGAGAAGTGAGAGGAAACAGGAACAAGCGCAGCACTAAATATGGTCCAGTTGTTGCCAAGAGTAAAACATGCCTACACCCACAGTGGGTATGCAGAAAACTCCCTCTTACTCTAAAACACTAAAAACTTACAGCCCAACTGCAAGCCAAGTCATAACAAACAGTGCATTCATGCCTGCAGATGTAGACACAGTAAACATCCATGTCTAAGTCTGGAATAGGCCATCTGAGGCATGGATACGAAGCAGTGATAGAGACTTTGGTGCTGTTGGCCCTGCATAATCTTACTGACAATGCGGCTTTTGCTTAACAGAAATGTCAGTGATACAAGGCTGCTGGTCGAACTAAAAGGGTCTTATCACTGCATCAGGACGCTTCAAGTAGAGGAACCATGCAGACATGTTCTCCTATCAGACCTCTGTGTCTGGCAATCCAGCTTTATCTAAAATTCAGGTCAGACATTGTTAGAGTTGCCCTCCCTGGAGGGTGGAGGGGGGGTCATGCCATATGTCAATAAATATGCATAACTGGCAGCCAGTGTTATAGCAGAGGAAAGAGCAATTTGTACAATATGAGTTTTGAGCAAGGGGGGGTATAAAAGTGCCAGATGTAACGTTGCAATGAACCGGCGGATCTGTGGAGAACAAGCAGCTGGGTTTCTACTGTGGGCATCATCTCATATCGCTGTCAACTTTAATACAAGAGACATGAACAGCTTCCTGAACTCTCCCTGATGGGGACAGCAGATCACTTTTGACAATAATCCCCCAGTGATGAGCCACGTTATCTAAGCTACTGCCGTTTGTCAGAAACCAAGCAGTTAGCTTCACTTTCAACACGTTGAGATTTTGTCTTCCTACTCCTTCACACTCACACACCAGCATTTCATCTGGCAAGGTGGTCAAAGTGCGGTGAGACGAAGCTAAAGAGGAGCTATGTGAGCTGGTTAGGTCGTGATATGTCAACCGGCTCTCGGGCGACAGACTCCAACGTTGCAACTTCTGCTAACAACAAGTAGCATTTTTACTCTCACTCGGTTAAGCTAGGTCGTTTGGCTTTTGCCGAAATGTAACCGCGTCGGCAAGAGTTGCTTTGACAAATTCAACCAAGCGTTTGTTATTTAACGTGCGGGCTGCAAGTTTTTCCGCCTCCATTGTCAGAAGATAACAGGACACCGAGCTAACAACCACTAGCCAGAAAAAGCTGGCCGCGTTACGACGCGTTCAAATGCCCCGGTTAGCGGCGGCAGCTGCCAGCAAACATTAGAAAGTGACAACTACCCCGTCGGGCACAACCGAGCTCAAATATGACCGCGACAGACAAGAGTTTTCTTACCCATTTGGGCTCGCAAGCCTTTGAGAGTCGTAGCACCCTCCGCCATTTCTATGAAGTTTTTCCTCCTGTGTGTTTTTTTTTTTTTTTTTTCTAAAGCTGGGGCGCGTAACACATCTCAGCCGGTAGGACTCGGACACCACGGGGACGTGGACATCGAAGAGAGGGGAGGGGGAGCGAAGAGGGCTCACTCTGATGGGTTTTCACGTCCCGAAGCACGGACGAGCAAAACATTCAAAGTGCTACTGTGTGGTTGGAAAGTGTTGACATACAACCAGCTGCATATATACTGTATATCCTCATATATTCGTATAAAAGGCATATAAGTTAAAGTTGCAGAATAAATAGTATTTTAATGTTAAGCCAGTTTGCGATTTGAAATAACTCAAATACAACAAATCAAACTTATTTTGTTTATTATTATCTTGTAATTATTATCTTGAAATACAACACTGCTAACAGTTTTGGGGTTTTTTTGTTTCTGTTTTTAAATAAGATGCTCTTCCACAATCCACTTACATTACATGCATTACATTACATTACATACATAATGTACATTACATTGCACAGAACAGACTAGTGGTGGAACAAGTACTCCGGTTCTTTACTTAAGTTTAAATACTAATACAGCTATGTAAAAATACCCCATTGCAAGTAAAACTCTCGCATGAAAAATTCCACTTAGCTTAAAGTACTAACTTAATGTTAGTGTTAAAGTGTTAAAAGCACTGGTTTGGTCCGTTTGAGTGATATATAATTTTATATGACATCATTAGATGATTAATAGCCAAGCATCAGTGTGTTGCATGTGAGCAACATGTTAGGCTGCTGGAGGTGGAGCTAGTTCTAAGTACTTTAAATGCAGCGTTATATACAAGGACATGATTATTGGGAGAAAATATAAAGTTATGATACACAAACCTTATTTCAGACTTTTCCCTCTAATCTTTGATTTCTGGTAAGATTTTGAATCATTTGAACACTCAATGAAATGAAACTAAGGAGAAAACACTACGGAGCAGAGCTGTTAACAAACTCATAGACATCTGAAACATACTCACTGGAGTGGGGTCACATTTATATATTCATATTTTACATATTTATACTTGTAAAAATAGCATAAAGTGGATATAGTCAAATAAAGTAGCCCACAAATACCTCAGAAAAACTACTGAAGATCTTGAGGAACAGTGCTTAGTTATCTTGGCTCTGCTAAGGTTTCCTGAACATTACTTGGTAGTGATTCATCTTTTCAATACACGATCTAATGGGGTAGCTAGAAAAGTATTAGCCACATTTGCTGTAACAGTCAAGAGCGCCCCCTGGCGTTTATGAGTCGTCATTGCATGTTAATAAATCTAAGGGTTATCCTCCAGAGATGCTAACACCAGCTATTAAGTCTTAAAATAAAGAAAACAGTCGCGATACTTAAATGTGAATGTTCAGTTAGAGAAACGCGGTACTTTAATGATAAAATATTTTTCATCGGGCTCCTGAGATTCAGAGAGTTTTCAGACAAGAGGGAAAATAAATCTTAAATAAAACTGTAATCTTCACTGGGAATTTGTTCATCTTTTTTTGTTTGTTTGTTTGTTTGTTTATTTTGTTTTTTTAAATGAGATGAAAAAATAAATTGAAACCTTACCAGATTTACTGTGCTTGAAGATAGTGCAGAGCTGGAGATCAGGGGAAAATGGTCAGTTGGCAAACTTCTCCCACTGAGAGAATAACATTTTCTCAGAGCTCTATGTTCTTTCTCTTGCCATGAACACTGCATCCTCTGTCCTGGTCTGTCTCACATGCTTTAGCCAGAGGGCCTCTCATCTGTTCCACACGGTAAACAGGAAGTAACACCGCACAGAGGGTTCAGTTCAAATGACCTGGATATTGTGTTATTTAACATACAAAACGCGAATAATTGCTTCTTCTGAGGGTCTTAATCTATTAAATGTATTATTTTATTCATATGGACGTAGTAAACAAATGAAATTAATAAAATGCTTCAGGGAAGGTGACACCCGGGGTACTGCTTTCGTGCCACTTATTTCAACTTACAGTAATATCAGATTTTCACTCAAATTAAATTCATTTCGGGCCAAAACTGCATCTGCGTCTTCACAATAAGTACCAGGAATATTGGTCTGATAACAGTGTAACAGTGTCATGTAAATTGGGTCATAAATACTGAAGTCATGGTAACACATCCTTAGGGTCTAAGTGGCCACTTGTTCACCACAGCTCTGTGTATCCTAGCAACAACCTTAGGACTAGGCAAGAGAGCAGCAGCCTGGGCCAGCTGGGGCAGCAGCGTGTAGGTGGAGGTGCGCAGGTATTGAAAGAGGTCCTGGAAGCCTTGGAGATGAGCGACGGCCTGCGGTGGGACGCCCAATGACCGCGCCAGTTTCCTCAACGCGCTCCTGTTGTCAGCAGAGTCAAGCAGCAAGGACAAGTCCTGGACTGAGTCATAGTCGAGCATCTCAATACTGTGACCTGGACAGAGTCAGAGTGACCAGCATGAACTTTAGCTGGTTTGTCCCAACCTGCTAGGAGGCCCCAGGCAAAAGTTACAGGCTCTTGTATGGTCAAAATGAGTAACCACCTACAGTTGTCCTGTATGCATGTATTGTGTGCTAGGGCTTTAGGAAAACATACATACCTTGGGCTATTTCCCATATTGTCTGCAGTTTTTGCTCCATCTGATAATGACACAGAGAGGAAGTAAGAAGGTAAGACAAAGGCACTACTGCTTCTGAGCTGATCCTTACTTTAATTAATTGATTAATAATGAAAGGATGAATTCATTTGTAAATTGACCTGAGGCTTTGTCACATAATGACTGCATCTTATATTGACTGTGACCTTTTGAATCAATAGGTCAGAGTCTAGTGATATATTGGGTTTGTCCTTTTACCTTTTTTACACTTCAATTGTGTTTTAGATGTTTAAGATTCCAGTCTGTTCACATATTGTGACACTGAGCCCGTCAGCATTAAGAGAGTTATTTTGTTTTTTCCTAGTCTTTTATTTATTTATTGTTTTGTTTTGTTGGTTGGTTGGTTTCTCTCCTTCTTTTTTCTTTTTTCTTTCCTTTTTTTAAGAGGTAAAAGAACTCAAGGAAACTATTGCGAGTGGGGTCTGTTGTTATTGTTAGTGTTGAGTTGAGTGAGAAACATGGTATACTAAGCAGAGTACATCATTACAATCAATCAAAAATGATGTCGCATTTGGAATAAACTATCCACACTTAAATTCTGTAGTAGTGAGTTTTTATCAACAGTGTATTATATTTAGAAGAAATTAGATTGAAAGACGCGTGCACTTGACTTTGGTACTATTATCACCAGGACCCTAACATTAAGATACAATAGACCACTCGACCTCTTCTGTGATGTAGCAGCTGCTGTGCTGGTCTTCTTGTGTCATGTTTTCTTTCTTCTGACCGGAGGGTTTGATGTTGGTGGTGACATTAATCACAATAGAAGTAGGATGCACCTCATTCTCATGGCTCAGTGAGTTTAGGCCTCTGGGAAGACATGCAATTAATGAATCAGAGGTAAGTTGAATGAGTAATCATTCAGGATGTGGCATTTGTGAAGCACCTTAAGGAATCTTCAGCTGGAGCGGTTGTCATAGAAGGGGCCTCTGATTGTTTCGCTGTTGTCTCTTCAGGACACAAAGGTGTATCCTGAAGGCCTGCTGCAGACAGTAGTCCCTCGGGTTCATGACAATACTCGGGAACCTGCTCTGAATAGTGCAACAAGTGTCTTTGATCCAAACTTAGCCAAGCAAACAAAAGACAGATGGGAAGAAGAAGCAAAAACATCAAACACAGTGTGTAACTCACTGTATCTCTCAGCAGTCAATAGGGAAGCCCAAAGCAGCAGAGCAATGAGGAAAATTGAGGAAGCTGTTGCTGAACCAACCAGGACCATTGAATACGTTTCCCCTTTTACTTCTAGATTAACATAAAACATTTCAAATGCAAATTGAATACAAGAAATGAAATTGTTTGGGAAAATCCAGAGTTACTTACTCTTCTCTTCAGGTTCTTTGAAACTTTTCCTGGGCACAGCGAGGACACTCTCTGTTAGAAATTTGATACATGTAACATCTCTGCAGATTCACCAGTCAATAAAACTGTTTCTGCAAGTTTAATAACATTGTACAGTCATTCGATCCATGGTTGGCTTCTGGAGCTTACCTGCTTTAGAGCCCTGAGCTATGAAAAGCAAACACTCTTTATGGATTGTGTCATGCCTGTAACACAGCACACAAGGCAGCTCCACTTCTCCAGTTATGCTCCTGAGTTCATAATACCTGTACACACAACCACATTCATACACTTAACACAAACACAAAATATTAACACTTATCCGCCGCTTAGACTAGCACTATGGGTGCAGCTCACCCTGGGAGACACTGCCCACACATGGCGTCACTGGTGGGTGAGCATGCTGTCTTCTCCAGGCGGTTGAGCAGATTGCACTGGGTGCATCTTCTACAGGGACCCACACTTGCATCAGAGCTAAACTTCCCTTCTTCACACAGCATACAGACTCCTTCGCCACCATCTCCAAAGCCACAGTCCTGAGAACGATGGAAAAATTGAGTCATGTAGCGAGAACGGCAAAGAGAGGAAAATGAAAGGGGAAAAATGGTGTTACCACTGTAATGTGTTATATTTGTTACCTGCGAGAGCTGCTCTCCGGGGCCACATAAAGGGCATGCAACACAGGTGCCATTCAGATGTAAGAACTCTGTTGGCTCACAGCTCTCCCTAGATTGCACCTGCACACACCAAAGCTGAGGAAATACACATTTCAAATAATAAATGGTGGAAGAAGTATGCAGACTCTCTACTCTCTTTACTACAACTTCACAGTTGAAACAGGTCAGTCCAAGTAAAAGCCCTGGATTTAAAATGTTACTTTAGTAGAAGTGCAGAACTGTTATCAGTAAATGTACTTTAACAATGGCAGACTAACTTATTTTAAAGAAAATATGGTAAGACTTTAAGGACTCAACAAGGAACTGAAATTACTCAATAAGCAGATTCCCGAGTGAATGAATACTTTCTACCTCTGATAATTATGATTACCTGGAAATAATAGACCGTATCATAAATCTGTAAAAGGAAATTGCTTGAGGGTCAGACTCACCATAAGCAGAGCAGCATAGAGACAAATCTCCAGGGGCAAGGTGACCATGGTCCTTCTCTTCAGAGTACCAACTCCCTTGCTACAGTGGAATTGCAATGCTAAAAAAAAAAATCATTGTATTCTCCTTTGAACACAATTCCAATATTTGGTAAAACTTCATCTGTCAGACTTTAGAGGCCAAAGTCTAGTAAAGCAATAAAAACTTACTTGACACATTTCAATTGATCCATATTAACAGTGTATTACTCATAGACCTCATGGATTAATCTGAAGTTTGCAGCTTCCCCTGAGTGGTTTGCCTTTCTTCTTCTGTTTCAGCTATGGGGTAGACAGTGGTGGGACTGGTCTTTGGGAACCCCCCTCATTCTACATCACATGTGACGCAAGAGGGGTTCCCAACCAGAGCATCCACCAATGGACCAATGAACATAAGACTTTCAGGTCTGCCACCTGTGCGCCTCACGTCACACCTGGTCTTCTCATATTCCCTCCAGGGAACCCACCTGCTCGGGCCACGGCTTCTCAGACAGGGAGGGAATGAAGAGGGAGGAATTAAAATGTATGAATGAGACCCTTGTTAACAAACAAAGATACGTGTGTGTTTATGTGTGTGTGTGTGTGTGTTTGTGTGTGTGTGTGTGTGTGTGTGTGTGTGTGTGTGTGTGTGTGTGTATTACCACTATTGTTTTGTCCTCTTACTGACTCAACTGAGGAGAGACAAGGAAAGGGAAGGAAAGTGGAGTTGGAGATGATTATACAGTTGCAATATACTGTTTGACCACATTGTGGTAGCATGGATCCATAAAACTGACAAAAACATAATTTTGCCACACTGAGGATATTATTGGTGGAGTTATTGACATACATTGACTATCTAAGCTATACTACGAACTGGCCTTACTTTCAGGTCTATACAGCTGAGAACAAGGCAGACATGCCCATCATCCGTCACACAGAAAAGCCAATTAGATTTGTTTGTGCAGTTATCACCCGAGGCTATCTGTAAAGGACAAGAGTAGTATAAGAATATTACTCAGGTTATTTGCAGAAAATTTATGATAGCAACAACCTGACACAGAACACACACACACACACACACACACTTACACTCACACTCGAGCAAACCTGTGGTCTTAGCCAAGCCAACATTTTTGTTGTAATCAGCATTTGTAGAAGCAACTGCAGCCTATACAGATAATGTTCATATGACAAATTGCACCATCTTCTGCTTTTAGCCAATGAATGCCATCAGTGTTCATTAGAATCATTTCTCAGAAACGTTCATATTCATATAAGGATTTTTTAAAAAACAAAGTTTACATAACATCCATCCATCCATCCACAACATAAGAAAACAAAGCTTGCCATGTAGAGTACATCTGTGTCATCAACATCTGCACCAACAGGTTGTGTGTCAAGTCAGACTTTTCAACATCCTTCCTAATGGCATTACACATTAAGCTTTGTTAGGATACTTATTCACATTAAAAAAACTCAACTCAACCACAAACTCCAACACTTATACCAGGTACATATAAACAGAGCACAGAAAACATGTTGCATTTTAGTGGGAGAGTTGTGAAAGTCACAAAGGTATCAGAGTCGTGGTTTTAATGTTATCATGCTTGTTGGTTGTGTTTATTGCCAGTGATTAATGAGTAACTGGCTGAACTGAAGGGAGAGGGCGTGGAGGTCTTCATATACAGAAATAAAGTCACTTCCAGACTCACAGCTCAGCCAGCTTCTCGTGAACTAATATTTGATTGCTTAATTTCTCACAAAACATCTTTTGGATTTGACCACTGCAAAGAGAAGAGCACGGTAAGTCTCAGTTATTTACATTGCCACACAGATATAACCTAATCATTGTTTTATTTCTTCATAGTGAATGCAATCTTTCAAGTACTGTCACCTTTTGGTAGATGACCACTTGACTGACATTGAAAGTCCTGTGTTTTGGTTGCTGCCATGAACTCCCTATCTCCTCGGGCCATGCGTCTGTGTATGCAGCTATCATTATGTCTTCTGGGTTCAAGTAAGACTTCAGACCAATTAAATTTAATGATTGTCAAAAAACTTGACAAAGTTGAAAAAAGTACAAAAATATTGGAGCTTAATAACTGTAAATACAAAGAGTGTGTACACATTTAATGTCTTATATTTTTTATTATGTTTATGTGATTTTACTTTTACTGCCACTGACAATTAAGGTTTGAATTGAACTGAAAAAAATTGAGAATGATTGTTTGATGGCATACATTATGACAAATCAGTGTTGCCATGATCGTTAGGATGATGCTATTATTAAGAGAAAGCTGTTGTTTTAAGTCTTCATCTGTCTCTTTTCTTCCTGTGTGTCATTTCAGTTGCCTTTGCTGGTGGCAGCCTGTGGGGTAAGAAGGTGCATTTCACTGGCCGTCCATGCATGTGGCAGCTACAACCACATGTTGTGGTACCAGCCCTTAAGGAACTGAGTGTATGCATACTCTTACGCCACAACTATGTAACGGAGTGGACAGGTTTTGCCTACAAAGCACCAGGAGGTAGAAACATAGAGTTGGGACTTGGGGGCAGAGGTGCACAGCTCACAGTGTGGCTATTTGGAGAAGCACAGCATCTGCAGTGGGAACTAAAATTGAACGAATGGTCCTCTGTCTGTTTCACCTGGTCGGCCAGAGCTCAGAAGCTGCGGACCTACATTAATGGAACCATTCTGCATGAGGCCTTGGTGAATACCAACCTGCCCCGACATCTGGCCCCAAACGGCACGCTCACTCTGGGAGTTTCACATTATGTAGATGCAAATGGTGTCATACAGTCAGAGACTGGGAATAATTTGCTTGGTGAGATTGGTCGGTTCAGGATATGGGCCAGGGAATGGACTTCTGAGGAGATGAGGAGCCATAGTTGTGTAGATGGAGATGTGGTGAGCTGGGACAGGCAGCAGTGGAGTTACAAGTGCCCTCCTAAACTTGACAACAGCCTACATTGTGGTAAATACAATATAATCTTTTTCTGTTGAAATTTATGGACTTTGACATAGAGCTGTCTGAATTTCTCCCAGACTTTCCTCACCTATTCACACAATAAGTCAAATCACTGTAGGTGAGAGTTGAATGAGGGTTGTTCAGTAACCACAGTTTAAGGTCAAATAAAAGGTAAACCAAACATTCCTTTGTTCACCATAAAGTTGGTAAATACCTGTTTGCAAATATTACATATTTTCTTCTCTTTTTTTTAAGCATGGTCACATTATAAAATCAAGATGCTGGTTTACATTGGTCACTCTGCGGAGTCTGGAGATTGTCCACTCTCACTGCAGGATGTCACAAGACACTGGGTATGAAGAGTCAGCCGAGTATGTCACTGAAGTTTGGTAATAGTTAGATTTTCCCTTGAAGATAATCTACCCTTGTTGTCATCCCTTATCAGCTGGAGAACGTTTTCCCTCGCAACATTTTCATCCATGACGTCCATGTGTCATCCCAAAGGTAACACAACTTTTGGCAAAACACTCCCTTTAAGTGGGCAGTGGTAGAGGAAAATTCAGATCATTCATTTTGGTAAAAATAGTAATGCAGTAATATCAAAATACACAAATCAAAGTATAAGTCCTGCACTGAAAGTAAATAATAATTTTTGGACTTTAAATATCAAAAGTAATAATATTCAGTGCAAAAATATCTCCTGTGATATACTACTTATGTACTATATTTTTGTATCATTACAGTTCAAGTAACTCGTGACATTAAGTTGGTTTCTCATTGAGACACAGCAGATGTGTATGTGTGTTGGCAGTGAATGACAGAGGTTGTTGCAGTATAAGGCTAAATGTATTATCTGAACATGACTGCAATGCTAGCCTGCCCTCCTGTCTGTAATTTATGATATCTGTCTTTCCATACAGCCTAACCTGCCATGGGGTTAATAATTCTGCTGGTCTACTTGTGCAACAGCATCAGGTACTTTATTAAGAGTCCTCAGTTTGATTTTCCATGGAAAGAAACAGCAGTACCCTCAAATACCAGTTGATTAGACAAACAGATTAAACCCTTTTTTTTAGATTGACATAATGTCATTTTGCAAGGTAATTAATAACATACAAGAGCACTACGGTCAGTTTCAAGACAGCGTGGCTGCAATTACAGACTAAGCAGTTTTCATTGAGTAATGCAACCTTTATTGTTTCAGGGATCTTTAGACCCTACCTGCGACAAGTGGTAAGATGAATTTCAAGACCTACAAAAACTTTATGACCTGCAAAAGACTACAATAATTGCAGGACACATTAAGGCTGCATGGCACAAAAGAGGGGCAAAGCCAAATATTACCCGAACCCACAGGTGCAGTAGTTTACAGATGAAATTAATGGTACTTTGTTGTTTACTCCCAGTTTCAGCTGTGAAGTCCATATGAATGTGGATCCTGCTGCTAATGTAGAAGCGGTTCAGGCAGATATTACTACACTGCTGAATCTGACCTTCTCTTACAACTTCCTCAACCTAACAGCAGATCCTAATAGCATCAGCATACTTCCTGTGGGTACGTATCATCAGTACAGCGCACAAATATACTGTTATATTTCAGGGATTACTGGACCCTGTCATAGATTGTTTGAAAATACAGTTTTATGACCACGATTATTGTCTTGAAAAAGGATGTATGTACATGTCACATGATTTTGACCCTTCAAAGTTTTATATACATAATATTTGTTCAACTTTATATGTAGAAAGCAGACTCTATGTTTGACAGGGAGTGTTGAGGCATGCTCATTAACAAATTCATTTACGTCATTCAATTACCATGAACTTCCACTGTAAATGTTAATTAGATGAGTTAAAAGGATGTTACATAGATGCACCAATGAAAACAGGGAGTATAATGAAGCCAGAGAGCACATTTCTGCATTTCTAAAAATACCCAACAGGAACTGAGTGACTATTGATTATAAGAAGATTTAAATAATTTGATTTCCCTCAGACATTATGCTTTTTATTTTAAGCTTTTGTAATTAATGATTTTATTTGTTTTCTTCCAGAGGTGTTGCCTGTGGTGACAGAACCACCAATGACTGTCAGCACTGGTGTTGCTACATCAGGTGAGCATGTGAGAAAGAAGTAAACATTACATATAGTGGTTTGTCACTTTTATCCAAAGCAACTTACAAGTAAGGAACATTGCTAATGCTTCAGTACTGCAGGAAACTTTGGTGTAATTACTATGTACTGAGTCTATTTAATAAGTGTGAATTAGGGTCAATGTATATTAAGTGGTTCATCTACAATGATAGTAGTCATTTCATTTCCAGGTGCAGTTCTATTGACCTATTGATCTATTATATTCGGATATATTCATATAAATAATACCTTTTAATTTACAGAAACAAGCCTGACTCAACCCACTAACATGTCCACCACAGGAGAGCCTTTAGATCTCAATAAAACTGCCGGTCAGTTCACAAAACAAATGATGAATCAATTGGCTTCTTGATTCCTCTTTCCTCTTCACTTCAGTTCAATTCAGACACACAACTGGACTTTCTTAAATTACACTACAGCAGAATGTAAACCTTAAACAATAAAAACACAAGAAGAAAATCAAAGACTTTTTAAGTTCTGGTAATGAACACACGCACACACACAAAAAAAACAATGAGTAAAGGTTAATGTGATGGTAACAAATACAAACAGCAGCGGTTGAAATGGAGATGAGAAAAAGTGTTAAGCTGTGCTAGAAAACAAGATGTGGTTCAGAATTGATAGCACTTATTTCACATGACACAAAGAGGATCTACATAATTTATGGAAACCTGAATCCTGTTACTGTAAAAATCGTAAAGATATCTCTCTCAATTTGATTCTTCCTCTATGAATAGTCTTATCATAGTGACATAATATACCAGCCGTCTGTCTTTTCATCCCTGCAGTTGGACCAGATAGGTTCTTCAGAGTTAATGTGAACTTAAGTGTGACCGGCAGCCCTACAAACCCAGAGGTTTTCATCGAGAAATGGGTAAGAGATTCACATAATTGCACTTGAAAACATTTTTTTCACCCTAAAAATGTCTTGATATAGCCTTGTTACCCTCTGGCATAAGGTGAAAGAAGCACTGGAAGTGAATAACACCATGCATGTACTAAATCTCATCATAAATGTCAGGAGGTGGGTGACATGACATTTTATTGTTGCAAAACTAGCATCCTATTTGTCTTTGTAAGCTATGGTTTGTTTATATTCATCTGTAATATTTCATAGGAACATGGAGCAAAACAGTGGACTGACAGTAAGTATGGACATTTTAGGTAATGCCAGGATCAATATCCCTCACCCTTGCAACAGCTGCTATTTACAACTCACCTTCTCTTGGGTTTCTTTTCTCTTAGACTTCCTATGACCAGCGAAAACAGTAGGTGACTTAAAGAAAGAAAGTAATAATTATACTAAAATTTGCTTATACCGCCTGTTTTGTCATGCTGTGTACAGCTCCATTTCATTCAAAACCAGTGTTGTTGTTACCACTAACTGTGTGTGTCACTGACAGATATCAATGCACCTTCCACGTTCAAGAGTACAACATTAACAGTGTTGCAGAAATTTTAACTTTCATTAACACTGCATTAACATCAAAGTATGAAAATGGCTCCATTATCATTCAAACAATGGACGTGGCAGTCAAGCACATAAGTAAGATGAACTTCTTGAGTAACATGAGTAAAAACTAAAAGATTTGTTTAGTTATGAAAAAAACATTGAAACAATTTTTTTTTTTTTCAGTGCCCGAAAACTGTCCAGAAGAAACTACATCAACAGTCTATGGACAATACATTTGGCCTGAGACATTTCCACAAGTCACACAAGAAATGGGATGCAATAAGCCAAAATCAAAAAGAGCTTACAGGCTTTGGTAAGACATTACTTCTTTCCTTTTACCCAGTGGATTTAGTGTTTCACCAGAGACAATAAAAATTGAATTGCCATATTTCAAAATTATGAGCTAAACACATAATTTCTTTATAAGCATTGTGTATCATGCTGGACAATACGATTTGCAGTTGCTGTTTCACATTACAAAACAGAGTATTTCATTGTGCCTTAGATATAATAATAAAGCATATCTTGGTTCATATTTGAGACAAACTATAATACTATTCAGGGATTTATTCACACCAGCCTGAGAGTGAGTCATCTGGGCTGATAGTCATTCTAGTGATGAAATATGGGGGGAAAGCAGGGATTTTATTGTCCATTGCTCTATTTACTTGTACAGATCCCAAGATCCTGTTCATCTTTGTCAGAACAATCTGTTTCCATAGAGACAGCTCACCAAGACAAGAAAATTCCCTCAATTACAATGTCCTGTTCCAACCAGTCCTCCCACTGTGCACACAAGCTCTGACCCGACATACGTAATGCTCATGGATCCCTGCCAGCCTGCAGCTCATTCGAAAATCAATTTCCTATAAGTCCATTATTAGTGAAATGAAGGGCTTCAATCTTCCTTAAATCATTTGATACAAATATCACTGAGATATATGACTAGTAAGTAATATGGGTTATTAACTTTATGGGCTCTTAGCGTAACACTGGGTTGATGCTTATTAAGAAAATCATCCACAGTTGACAGGTGTTTTTCATTTTCCACCTCCCTTATTGGAAACTGGCAATGATCTTACAAGCTGAGCAGGCAAGCTAGAGACACTATGTACTCTGTTGGACAAATTTCATCGATTCAACTAGAATCATAAACAGACCAGAGAGAATAGCTCTTGTCTTTTGCCTCTTTTATTTTGGTTCCCCCTGATTTTCCTCTCTTTTCAGTAAGTTAGACCTTGAAACTGACATGACCAGCTGGGCTGAGCCTGATATGACAAACTGTAAGCAAGTGGTGACCATATCAGACCTCAACAATATCACAGTCACTACTGGTAAGGACATTATAGTCTGTATGTACTATTGCTTATAATGGCTGATTATTCAAAAAGAAATAATTGCAATTTCAGGGAAATCATTAACCAAAGCTATCGAAGTAAAACAATTCATTCTTGCATCTAAATAAAACCATGACAAAAACAACATGATAAAACACACAAAACACAGCAAAAGGTATTAATGACATTACTGATTTCTAGGTAATGCAGCTGAGGTTGTGGACATTATTCAGGACCTTGTGAATGTCCAGTTATCTAACAGTGCAGAGCTCTCGTCCTCTGAGCTGAATTCAGTGGTGGAGAAGCTCGATCAAGTGGTTAATATTAGCGTCATCAAACCTGCTGTTGGTGCTGACATTGTCACTATGATCACTGATATCCTGCTCTCCAAAACCAACGTCACACCAGTGGCAAACATGTAAGTGTAATTCTGGTTCATCTCAAAGCAAGTTTTTCTTTTCTTCTCTTATGTTATCGTTAATCTGTTTGTTTGTCCCTGGCAATAGTGTCCTTAATCTGACAGATAAAATGGGGGACAATATGGATTTCCCAGGTGAATCAGTAACTTTAACAGCTCCCTCACTGGCGCTTTCCATGATCAACACATATGCAGATGGATTCAGTGGCCTCACTTTTGGTGTATCCTTTGACTCATCTCTCCTGCTTCCAAACGTAAGCTGCTATAAATGTGATTCCACAGGTAAAAATAGATGCCCTTTTGGTGTTATAACTCAAAATCTTGTTTAACCTGACCATTTAAGGACAACATGTGTTGTATTAATGTCCTTGAACGGTGAGGAAACGCAGGAAACTATTAATGAACAGACATGCATTTAAGCATTCATGGCACATGAAGCTTCAACAAGGAAGCAAATGACAAAACCTGGAGTCTAGTACAACTTAAAATTTCCAGATTTAGGTTTAGGAGCAGTACTGTATATTTAAATAGTCAATACCATGTAGCAGTGTGATTCACAAATATTCATGTCAGAATTATTATTTTTGTTTTTCAGACTTTTGTAAACCAGACCTCTGTGAATAAACCACTTCCAGACACAGATGCGACTATCTCTCTGCCCTCTGAGCTCCACAACTTTTTCAAAAGAAATGCAACTCGCATTCAGTTTCAGTTCTATGGGACAGACGACCTTTTTCAGGTACTCTCATTTTATCTTATCTTGTTGTTTCTTGTTTTCATTGTTGTTGTCATAATTTTCATCTTTTACTTCATCATCAAGCTCAAAAATTAATACATTATATCTGATTTCTTTAAGTGTATGAGTGTTTGGTTGTGTGGGTGTGACTATTTCCTGGTTTGGCTCCAATGGTTGTCAGATATCCAATGAAAAACCTTTGTTTGATTAATTTGATTCACCAAACAAGATGCAATAGGTGGATAGAAGTGTGACTAACCTTTGGGAACATCCAGCCTCACTGCTTCCCTCTGTTTTCCTTCTCTATGCTAAGCTTAGATAACCTGTATAACTACACACCTGATTGGTATTGGTCTTTCCATATAACTTTCAGCAAGAAATTAAATAAGCATATTTCCCCAGAATAATGATATATTGCCAATATTTAATTGATTAATGACATTAATAAAACATTTCTACTTACTGTGATTTATGACCTATCACAGGTAATGTAATTATTTAATTTTTACTAGGACCTGGATACAACCAATGCAGCGCAGAGGAAACTGAACTCCTATATAATAGCTGCAAGTATCAATAACAGTCATATCAGCAACCTGAAGGACCGAGTGGTGGTGACCCTCAGACATCTAACATACACACAGGTGAGAAATGACTGCTTTTCAGTTCATTAGTATAAATTAGGGTTTATTTAATTTGACTCCTTTCCTCCTTTCCTTTTTTTCTTACAGCCAGAAGACAAAGTACAATGTGTGTTTTGGGATTTCCAGAAGAACAGTGAGTTGAGCATTATTTAGTACACATATTTTTTATGTTTACAGCTGTACTTTAATGATTTACACTAACTGAGCCTTGTAACTTTTGAGGAACCAGTGACATGGATGAGTAAAGGTCCCTAAACAACTGAGCCTTTAATCAAACATTGTGTGTGTTTTCAATCGGTGTGCATGTTCGTCAGATGGGAAAGGTGGCTGGGACAGCAGAGGGTGTGAAATCCAGAGTGTTTCTTCTTATCAGACCAGCTGTCTCTGTGATCACCTCACACATTTCGCTGTGCTCCTGGTGAGTCATTTGTCGGCTTTTAATAAAGTGAACCAGGAAACAAGCAACAGTGTGAAGCACTAACATAATGAGTTCCGTCAAGTGAGTATGTAGCTGCTTTCGTTTCTAATGATGAAAGATGCTGATGTCAAAGCCACAATGTGGGAATAAAAAATATATAATGTGAAAACATTGCAATTATTTTTTAAATAATTATCATCCAGCTATTTACAGCTTGTGCTCTGCTTGTTTTTAATGCTACAATCACAGTGTGTTTAAATTTTGTCCTGTTGGTATGTCATGTTTTAGGATGTGTCTCGAACCTCTGTCGGAAAGACAGACAGTCAGATTCTGTCATTGATTTCATACCTTGGCTGTGGTATATCCTCCATCTTTCTGGGTGTCACTCTCCTCACCTACCTGGCATTTGAGTAAGTCACATACAATGACACCAATTTAATGACCTATCATATTGAAACACATCACAAAAAAGGTTGGAGGATGATATATATATATTAGAATTTATATATATATATAAGTAGTTTATGTGTTCATTACATTTGATTATTATTACATTTGAATTTAGGGCATACAACCTTAAGACTTTTAATTAAAATTTTTCTATCACTGAGTCTCAATCTTTATCTCATATAAACTTCAGGAAGCTACGCCAGGACTACCCATCTAAGATCCTCATCAATCTGTCAGCTGCCCTGCTGGGGCTGAACATGATCTTCCTTCTTGATGCCTGGCTCTCATCCTTCTCCAACTACGGCCTCTGCATTGCCACTGCTGCAACGCTGCACTATTTCATGCTGGCTTCTTTCACCTGGATGGGCCTGGAGGCTGTGCACATGTACTTCGCCCTGGTCAAAGTCTTCAACATCTATGTTCCTTCCTACATTCTCAAGTTTTGTGCTGTAGGATGGGGTAAGAGAGAACTATTAAAAGGCAAAAGTCCAGCATTGGTGAGCTTTCATTTGCTGATTGAGTTCAGGACAGAATTTTGTGACTTCAGAATAATTTCCCAATAAGAGATAAATACAGAATGAACAAGTAAATATTTGTGTGTGTTTTCATAGGTATTCCTATGGTCATAATCAGCCTGGTCTTGGCAATAGATAAAGATGCCTACGGCAACATGGCTGAGGAGTCTGCAGTCATGCTTCAATCCACTGACCAATTGTAAGAACAACACTGGGCTGTAAGGTGAAATCAAAAAATCTCTAAGTTGGGGGCATCATGTTTAAATAGCATGATTAAAAATGACATTTTATGAATAAAACTGATAAAATGTATAACATTAAAAATGTACCAGTGATATTGAGAACATTTTATAAAACAACATTTTATAGAAATATAGAGGATGGCTTTTTATGAAACCAAAGCAAATGACATGACTGTCTTCCTACCTCCAGCTGCTGGCTGCAGAATGACATCTTCTTCTACATGACGGTGGTGGCATTTGTTTTTCTGATCCTGTTGTGCAACATCTCTGTATTCATCGTGGTTCTGATTCAGATCAAACAGATGGGGGCCAATAAGCCCTCAGCAAACAGCCGCAGCTCTCTGCAGGACTTGAGGGCAGTGGCCAGTCTCACTATCCTGTTAGGGCTAACGTGGTCGATGAGCTTCTTTTTCTTTGGGCCAGGCAAAGTGGTCCTGATGTACCTGTTCTGCATCTTCAACACTTTCCAGGGTAAATATGCACTGCAGCTGGTATTAAATAGATTTTGATAATTTTCAGTACATTTGTAATTATGGTAGTATTTGTGTCACCTTGGAAACATGTTTTGACTGTTGATTGGGATCTTTTTTGGAAATGACTGTGGACTGAGGAGTGTCGACTATGTCTGCTCTTGTGTCCCAGGTTTCTTAGTTTTTGTCTTCCACTGTTTGATGAAGGAGAATGTGAGGAAACAATGGAGAATCTATTTGTGCTGTGGACGTTTCAGGCTCAGTGATTACTCAGGTACCTGTTGTGAAGCAAAGCACTGCTTGTGGTCATACAATTTTAAAGTATGATGGCCAGATGGTGGAAAGAAGTATTTCAACAGTGTATGATCCATTGCTTTCTCTTTTTTGTATCCTGTGTTCAGACTGGAGCCGCTCCATGACAGTGGGTGGCCACGGCAAAAAGAAAGATCTTATTCATTCAGTCACTTCTGATGACACCTCTGACATCAGGAAGGTGTCTGACTCCTCTACAGGATCAGCACCAAATCACCACCACCAGGGGGCATGAGTGGCCTCTGTATATACCATTCTGTATAGCTCTCATTACTGGAAGGGCAAGACCTGCACATCTGGGGCATTTAAGTAGCATAAATTCAGGGACCCTGCCTCACGGTGGATAGACAGTAGACAAATGGATAGACAATAGACTAGCTTTCATAGAACCAGTTAACATATGCACTTATAATCTTGTGTATTTTATTTGTACCTCTGTCAACATTTTGGGCTGCAGGTCTTTTACTGCTAATAAAATACACCAACCAAAACACATTGACAAAACCTGCCATTTGGTGTGTGTAGTTTTCTTAGTTTTGAAGTGTACCAGTTTAAAGCATCATCTTAATCATTATAAGTAAATTATACATGGGGTCAGTTTGTTGTAAACAAAGAAATATTAATAATTTACAATTGGCAATGTATAGGTAACTTACCAGCAACATTACCTGTCATGGTATCTTCTGTACCTAAACTAGTAATTGAAGCATACATGTGCTTTATTTTAAAAAAAACATTCACAATTACTTTATTATGATCTTGCCTAATACAGGAGAACAAAGCCAGTGAGGGATGCAACAACCTTATTGAACGATGGGTTTAATTTTGAACATTTAAATCGTAAATTAGCACTGACTGTAAATCACATGCCCTTCTCTGAGTGCATTAGCCATAAAACAATATTGTGACATTTCAGGCCTATAGAATGTAATTTTTTATTGCCTTCAAACGTTGACTTACAACAGTTTACAAGGGTTAATGTGCTCACACTCACTCACACACACACACAGAAGACATAAAGATTTTGTTAGACTATTTTTCACTGTAAAGGCTGTAAAGATGGTGACACAGCCTGCTGCAGTTTACACCTGCAGTTAACTCACTCCCATTACTCTTAACAACCTTTGAAAAGGCAAAAGTTGCTTAATGTTCATGATTTCGTAACTGCTCAATTGTTGTCTCTAACTGTTGCAACCTGATATGTTTAATTGGTAAAAAAACCTGTATGATGTAACATGTTCATGTTATCTTATTACAAACAACTTATTAAAGAAATTCACTTTCTGCTCTGATATCCATGATGTTGATTTTTAACATGAAATTTGGTCTCATACATCTTCAAATATGTCACTAACAATTCACAGTAGAGTTGTTTGTAAGATGTCTACAACTTTTTAACAGAGGAATGTTTTAATAAGGTGTCATTCAGGTTCTGGAGGAACTTGCTGGATAGCATTCTGTTCATAGCTGTCTGCGTCCATAACACGCCCTCCCAGATGAACACATCAAGTAAGCTTGGAGGATCTGAGAGCGAAATGTTTTGTCTGTAGTGTAGAGAAAGAAAGGAAAGGCAACTGATGTCAATGACTCTGATGTTTAAGCTGAAATCAAGTTAGATTTTCTCCAACAATTTTTGTTGCTGCTCTTCTATGCATTGATGAACCAGTCAATGCAAGGATATACTCCCTGTTCATCTTCGGTCAATCATCAGGTCAGGTAGGAAAAGCAAGTTAATTAAAATATGAATGTGTATATGAAACGATTATGACAATGTTTTGGTTCTTGTGTTCACAAGTTATGCTTGAAGATCTTTGAGGTGTTCACTCCTTCATATACATATAAATTTTAATGTCAGAGGTTAAAATCTAACCAAATCCCCTTCTCATTTTTCACAAATTAAAAAGTAAATTCATACAAATGTTTCATACACTACATTCTTACTGTTTGTGTAAAATATTTGGACAACTGTAATCAGTCTGTTTCAAAGACCGTCAGCAGTCCATGAATCATTCATGTCATATTAGGTTGAAAATACATCTGATAAACAGAAAATGCTGGTTTACTTCACTTTATGAGAGTTTAGATTGTGTTGATTCTTGGTTTGTCTGTTTTCAGTCACAACTGACCCATGGAGGATAGAACAGAAAACCAGAGAGCTGTGAAGGTGGAGGAGCATTCTCGGTGTGTCATCCTGACTTATTTCCAGGGGGATACCAACAGCATGGTGGATGCTCACTTCACCAGGGCTCTTAGTAAAGGCTGCAAGGCCAAAGCTCCAGGAGCAAAGATAAAGAAACTTCATAAAACTATTAAATTGGGTAAGCATATAAAATCAGCAGTGTATGACCTACCAGACTACAAACAAGACGATCTATCTCAGTCATCCTCACTGCATGACTTATTTTTTTCTCTGCTGCAGAAGACAACAGCCCTTGTCAGGGCATTGGTGTGGACTCATACACACAGTCACAGCCCCCTTCTGTACCAGGGCATCTCCTAAACTTCAGCCCTGCAGACAACACTCACACTCCGAGCTCATGGCACTCGCTCGCAGCCAGGGCAGGAGAGGGCCCAGCTTTGCCATCCATTGCATACTCCCTGTCCCCAGAAGGGCTGAGCCTGACTGGGCAGCAATACGCCACATCCCTGCTCAACCTGCTGCATAGTGACAGGAGTGAGATGGGACCTAGTACGGCATCCACCTCCAAGCCAGAACTGCTTCCCAGTTGGACAGTGCCTCAAGGGTTTAGAGAATCTGTGGACCCTGCTGGAGGATTTGAACCTGGTAACTGGAGCTACAATACAAAATCTTTAAATACGATTTAAATGATTATACCTGGACCTCAGATAGAGAACTCTTTAGGATCCTGAGTAGTTTAAAAAAGAAACAAATCAAGCAGTTCCTCTGACTGTGACTCAATAATTACTAAAATTGAGGTTAGATACTATGCCAATGGTAAATATCTAATAATTATCTGGAACTACACAGTTAGCTCTTCCTGGTTAAAGCGGTTCACATGGAGGCCACTGGTTTCTCACATCAGTCAAGAGAAGTAGAACACAACCTATCAAAACATTTGTTACTTGTCCTTTGTCACTCTGGTGGAAATTTCCGAAGATTTCCAAAGATTTCTAAAGCCCAAAAAACCTCTGGTAACAAGACTTGACTTGCTCAGTATCTAATGATAAGCTGTTAACAAAGTGCCAAAGGGGAACTCCTGATCAATTACTAAATGGAATGTAACCAATTTTACTTCGTTACGATGAACTTATGTGTAAACTCAAGGAGCTACCAGCTGAGTTCTCACTGTAAAAGCATTTTAAAATACTCGAGAGACAGCTTCACTGTTCACATTAACAAATTATATTCAGTAGTTGGTCATGGGGTATACCCAAAGAGCAGGCATGAGCCACTACTTCTTCACTTAAAAGCAGCAATTATGTGTCATTTTGCACTAACCACCAACTTGATTCATAGTTAATTAGTAGTGGAAAGTGGTCAATATGGGGGTTAATAGATATGTAGGAGCTAATGATGAGACAGTAGACCGGCTATTACATCTGGAGTTCTTCGGGAATTAGTTAATAACCAGTTAGCTCCTGATTTTCTCGTTGGTAACCTTGGTAACCTGTTTAGAAACCACTGACATTTTGTTTTCTTTCTGTCAGAACGGCGCCTAGAGAAGAAGGACTTGTACTGGTATTGAAGAAAGGCCAACTGGTGCAGCAGAGACCACTCAACATGCACAACACAAGTTTATCCGGCTGGCTTTTTGTTCCTTCGGGTAGTTGTTAGATGGATTCTCACCAACCAATCCCCAGATTTCATCTGAGAACTCACAGAGAAGAAACAGCGTTTCCTTCCCCATTCCCCATTTCTTAGTGAAATTACCTCAGTGCGTCAGCATGTAGAAACTGGAACAGACGTCCTGAAAGGAAACACTCTGACAAACCTGTTATTCAACTCTATCATTCCTCTTGTAGATCTCTGAGCACTGTATAGGTTGCATATTCTTGTATCTTTGTCAGGCACGTTGTCTTAATGGGCCTACACCAGTAAAAACACCAGTATTAAATTCTTACATTGTGAGCCTTTAGCATATAAATATTAATTTTAATATCTGTCTGCAGTTTACCTGGATTCATTTGAATTTTAAAAGGATAGTGATGTATTACTAATGACTTGCTCTATAATCTATAGTTTAAGTAATCTTTGAAAAGTGTTTTGAATCATATACACAAATGTGTAACACACAAATAAATATCTGAGCAGACGGTTAAAAAATTGTAACATGTAAATGCGTGTCTAGTGTGTCCAAAATGTGGCTTTGTAGAGTTATGAACACCAGACAGCAAACTGTACAAAGTGAACAATAGTGACACCCAAAGGAAAAAGTGATACTACAAGCTCAATGATGTGCTGCATACGATATGTACAAAGACATAAAGACATATGATCAGTGAAAGCAACTGAGAACATTTACTCAAGTACTGAACTTAGGTACAATTTTTACTACAAAATTAAAGTAGCACTTACATTATATTGTATCAATAATGATGACCCACTAATATAATTATATACAGTGTCACTGACAAGGTTCATTCTGCATAATGAATAATTTTACTTCTTGGGGCTGAAGTACAATTTGTTGCTCATTTACATACTAACTTACATACTTTAAGAGTAATACAATTGTGAATGTAGGAATTGTACTTGTAATGGAGTATTTTTATATTTCATTTTGCATATTTTACTAAAGGAAAATTATTCGACTACTTCTTTCACCATTGCGTGTGATTTATCTTTACCTTTAATTATTGGTATTGTCAAAGTCTAAGGTGTTCAACATTAAATAAATACATGAGGGAGATGTTATGAAATGAGTAGTCTTCTGAATTAATACATGCACTGAACAATTACCAAAAGCTTTGGTTTGAATAAACCAAGTGGTAACACTTGACTGTCACCACTGTGACTTCACCCACTGATTTGTAAACTGCTGCTTTGAAGCCTTAAGTTTATAACTTGGCTGTCACATAGTGGCCACACCCTAAGGCCTACCTTGCTGCATTGATGAAGACTGAAACCAGAGATTGAGACCATAAACTCATTAGGAAGATTTTTACAGAGATAATAGATCAAGTACAAAGTGGGGCCATTTTCCCATAGACTTCAAAACAACCTAACCTTTTCTTGCAACCAAATGGAGTTGCCCCTTGATGGTTATTGGATATAATGTAGTTTATTGACTTTGAAGCTATTTTCATATAGTCTATGGAATGAACAGAGAGTCCGACACTGTTTCAGGCTCTGTTCTGTTTGTCATGATTGACAGACAAAGACTTGATGAAGAAGTACATTGGGAAAGAAAAACTAAGTTTATAAAATTATAAACTAAAATTAATAGTAATAATCAGTAATAATGTTAGATTGATCAGATACTGAACATGCTGGATCTGTTTCATTGAGACTGAAGTTTGTTTTCCACACTCCAACCCAGGTACAAGGGCAAATTTGTGGTTATTTTCTAGCTGAGTAGAGATTTGCTGTTGCATGGAGCAAACTCACTACAGCTACATTAGAGCAGCTCAAACAATGAATTCTTGTTTTATCAGCAGAAAGTAACAGGTTAATATGAGCCTAAGATGAGGTGTTACAGAAGCTTCAAGACACACATTGTTCATCATCTTCACCTGGACAGATTTTCTCAGCTCCATTTATCTCTTTGAGTTTTTACCTTTTAGCACATCCACATGACCTATTTCATTCATGAAGAAGACTTGAGTAGAAGTTGTTGTTGTCAATATTATGTTCGCTCCTTGAGTTTGGTTCAGTTAATACCAGCTTTTTCTTTAGCTTTGGAAAGGAGGCTTATTAAAGTTCCACATCTAGATGACACTTTTTGTAAGGTGTTAGTATTTGGACAAGATAATTGAAGGTCATTCTAACCTCAGATAAGAGGAAGTCAGGACTCAAAGTAGGTTATGATGTAGTAAAGTCTTGTCTAGTAGCATACTAGTCATTTTAGCATAATCACATCTAGAAAGGCAAATGGCTTGCAGGCAGAGCAGCAGGGAGGTACTTTCAATTGGATGCTATAATTAGCATCTAGTTCATTGCTCACAATGATTATGATGGCAGTGACAGGTATAATGTTTATGTTGTTCACTATCTTGGTTTCGTGTGTTAGTATGCAAACATGATCTAATTTCAACTACACACAAAGAAAATATCCGCTGAGGCTGATGTTAATGGTATTTTTTGTATGTTTTTGTAGTTTTGTAAGTACCTGCACAAATTGATATTATGACCTATATGATATATGACAAAGGGATTATTCATGAGTCAAATATGGTTCGTATGAGTTCTTCTCAATTCTCAGTCATGGAATATGATGACAAATCCACATCTATCTACACACACTAATCATGGCTACAGATGGAGGAGAGTCTGTCTCCACATGATGAGGGTGGATTATTGATGGTGTTATGCTAATATTAGTTTTTTCCCATCTGGTACTGCATAAACCCTGGGTTGGTTACCAAACGGGCCTACTGAGGGCTCATGGACCCCAAGCCAGGTACAGGCACTGGTGGAACAGGAGGCTTTTCTTGAGTCTGTGTCCAGGGGCCAAGCACTGCCTGTGTTTGGAAATATCTCAACTATAGTAACTGGTTGATCTTAAACATACTTATAACACATTTGTTGGCAACAATGTGCATGATGCCTACACAGTCTATAAAGACTTCTCATATATCTTCAGTTGGCAGTTTATCAGGTACACCAAGCAAAAACTACTGCAGTTTAATGCAACAGGCTTTAATCTTCAGTTTTCATCAAAACTGTTTTATGGAGGTGTTAGTATTCATTCAACTTTATCATTGTCTTAAAGTATATAGGTGAGTCAGCAGAGTTGTATTATACAGAAAGTTCTTCCTCTCATTTAACCTTTAGTCATTCCTGACTGATATAAATGAGGTGGACAAAAGTAGTTTCTTTTAGACGTTTCACAAAAGATAAAAAACTATTTGAGGGCTTAATATCTCTCACCGTCTTCTGGTGTGAGATAATCCGTAAAGATAGACGGTCACAGTTTGTACCCGTAAGATCAGTGTCATACACAGTATGACAACTTTACTGTCTTGTTTTGTAAAAAACAAATATCCAGAAAATGCATCAAGGCTAGATAGAAATCATAACATCCTGTCAAGACTTGCAGAATAAAACCAAAACAGAAACAGGATACAGGCTGTAATTAAGATCTTGGACTGTTCTATTCTACCCAAAAGATTGTCATATATCTTTTGATGAGATCACCCACCCCTAATCAGAAATAATTTCAGAGTAGTTGTAAGTGTGTGAATTGAGTCTTAATGAGAAATTCAAGTTTTTGTATTTGTATTTGTACAAAATGTGCACAAAAACTCAACAAATGATATCAATGGTGCTGGTGTTTATTAAACCCTCTGATACCACCCATAGGAGTGTCTCCTCAATAGCGCGCTTTACTGCAGCAGATGGACAGCGGGCATCGTGGATACAATACCAAACAACTAGACTGTACCAAGAGCATCCTACCTACCTCATTGCCACAGTAACCATAATCATGGTCCTGGCTTGGTTAGGTTTTGGAAAAGATTTTGGGTTAAGGTTACCATTATTGATGATAATTAGGATATAGGATAATAAGGATCTTGTAATGGTGAAATCTTTTCATGAGACAATAAATCATAATTACAAGCTATTTCAAAAAATGATAATAATAATAATAATAATTAAAGAAAAATAACAAGTTAATAAAAATATATTTCCCACTATTTCCCGAAGCAGATGAACCCAGGTAGCACCATAATGCCTCTTTCTTCTCAAATCAGTAATGATTCATAACTAATTTAACAATTTCTAAGATATATACTTGTAATCATAAGAAAGGGGCTACAATTTCATTTTCTTTTTTCATTACATGGTCTTAATGTTTGTATGGTAATTTGAAGGTTAGTTAGAGGTTAGGTTACTTTGCTTGCAATTATGAAATTATGCACTTAATGTTTCATTGTCTTTAAATGTCTATTTTATTCTCAAATCATCTCATGCAAATATGTATGATAGAACAAACTGCTGCAGAGTTCCAGTATTGTCCAGTATTTATTCATATGGTAATATGTCATTTTACCATTGGAGTCTTTCGAAACACGGTTTTTAACATACCGTTGTCTTCAAGACACCACCATTAACTGACATAATTAACACAAGACAAGATTTTTTTCCCTTCTCAATCCTATCACACCAAAGATATTAAGACCCAACTCAAGACATTGTGAGCTTGACAAAACAATATGATGATATAATCTCAATCAGTAGCTGAACCATAGCTGTGTCTTTTTGGATCTTCTTTTGGTATTTATCTGAAATTATTTAATTTTCAAATTCCTATAGTTATTAATTCTTCACTTTCTCTCTCTCTAACCTTTCCATCAGTATCAGCTACTGTAGTTTCAGTTTCTTATTCTATTGATTGTTGTATTAGTTATGTTTTGTAAAGGTTATAAACTATAATATTTGTGTTTCCTTTCCCACCATTTGAAAACAGTTGGATCCTAATCTCATGTCTATTCAGATTGAATTTATGTGGAGAAAAATGCTTCAGTTGAACTGTCTTTATTAGGAATATGGCTAAATCCCTTTAGTCAAATTTGAGTTCTCTTATGTTCTTTACATTACAGTAAGGACTGATGTTGAATTTAAAGAACTCTTATTTAAAGAACATTTAATGTTCAATCTCAAAATGGTAACAATTAAATATATAAGAAAGATAAACTGCATGGTTCATGCTTTAGTTTACTTGAACTACATTTCTCATTGTTTCCTCCAAAGTGGATTTGGGTTTCTTGCAAACTGATTAACGGCAGAATTAGATCAGATATGAAGGAACACGTGTTTTTGATTAGTAACATTCTTTTGTTTTCATTTGAAAAGCACTGTGCACTCTAAACAAATTAAAAAAATAAGCACTAGAACTGCCTAAAAGTAACAGAGCAACAAAAGAGGAGAAGTACTGTGATTCTGATTCATTAAGCAGCTTTCAATGTTAGCAGCTAAATCATGCTACATTTAAGATGTATAAAAATCTGATTAGCTTTACTTAAAACATAAAACCTTTTAAGGAATGTGACTCTTGAAGGGTTTCTCCTTGTCTGATAGACAGACTGTGTTTGTGATCTGCATTCGACTTCATATGGAAAATGCAGCTCTTTTAGCTTCACACCAGACAGCATCATAGAGATAAGCAAAACAATTATGATGCTGTGAAAACCAGAGAACTATCTTTAACTTGACAGGACTGAGGGGCCACGTCACCTGTTAAAATATCATACTCCACTGCTGCTTCTACAGGTTTACATAATGTATGTTGGTGCACATACAGATGTAAAATTAAATAAGGAGTAAAAAATACTGCACACATAGTATATCTGAGACAAAATCCTGCCGTCTTCTTCTGCTCAAGATCAGAATAAAGGCAGATGCCTATTAAGAGAACATTTTATTCCTCTTTGCCTTACAGAGCTCACAGGGCGCACACGGAGCCAGTGGTGTAACAAAGCCAGAATCAGGAAAGAAGATGTAGCATGTATGGATTAGAGGGACTTATCATCAACAATTGTCAAGTATTTCTAGTATATTTTGAGATACATTTGTATGTAGAAGGAAGATTGACAGCAGATGTGGAGGAGGAATAGCAGACAATCAGCATTTCTACAGGGGGTGGCATGGATTCAGACACCATTCAACCTTGAAGCCATAATCCTTCTTTCTCCTTTGTGTCAGGCATAATCAGGCTGATCTGAGGTGGAAGAAAAAGGGAGGTGTTTGGTTTGTCAGATAAAAATGATGGCAATTTTATCCAGCATTTGCATCCTTTCATTTGGGTGTAATGAAAGACAATAAAGTTGCTTTTTGCTTTGTTATGAAAGGATGATATTACTGGTGTTTTTGTACATTTCAAGCCCCTCTCCATTGAAAATCAAGTTTCTAACCTTGTCAATATGTCCATATCGTGTTTTTTATATAATGCAAGGCATACCATGAGCCAAGTAAAGCCAAGTATTTCCAGACCACCAGGGTTACATATGTGAAAAACTTAAGCAACCAATCCAAAAAAATTTGCAGGGGATGGGGATGGGAAAAAAAACCTTGCCAGTACAGACGGCAACAGTCAGCAACAGACAAACACTAATGCTTTGTCAGGCACTGCCAGCTACAAACTAACAAACAACATAAACAATTAAAAGATCCTAACTACTCTTTCCATTCTGATGCAATTGGTAGTTGCTGGTTCTGGTGCACAACAAACTCCTCTAGGTAAGGTCTAAATAATGCACTCCCTTTTATTTAGATCTGTAATGTCCAATATATTCATGTCAGAAATCACACCAAATCAGAATATGTTATTTTGAGCATCATGTAAGGTGATATGATGGTTTTTTAGAGTGCAGCAAAGACATGGAAGATGAGGCTGTGCTCTGTGATTTTTTTGGTGGGTCATTTATCAAATAACCCAGTTCCTTGTGTCTGGAGAACATGATATATGCTTTTATATTATTTGTAACACCATAATCCTTTATTTATGGAGGCTGGGGCACATTTGACCAACACCAAAAAAGAAATGGCAGCTCTTGCCATTACATTTGGCCATATCAGAATCAGAATACTTTATTAATCTGAGGGGAAATTTGGTTTGTTACAGGTGCTCCAACACAATAGAAATTGAAATATAACTGGAAATATGTACAGACTCAAGAGTTGTAATATAGATAGAATGTAAAATAAAAAATAAAATATGAAATATAAAACATAGAATATGTACATTACTGGGTAAAAAAAATGAATATATATATAGTATTATATTGTGATTTTGGTAATATTTCGATAGTAGATAGTTGTTGAGCCCTATTCTCTGGGTATGTGTATGACAGAGTCAGTAAGTGAGCAAAGTATTTTTTACCAGTTAAAACCTACAACACACCTAACACAATTTATGAAATTTCAAAGAGGACCCTCTAGATCCTCTTTTGGATCTATTGTGGTCCACTGACCCTACTTTGAGAACCTAGGCTCTCAGTTTTCATCTCAAACCTGTTGAAATTTAAACAAAAATCTCATCATTCCTGGACCCCTACAAAGGTCTGGGCTAAGCCCCAGAGAATTGACATAGCAGAGTTTTTACAGAGTTTAAAACGCTTCTGACAGAGAACTTAAAGGACATTTTTTACTTATGTACTTACCAGTATCCACTGGTTTCCATTTGTTCATGCTGACTTGAATGAAATAATGAAATAATCCATTGCTGTGAACATCATGAACATCATGCCTGCTTTGGCTGCTCTCAGAGAGATGTTATCATTTTGTGTGAATGCAGCTGAGAGTGCATCTGTCTTCACTGCATTAATATGCAACAATAAGTGAACATTGCCAACTTTGATTTTCTACGTGGATCATCTTAAATGGGGTTCACGTTTCTATAAGTTCGTACAATGCGGAAATAAATGTGAACCAGTGCCTGCGTGTAAGGGCAGCTGTGAAGATGGGTAATGTATTAAGAAAACACACAAAAACACTGGTTAGTTCATTATATGGGATAATGTGCAGAAAAGAATTTGCTGAGCAGTTGCGAAACTTCCTTTGAAGCAGTCTGACACAGAAAGCAGCAATGAATATGAAATGCACAGCTTAGCAAACTCATTGGACCAAAGTTCGTATTCCTTAGGCGGAACAGTGAGTAATTCCCCCCAGTCTAGCTGTTAAACTAAAGTAGACAAAGAATTTGGTCAATCATTTGATCTCTTCTACATTTTCATGGAAAACCCTGAAAACCCAGTGGAAGTCGGAGGAACTATGCGAATTTGATTCACGCCTGAAAGTAAGTTGAGCACAAAGCCTTGAAAGCCATTGAACTTTCTCCTGGAAAAGCAATTAGTAGGTGGATTTATCCTGTTTACACTGGTCAATGTGATCAAAAGGATTCACTATAGTAACTGAAGTGGTTCTAGGAAAGAAGGAGCGTGTTTGCGTGTGGCAGGGAAAAGGGGGTGGGGGTATTTGCATTATTGTAAGGGTGCAAGTATAAAGAGGAGCACAGGGCACACTCAACTCTCCTGACACTCCAATGGGTGTGCAGGTCTGTGCAGGGCTTAGAGGCTCTGGCTGTGTGTGTCCAGCTCCTGTCCGGCGCCTCGCTCTCCTCCCTCTGCGATGATCGTCCACATACGCGGCTGCAATTTCAGCACCACAGACAGCTCCCTCTCCAGCTCCACCCTCCTCCCGGTCGCCACCGTGCGGGACTCCCTGGCGCCGCAGAGCCCGGGCGGGCTGAGCCGCACCGGCCACTCGGTGGTGGCAGTGTGTCTCGGCTTCATTTTAGTGGCGGGGATCCTCAACAACTTCCTCGCTCTGCTCGTCTTCGCAAAGTTTCGCTCTCTCTGGACGCCCATCAACCTCATCCTGTTGAACATCAGCCTCAGCGACATCCTCGTCTGCGTTTTCGGGACACCCTTCAGTTTCGCCGCGAGTCTGCACGGGAGGTGGCTCATTGGGGAGCACGGCTGCAGGTGGTACGGGTTCGCCAACTCCCTCTTTGGTAAGTGACCCCTGCAAATGTAGAACTTTGCCTCTCTTTCTTCCCGTTTTCCACCAAGTTGTGTTGAAAGTAACAACTTTTATTATGAATTCAACAAGTTGGGGCAACTGATGACAGTGTGTGTGTGTGTGTGTGTGTGTGTGTGTGTGTGTGTGTGTGTGTGTTAAATATAATACTTTATGTCGACGACTTCATTTAGTTACTCTACTCCACTGGCTAAATAAAACAAAAACAATCATGCTTGACTAAGTTCAAGTGTCACAGATATACAGTTGGCTATTAAAAAAACAACCAAACACAGTTTTGAGATTCACAGCATCACCAGGACATTATGATGCTACACAGGAAGCCAGTGACAGTGAGAGACAGTATACTGTTGCAGTCTATTCATCTTGTGAGGATGTTGCAGGTCTATTGTGACATTTGATGCAGTTCATTTAGTTTTGCTACCTTGGCCTATTTTTCTGTGGAATCCTGAGCACCAACCTGACTATGATCTACAGTGTTCAGGCTCATATACTGTAAACCTATAGAGGCCATAGAAGAAATGCAACCAAAGATTTCAATTGTAGGATTTTTGCAGCTGAGTTATACATGCACATCCTGTCTCTGTAGCTGTGTGACAAAGGAAAGACTTGTTACCTCATTGCCCTACAGATGAGTCACACTTGACATGCATTCACACACTCTTCAATATAGCAAGGCATGTTTATTTATATAGCTCCATTCAGACGCAAGGCAATTAAAATAGCTTCACAGAGCCATATCTGACATTAAAGGTAAAACAATAAGAAGATGTTAAAATTGCATTGACACTAAAAACAGAAACATAAGCATTAAAAAGCAACAAAATAGAAACAAACTAATACATATATAAACATCTTCATTCATTCACAAACATTGTCAAAGGACTAATCCAACCTACAATTTAACCTAATACAAATTTTTTTTTATTTTTACATTTAACATATTCAGGGTGAGAAGTTGAGGATAGCAAGACACTACCGTTCCAATGCTGAGAGAATGAAGGCATTTTGGAAAATGTGATGAAATGATGATGGTGGGTGTTAAATTGAATTTCAGGGGCATCGATAGCTGCACCAAATTTCATGGCAATCCATCCAGTAGTGGTTGAGACATTTCTTTCAAAACCAAAAAAGAAATGTAATAGTGGCAATAGAGATCAGCTGGTGATCACCAAAGTCACCAGGGTTCAGTGTGTATGAAGTATAAAGAGAAATGTCATTGTAGTCCATAAAACCACTTTTCCTTTTCATCTTAGTATATCTCAGTCTGGACCAAGAGTGGATTTTTCTTTGAAGATCTTGTTGTTTTAAGGTTTTCTGTCACAATAAATGGAGAAAGGGACGCTTTTCCACTTATGTTCAGGTGACCTGCAGTCGCCTCAGTCATTTACAGAGGTGGTCTTCAGTGACATCCCATCAGTCAGTTGTTTCTACACTATAATTACTCCTGCGCAGATCAACCGCAGAGAGTGGGCACATGCTTTGATAATATCTTGTGATTTTCACATGCAGTTCAGATAAAAGTTTTACCTTGTTGTAATCATATGATGTTTAAATAAAAATAACTTTCTAATTAATATATCAAACCTATTTTGTCTGTTTTCTCGTCTATTGCTTCATAAGGGATTGTGTCCTTGGTGTCCCTGTCTGTTCTCTCTTATGAGCGCTACACCACCGTGCTGCGTTCCTCCCAGGCTGACACCTCAAACTTCAGGAAGGCCTGGCTCTGTGTCGGAGGCTCCTGGCTCTACTCACTCCTCTGGACATTGCCACCCTTCTTGGGTTGGAGTAGCTATGGACCCGAGGGACCTGGGACCACATGTTCTGTCCAGTGGCATCTCCGCTCGCCCACCAGCATCTCATATGTGTTGTGTCTCTTCATCTTCTGCCTGCTGCTGCCCCTCCTACTCATGGTCTACTCTTATGGACGAATCCTGATTGCGATCAGGAGGGTGAGTGCATACTAACCTGTTGCACTCTCAGGAAATGCCATTAGATCTGAATCCATGATTCACTTTTTTTTGTCACTAGTGTTTCACTTGTTCTTGCTTGTGTGCAGCTTTACTATGTCACTGAAATGGATGTGGCTGTACCTTTGTTATTGTATTTGATATGGCTAGACACACTGTACAACACACATTACCTTTGGCAATGTTTCAGTGACAATTTTCTAACAGAAAACTATACACACATTTACAAAGGTTACTATAAAACACATGGCACAGACTGCATGCATAGAGCTGTAATTTTCTCAATGTAATGTGCTCAAAGTGCTGCCTTTCACCATGTCCATCTGCTCAGCAATGAAGTCTTAATAGCTCTGCTAAAGTGGACTCCATTGTGACTCCTGAGCTATCAAGGTGTTCTTGGGACATAAGATCAGAGGTTGAGTGATGGCTGTCAACCTCCCACTCTCACTTGGTCATGTTTTTTAAAAGTAATTTTAAGGAGAATCAAGATAGATAATCCCAGGAGCTACAGCTGTGTGTTTATTGGTCTTGCAATCAATTTATCTAGCATCCAGTCTTCGGGGTAGCAAGTAGGGTTTCAGAGCCTGGCAGCATTCATGAGGGCAATGACCCCCTCTCAGTTTCCAGTGACTCATCCCCACCTCAGTGGGACTTACATAAGCTTGCCAGCCACACAAATAAATGATAATATAGGGCTCCAAATTGGTGTTGGCTCCCTCCATGCACTCTGCTGCTACTACTCCTATTAATGAATCACCTAGAAGGTATTTTTAGATTGTGGAAGCAACCTGTTACTAATGGATACCTTCTGTTATATAAGCACCTCAATTTTTTTTAACTCTGTGGACCTGAGGGAGTCTGAGCATAGAGGGGCTTTGCTGACTTGATTACTACGCTATTGAATGGGGGCTCAGCCATGCACTGCTTGCCCTCCAACTGAGAGCCCTGCCTTAGGCTTATCTTAGAAACAAGAGCAATCAGTGTGCAGAGGCTTCTGGTGGCTTCTCAAAGGTGACTAAAACTGGCACGTCAGAAGAAGAGATGACATTTATATGAACAGCATCAGTGTGGCTCAAGCTTGGATTTTTTTCTCTCCACATGGCAGCAACACATTTAGATTGTATTCACAATGTGGTATATCAAGATTCTTCCACAAACTCACGCGCATTTATTTTTTCAAAATTGTGTCTTGTTGAGTTGACAGTGGACATATTTCCCAACAAAAAAAATTACCATTGCAAACCCATTTGAAAAAAAATAACAACTTTTATTTCCACGCAGTATCTACTGGAGAGCAAATGTGTAGCACTCTTGGGTTTATCTATCACATTTTAGTCTCTCAGGTGAAATAAAACAGAATTACATATTAGGTTGTATCAGTATCTAGTGTGATTTAACTGGGATGCTTCCCATAATTTCTCTGTGGGTAATGCTCGAGACAGAACAAACGCTCAGCCATGCAGAAATCATAGCCGACTGAATGTTGTGATTACATGACAGGGGATGGAGGTTATGACCTCATACCATACAAGGTGAAGTTTAATTGAGTGTTGAAAGATGTGCAGTAATCTGACAGAATAAAGGGCCACCAGGCATTTCCATTCATTCATGAAGCACTGTGATGAGCATGGCAGCATGTAATTACACAAGGCAGTGACCATAAGGGTATGAAATCAATACTGAGGAGGTGACAGTTACAGCAGATGAGGCACCGCTTTAACCACTCAATATATGATATATCTAAGCTAATTTTATGGCACAGCCATGGTACATCAGGATGAAAACCAGCAGGTCAGACATGATGAAACGCACCAGAGCATCTGTAGCAGCCACGCTGCTGCTGGCCAAACTTTAACCATCTAGTGCTTCTATGGTTACCGTGACACGACCATTACAGACTCTCATGTTGGGTCTGTTGTACTGCTCCACTAGATCCAGCACTCATTTACAGAGTCTTTCCAGTGTTGTAGCTAATTGTCTTCAGATTCAGTTTTCACTACCTTTTAATATCAACAAATATCAACTATTATTTTGTCATTGAAATGGTGATGAAACAACTGATAAATTACTTAAAATGAAAATTAAATAGTTGAAGATGAACAGTAGAAAAGTTATTTTTAAAAAGAACATAAAGCCCAAATACTGTAAATATATTAAAGCATTACTCCACTGAATTCACACATTAAATTCAGTTTAACAGTCTTCTGTGACAGATTAGCCATATCTTTTAAACGTAATGCCAGATAGGTAAGGGTGCGGTTGTGTTGCATTATGGGAAATGTAAGAGCCAGTGTTTTTGGAGCTTTCCCAAACAAGGGACAAAATGTTGTAATATATTTTCTTCTGTTGCTTTTAGTGCCACATTAACACATCATTGTGCCTCTGGGCACCAACATTCAGATGCCACATGATAATGAAAAGGAACATCAAGAATTTCTATGAAGCCACCACAGGGCATCCACAAAAAAGAAATGGCATTACAGAGTAAATAACTTTTTCTCCTAAATAATGAGGAGCATTTTTATAGAGCCCCCTGGGGCTGTTGGGCCCCTGGGCAACTGCCCAGTTGCTCTAATAGTTAAGCCGGCCATGGTTGTTTTGATTTGTTGGCTCTTTTGAGCCCCCAAATGGTATGGAAAATCAGCACTAAATTATTGAATTGCGCCTTTAAATCAACTGTATCTTTATGTTATAAAAAACATAAGGTTCACTTAGCTTTTTTTAGTCTCACAGCCTTTAGCCTTCAGACGAAAACAGGTAAAATGGAGTTGATTTTGTGTTGTCTTTTTGTGATTGTAACCTTGCTCACATTGCTCTGCTGGGTTTTTAGAAAAATTAAACAATCTTAGTGTAGGTCACTGCTCTCAATGTGTTGCTTACAGACCATTCATTCATCACAGTGTCCACAGGTGGGATCATTGAAGATCAAGGGAGGAGTGGATCAACATCAAGTGGCAACTTCCAAGTGGCGAACAACAAAAATTAGGCCAACAACACTTAAGTGCCAGAAAGTGCAGTTCTTTGAATGGCCGCATGAGGCCAGGCTCCAAAAGCGAGTCAGTCCCAACAGACTCCCATGTTAAAATGTACAACTTTACAGCAGAAACAAACATATTTACAGCCTAGTACAAAAAACGTCATGAAAACTGTATGCGGGGTGAATTTTTACTTAAATCATCTGTTTTCTGATAGTTTAAAGCTCTGCATAATTGAGGGCATGTCTCTTTGAGTGGTAGGTGAGTGAGTGTATGCTTGCCACAAAATCTCTCCACATGTGCCCTCCTCTTTGCTTCTTTGGAGTTCGACTGACAACATGGCAACGACAAAACTGGCCACACTGACCTTAAAAACTGCTCTTCAGAAACCAATGGGTGACGTAACAGAGGCTATGTCATCTTTATTTAGAGTCTATGATCATGCACAGCTGTGTTTTTTTTTTTTAAAGTACAACCTGATGCACCAAAGAGAGAAACTGTGGTGTGGATTTAATGTAATGAGTCATGTGACAAACTAAAATAATGAATGTATCAAGACAGGTTTAACATCTTTATCTTCTCATTTTTCATGTCTCCAGGTGGGTAAGATCAATCTCCTGGCAGCTCAGCGCAGAGAGCAGCACATTTTGGTGATGGTGTTGTCCATGGTGTCCTGCTACATGCTGTGCTGGATGCCATATGGCATCATGGCCCTCATGGCCACCTTCGGTAGGCTGGGACTGGTCACTCCCATTGCTAGCGTGGTGCCCTCTGTCCTGGCCAAGTTCAGCACCGTCATCAACCCTGTCATCTATATGTTCTTTAACAACCAGGTGAGAGACCTGGGCAGATAGGTGATGAATGAAGACACAGAATTGCCACCTCAGCTGCATGTATCACTAGATTAAAGTGTGTGAGAGGTCTGTTGCAGTACCTATGTCTGTTCAGCAGTAGAGGAAGATAGTGACATCCATGGTGGTGCTACCTGGAGCACACTAGATGGCATACATCTGTCTATAGTAGCCACAACCGTTTTGCTTTCCCTACAGCCTTATATGTGCCATGACATCTTTGAGGAAAATACATGACCTATTTATCTTGAGAATCCCCAGAATAACATATTTATTGCCTTGGTTGCATACACCAATCAGCCTTAACATTATTTTACTTAACTTTTCATCTAAATTAACCCCAGATTGAACTTAATGTTTAAATGTTTAAATGTAAACCTGCATATCACCAATACTCCAAAATCATTGTTTACTGGGAATGATCATTCTCCATATTTGTGTTTTTACACAGTTTTATAGGTGTTTTATGGCCTTGATGAAGTGCAGAGGGGAACCCCAGTCTGTTCGAGAGGTGCACCCGACACCCAGGACGCAGCTTTCAGGCTTCTTCCCCATTCATAGGCAAGCTTCTCTGAGCTCTGCACAACTTCAAATCCACAGCAGCTCCAGAAACGCTGCCCTCTGCAGCCGGCATAATGAACGCCGCACACTTGTTGTTCACTACACTGCATAAGAGTTTTTTTTCATCTTTTTCATCTGACAGACTGTGAAAGTCTAAATTCATGTCCTGAATCCAAAGTGCAACTGAAAGACACAACTGCCTTGTATCACTGAACACCTTGCCTTCGATTTTACATATGAAGTTGATTGTCACTGTCAACCCTTGAATGTAAACTGAGTGCCATGCAGTTCAGCCTCTGCTTAAATGCATATATAACATGGTCATGTGTTGACCTTCCATATATGCATATGCCGATGTACAGTAAAAGAACGAATGCTCTGGAAATAAATGATGTAAGTGCTCTCCTCAGTTCTCTGAGAGACTCTGAGCATGTGTATGTAGATGCATCTAAAAATTATAAATCAATGGATGTCGTTGATGGTTTAAATAGAAATAAAATCCACCCCACCTATTAATTAGACATGTGTAGGCATCTGTGATTTTTAAGCTTCATCTTGTTTTCTTGTCTCTCATTATTTATTTTTTACTTTTCCGCAATAAAAAACAACCAATATAATATTGTGTAATATACCAATTAATGGGAAAAAAAGGAGGTGATTTAACCTATAGAGATTCTGGTTCAGATAAATATTGTGTATGTACACATTTACAACTGAGAACAATTTGAACCACTAGGGGAAGCTCTGAGCTGTTGGAGATATATACATGAAACACTGCTACTTGTATGAACATTTGAAGTCTTGTCCTAGTGGTTGCATTACCTCAACTATGTATATGCAGTGTACTTGATAGTACATGAAATGAATTTGTGTTGTTTAGGCTGCACATGCATCAGTCATTTTGTAGTGTAAATTTTTAGATAAAATATATAGTTTTTATAGGAAAAATAATAAATAAACTTTTGTGGATCAGTGGATCCACTTAATTTGATATTTTAATGCAAATTAATTAAACAAAATTTTAAATAATATTAATATATAATATAATAACTATAATAATAATAATACATTCATTCTATTGTATTGTATATTCACTTGTTTTTTGTTGTGTACATAGTACAGTATTTAGTTTTAAAGCACAAAACAATGTTGTTTAAAAGCACCACTTACTGGGTTAAATTTAACTACAAAGTACCAGAGGATTAACAAAGCTCATGTTTAATCACAAATGTATTGCTATTTTTATCAGTAGTAAATCACAGCAGGTTATTTTAAATACTTTGAGAACATTAGAACAGTTCAGGCTCATTATCGCTGTGACTTCTTCTGAGTTATGGGTTGTTGTTTTTTTTATATCTATCTCTTTAGCTATCTAACTATCTGTCACTTAGACTCTGAAGTTTGCATGTGAAAAAGATGTCATGGAAAACTCCTCAGAAACTGAGGCCTGAACACTTCTAATCCTGCAACCCAATGGATGGTAAAACCTCATACGATGCATTGTTTCTTTATTCCTTTTGCTTCTACAGCACCAATCCGGTGGTTATATATATATATATACATATAAAATGTTTCTATTAATCTGAAGAGGTTGTGTGACCGCAATGAAAGGAACTAGTCACATTCCAGGTTAATGTGCCACCACAAATAAGAGTCTGTGGTTGTTCATACAGAACAACGACCCTGTGAAGTGTCTGACTACAAATCTTTGAAGTTTAACTGAACTGGATGCAAAAAGCTTTTAGATGACTGTATTTGATGGTTTCTGGCCATTGCCTACTTGTATACTAAACTTGTCCGTTCTGAATTTCTTGTTAAGTAAATAATCAAATATTCAAAGTAATATTGGGAAAATTTGAGAAAAGCCTAGACTGAAGTGTGTGTAAGATCTGTTGCAGTACCCATGTCTGCTCAGCTGTGTCTACCTGTAAAGAGGAGAGGAAGATAGTGACATCCACATAGGAGAACCTCAGTTCAGTCTCAGTCATTTTACTTTCAGTGTCTTTTAATCACCTCTCATCAGGTGAAAATTTGAGAAAAGCCTCCTTTTCTTCACTGATCTCGGAGCCATCACATTGTTGTTTTATAAGAGAAGTGTGTAGTAAATGTCCCTTAAATCTTTACTGCTGTTAGTATGACTCTTTAAATTATCTGCCGCTGCTGTGGTCACTGTAGGCACAAACATTATGATAGTCATAGGAATTTTATTTTTAGTGTTTTTGAGTATTACCACACTGATACAGAAATACTGAGTAATTCAAGGCCATGTCATTTTTAAGGAATTTAGGGACGCATGTCTTCAGAAAGGAAAGGTGGAAAAAATGCAACAACATATTTCACATGCACACATATATTCAGAAAGGTCACAACATCTCGTAGATTTGCTGTTTGAAGAATTTAGAGCTTCCAGGAAGTAGCGAGAGTAAAACTGTTGCCTGAGAGAGTAGCAGTTCAGAAGTGCATGGGATGTCACAGGCACCAGGCTGCTTTAGACTTCACTGCTCCTGTCTACCATGATTAATACTCACCATACCAGCCTGGCTCCACCGCCGGTGCCTCCGCGCCTCAGCAGGTCCACCCCGGTCTTCATCCCAACTCCTCTTCCATCATCAGGGCAGAGCAAACCTCTCATCAGGTTCTTGGTTGGTGTAGTGGTGCTACATTTATTGCTGTCTGTTGGAGGATTCATCTATCTGTACTACAATGAGAAAATGGTAAAAAAAATCTCTTATAGATTATGATTTTACAGTTAAGATGTCTTATTTTAATTATTTGTAATTATGAAGTAATATTTCAAGCCATTACAAGTTAAAATAATTTTCTATGCATTTTCTTGCTTTATGAAGGTTGTGACAGAAATAAAAAGACCATATTATTATTTTAAAAAAATATATAATAATTATTATTTGTATAATTATTATTATTTATATAATTAATAAAATTTAAAGAAATCTTTCATTTGCTCTCGTTTTATTCTAAAAGGCATAAAGCAGCTGTCGACAACACCGCACATGGTTTTGCCCATACTACTGAAATAGCTCTGTCTAAATTCACAAATTTAGCACAGGAAATGCTCCTGAGCAAGCGGCTGAGGTGACAGCACAGTGTTAAAGCAATAGCACGATATGAACAAAGAAACAAAGGTCTCTGCAATCGTACTATCGTAAGGAAATCCACATTCACCATAATGTACTGATCTATTTTATTCATTCTTACAGGAAAGAACACCCACAGCTGAAGGACAAGGTATGTTCACTTCTTTCATTTCTTCCTAAAAGTAACTACATACATTAAGTTGATTACAAAGATTGTGTGAAAATGTCTCTGACCAGATGTTTGTTCATTTCCCCAGCTGGTTTCTCCTCAGAAGTGGAACAGAGAGCTGCCACTGAAGCCTTAGCAAGCATGACGGTTGACAGACAAACAGAAAAATATACAAGTAGGAAGCTAGGACATTTTGGAATTTTTAAAAATCCTTTAATATGCAGCTAAAAAACTATCTAGAAATTAAGAGGAAAAAGTAGTATTGATAAAATTGCTTAAACCTCTCCTTCTGTCTCATCAGCGGGTTATCTCATCTGGGACATGGACCACTCAATTCTCAAGAACATCAATTACTACAAGAGGAGCTGGCTGACTATCCTGCAGCCCGGTGAATATTATGTCTACTCCTCAGTGACCTTCTCCAAGAGCGACTCTGCACCCCCACTGGCCAGCAGAATCATGCTGAGGAATTCTGCAACAGGAGATGGGACCATTGTGATGCAGGCCTTCTGCAGCCTCTACAGCTCCCATGAGAAATCATCTATCCCTCATCTGTGCACTGCCACACAGGGAAAGGTGGTCAAATTGGACAAAGGAGACCAGCTCAGTGTCTGGATAGAAAACCTTTCACTGGTGGACTACGGTGACAGAGCCACAACCTTTGGGATGTACAAACTGTAGGACTTCTGAATGAACATGTGCATGGACGTAAGCTGAAGAGTGGGAACTCAGTAAATGGATGGACTTGGATATAAATCCATTGAGAACACTGTTAAATGTACTGGACAGATAACTTTTTTTGTGGATGTGAAATACCACATTCCCAAAGTATAATTTATTAAATTTCATATCAATTTTGTGTTATTTTGTATTTCTGTGTAATTTATTGATGAAAATGTGATTGTATGGATGTGAAATGAAATATTTTTATATTATATTTAATCTAAAATATTTCTTCTCTTCTCTTCTCTTTATCTTGCATCTGCCCATTTTGACATTAGACAACACCCGGACTAAACCAGCACATATTAGATGTTGGCTGACACAGCTATTCTGTGCAAAAGCATGCAGCATTTAAATTATGTAAAGCATAATTTACTTAATTTGTAAAAAGAAAAAAAATGTTTTACTCCTAAAAAGGATCAGTGTTGAGATGCTTGATGAGGATTAACAACAGGTGAGTTAGAAATATCCATATCATCATTAATAACACCAACAACCATCAATACTCTTCTGACACACCCAAAATGTCCCTCCACTGGTTACTCAGAAATCAGACCTTAATCATATTTGCTGTCAAGCACAAAACTGAAACTCAACCGTTTCCACTAAACTCTTACATTTTTAGGACACAAGAAACCACAGAGCAAAGATGCATTTTTCTCATGATGCTAAGTCACAAGAAACAGGACCACTCAAGATGTAGGTTACCACTTGAGGGCTAATTTCCATGTGGTGTAATGTGTATAATTACCAACCTATTAAAACTTTAAGTTTTCACTTATGTTCTTTATTGACATGTATTATTAGTATCCCACAATGATAAGATTTACTGTGTTAAATTACACCACTTATGTGACTTATTCTGGATTCATGGTAAATTTATTTATCAATGGTAAATGAAAGGGTTGAAAATTACCTGCAATGCACTGCATTGCAATAGACTTTGTTCTGGTTTTTTTGATGACTCATTGGCTGCATTTTATCCTACAAGTGTAAGTTAAATTTAACTTTGACCTGCTTGGTGACTAATGTATGATTTTAAAAAATACTGCGAGTACGGTGAGTAAAAAAGTTCTACACCCACCAACCCAAAGTAAAATGTGCAGTGGAGTGCAAATTCTCAGTCAGCACCAGACAGATCTAGCAGTTTCACGAATCAAGGGCACGGAAGATTTGAATATCTATGGAGGTGTGTACAGATGCAGAGGCGCACACTATCACAGGATGTCTATTCTAGTCACTCCTTCCATCCTGTGAAAGGTTTCTTGTTACACAATCTGAACAACCTATAAATTCCTGAACCGCATGTATGTTGAATGCTGCATGGAAAAGCCTAACTTGGTGGATTTTCCAGTATGAATGAAGTAGCTCACAGTTTACACTGCGTGGTCAAAGTGCGTCTTAAATCTTTGTTCCATTTCTTGCTTTGTGAAATTGACATCAGAAGCTAAACTCTTGTTATATTAAATTTTTAATAAAAGAATGACCATACCAAACATAAAGTACAGAGTGTCTAGAAAAAAAGCATTACAATACTTGTAACAACAATAATTGCATAGAACAACCTTTCAAAAACAATACACACAGTGGTCTGGAGATGTCATTTCAAATAAACAAGATGAAACCAGAGTTCAGCCCCCTCCCACCAGTAAGTGCTCACTGAGGCAAATGAGAATTGAAAATTACAATGTTATACTTAATGAAAACATACAGGAACAGCAACAACAATAATCTCAACAGCAAAGTTGATGAGACAGAGTCACACATCTGTACAGGCAGCACAATCTCTGTTGATGCTGGAGACAATCGGCTTTGTGTCCCAGTGGGAAGAGCAATTAAAGATCAGTCCACGCACATGTGCAAGAAGTCACGTTGCTTTAATGCACGACACAGAGACTCTGCTGCAGATGTACCAATGCTGCCTTGTACCCTTCACAGTGCTCTGACCTCGCTGTAAAGAGGTACACACAAAAACAGCACTTCCCTTCAGGGATTGTACAGTATTATAATATTATTACATTTTGTATAATGTGTAATGTAAAAAACTGGGACCTGATCTGTGATCTTTAAACAATCATCAATACCAAGAGACTTGATTAAATAAGGGCAAAGGGGACATAATGAACAGCCTAACTGTGTGGCAGCTAAACCACATGGCATGGCCCTTTTTGGTTAATAAATTGGGTTAATTCATTCATTATTGCAATTTCTCCAAATCTGGCCTACCATGCTGGGACTAACCCAGAGGTCAGTCAGTAAAGCAGTCACTTATTGCATTTCAATAGAATCCACTGCTGCTCTGCAGTGCAACAAAAGTAGATAACAGTGTTGACAGTGCCCACACTCACTCATCATGTGGAAATGTACCGCTGTATCGCAAATCTTAGATAACTTGCAGAGCCCTGCTTGTTTTTCACACCCAATATACACCCACTGATATTAAGCCAGTCTCATTAAAATATTACCACAATCTATCTCTGACACTTTCATTATAAATCATGCATTTAGCCCCAGTCTGGTCTTAAAACCCAAGTTTTTTGACCCCTTTGGGAGGCACTTATACAGTTGAGCTTTACTCTACACCAACAAATAAATCTCTCTCCATTCATTTCCTCAGTCTGTCTCCATCAGCTCTGCAAGAACCTGCTGGGAGGCCATAGAGGCTACAAACAAAAACCTTTGAATTGTCAAGTCAGACTCATTATTAAAGTAATTTTCTCTTTTGTGATGAAAAAAAAAAAAGTCTGTTTTTCCCTTGGCTAAAACAAGGATATTTTTTCTGCCTTCACACATCAGTGTAGTTTAATAAAATCCCAGACATATGTAAAGGCAGCAGAACTATATCCATAAGGCTTACACCACAATTAAATGCTTGGGTGAACAATAAATAGGAATATTTCTTATAAATCCAAAATAAATTCAGGCTATGTTTTTAATATGTTAATATGATAATATATTTTAGTAAGAGTAAGGGTGACATCTCGTCATTATTTGCATACTCTTATAAAATAAATGATACATAGTGAATCCTTTTCTATTTTATTATGCAGCTACATCCCCGATAGCTTTGGACTATATATCTGAATATTGTGATTATCACACTTCTGATGCAGAATTCGTACTGTAGAAACACTGTACATTCATGCAGTTTAAATAAACAGTCAAGGGCTGTGATTGGAAACAACTGAACATAAGACACAGAGCTAACCTGTTGGATTTGCTTAAACGCCTACAAAACAGCCTGAAACTTGTGTATGTGAATGCTGTGAAAGCTCAATAAATCCATTTCCCCACTGGGGGTCCTTGTGACAAGTAAAATATGACAGTATGACAAAAACGCCATGATGCAATGAGAAGAATTAGTCCCCTTGATAACAGAAATGCATGCAAGAGAACACCTATTGGACTCCATGGCTTCGTGCTCCTTTTCTTTTTCAAAATGAAGCAAAAGAAGCAGTGAAGAACATGTTTTGTCCTTTCAAAAATTGTTCTATTTGCTGGGGAGTGTTCACAGTGCCAGTTGCTGAGAGGCTGTATGTTTGAAACATCCCATTTTTTTCAGTCTTGATTTAGCTGAGCTGCTTCAGGAAGAAGCATATTTGATTGCTTCCCCCAGTGCGGCTGGATCAGGAAGACAGACAAGATTTCATCATATGTGTGTTTGAAATGTGGAGACGCAACGTAGACAGACAGACACGAATACACACGCACAGATGAGCCTTTCTGTCTCTCAGCAAGCGTGCTTACATAAAGGTACCCATACACGCACAGCCACACCAGCATGAGGATGATTGTAGAGATGTTTTCAGTGGCTGCCGTCATCCCAAGTGCAGTCGTTCTTCTGCTTAGCCAGTTTTCTGACCACTCTCTCCAGCTCTTTGCGAGACTTCTGCTCCTCCTCCAGAATCTGCTTCATCCACTTATTCTCCTGTAAAACATTCATTTGGACAATGGCAGTATTTAACAGACTGTGTGACTGTTGCTTCTAGCAAAAAATTCAAATGTATTGCGCCTTAGGAGCACATTAAAAAATGGTTTAAAAGATACTACATGACTGACTTTCTCACTCTAAAAACAGATAAATAGTGAAACTATAATGACAGTTGTAAAAAACATAGTTATAATTGACAAACTACAAATTAATTAAGACAATGTTCGTTAGATTACAGCTACTTTATTGAGTGTTGATCAAATTAGTTGATTAAACCTTAATACAGTGTGTAAAAATGCTAAATAGGGTAAATGTAAATAATACAGTAATAAATTATTTAACTTAATTCATTCAAAATTCATAATAATATAGTTTTGAGTACTATTTTTAGTTTCTGAATAATATATATTCAAATGTTTTGTTTTCATTTGAAAATATACTTTGGATTTACTTTCACTCTTATTTTTGATGATAAGTTTATTGAAAATTATCTTTATCAAACACATTTTCTTTATTCGCTCAAGTTAAAAATATTATTATATTAAATATTATCAGTCATTGTTATCAACTTTCTTTTCACTTGCATGTATCAATATCTGAAGCGCTCCCCAAAACCACATTTAACCACATCTGTAAGTAACTAAAAGTCAAACAAGCAGTGAATGAGTGAGACCCTTGGGAGGCTGGGCACAGGGGTGTGTTGCCGACACAAACACACTATGTTAGTGAATCACTTGACCACATTGATTGATCAAAACTCACACCTTTTTCAGTTCATGAACCTCGTCCTTTAAAGCATACACAGCATCAACCAGGCTCCTGAAAGACATACAGTGAGGTTTACAAGACAATATCAAAATTTATTTTTACCTGCTTATTTCATAAGCAGGTAAAAATAAATTTAATAAATACATAAATACAACACCATTTGGTAACAAATATGAAGGTTATACTGGCTTTCAAGTCAAGGTCATGCTGTGTGAGGATTGATTCGTCAACAGACTCAGTGGGATCAATATCCTATTTCTGAATCACATTACAGAGAAAATCAGGATCCAAATACAAATAATGACAAATAATTTTTGTCACTGTCAGTACAACAAGTAAATGAAAAGCTATTTTTCATAGTAATAATATGCTCACTTTTCCTCAATAACTGTCTGGCCGTTACTCTTCATCTCCTCCACAATGATCTTCTCTTCCTCTGGCAGAAGCACCTGGGGGATGCACTCTTTCCGCACCGCTGCACACGCACGCACATGCACACGTGCACAAGCACACACACACACACACATTAATGGGAAAGTCTGACTCATGAGCAAATCATGTGGTGAAGGTGTGCAATCGAAGACAATATTAGAGAAACAAATTTGTCCGTGTTTCTTTTACAAACACACACCTGTTGTGGTCTGGTGCAGACTGGCTCCTGTACAGTACGCCTCAATCACGCGCAGTATCTGGGCATCCTCCTCCAGAGCCACCGTGCCTGACAAAACCAAATATCGTTAGCACAACAAATACACACTTTCATTCAGTAGGTGGTGTTTTAGAGTCCCACCTATTCCTGTTTTTAAGGACCGGTGCTAAACACAATCATCAACAAAAAATATGAAGATAAATGCATTTGTGCAGTAATCATACATTTAGATTATTAGAGCAGGACTATATAATAATGTGTAATGTAAGTAATATACACACAACTATTATTACTACTATAAATATTATTCATGTAAAGAATGGGCTTAGGTTCTGGATTGGTCTGATCTCCAGACATTGCAATGATCTTTGCTGTATCCTGACTCATACCTCTGCTCAAATTCCACATTTCAGTTTTTCTTGCAATATCAACAAAACCATAGAAGTAACAATCATTTATATCAATTATCTAAACTGTCATTATGACCAACAACAACATTTAAACAAACAGGTGAAAAAAGGAAAGTAATATTATAAAACCCCTACTTTTCCTTATTTGAACCTCATCATCAGAGGGCTTCCGCTCCTTTTTCCTGTTGCCTGGAAGGAACTTCTTAATGGGCCGCGGGCTCTTGCTGGAGTCCTGGAGGAGTGCAACATTAAGTTTAGTCCATCTTTCTTCATACACATACACACACACGCATATTGCTACACACACCTGTAAAGCCAAGACTCCAAACCAAACAGAAGGCAAGCTCACAGGGACGCACATCCCTTATAAACAAACAACATTAAAGAACAAAATACCATCAGCAAACAAGGCAGCAAGCATGTGGTGATGACTGTGACCAAACCAACTGTGTAATCCATCTGTGCTGATATAGTTGCTGCCCAACAGGCTCATAGAAAACAACAAAACAAAAAGAAACCTGAAAATTTGTTAAAAGCGATTTTTAGATTTTTTCCAAAAAGATTTGACTGACTTGTCAGCTCAGGAGAAAAAAAAATACTTATTATAATTTTTTAGGCTTTACCTGTGGGATTGAGTGCATTACAAAATGAGGGAGGGAATTCAAAATGATTTAAATGTTTTACACTACACCCTACACCCTCTATCAAACCACAATGATGTGGTTTTATGAATGAGAGATTTTCTGCAGATTTTTCTGCTGTGTTGATTGTAGGGTCGTAAAAAGGTTGAGACGTGTTTCCTCTCCTGAGCACATTAAAAGCTGAGGTGTGATGAATAATTAACTTTTCAGTAGTGAAAATACTGACGTAATTATATCAATATGACTGTGTGATGCCAATTTAGCACTTAGGAACAACATATTGTTAAGGCTTTACAGGTCATTTGTACCACGGCCCTGGCTCTAACGGAGAAACTCAGGCGAGCACGCAATGGTAGAACAGGTAAAACCCATTCATGGGGAATCCTGAACTTCGACCACAGACTCACACATAAGACTGACTGAATCATTTCTCTAAGAACCTTTGAAGAGGCTCAAGGATTCACGTCATGTATGAACCCCACACACAGCGCAGAGATTCTTTCCTTTTCGGATTACAGTTCGGAGAACTCATGTGTCACGGTGGCAGGAGTGCCGAATACAATTCAGTGACACGTTACAATTTTGGTGCCAAGATTGGCTGTATTTCAGACCATCCAAATGCTTGGAATACATCAATAGTGGATTACACCTGGGATGGACCTGTTCTGTAATATTTATGTCACTTTAAAGCTGAATTATTGATTTTACGGCAACTTACAGAAGAAACTCACAAGATGCTCACAGACACAAGGAGTTTGGATTCCTATTGCAAAATTACAGATATTGCGGTTGTGATATAAGTCACAATTTCAATTAGAATAGTAATTTTACATTTAATTTCACTGAAATTTTTTTAAACAAATCTAAAAAAGATGATGTTTTGATTTTGGCTGAGGTTTGTAAACAAGTATGTTCCTTTACTTCGAGAAAACATGATTTGTGGGCCAGGGCATCTAAATAGCATCACAATGCTTAATTTGTGATATGGTGTAAGACATGTTACCTTTTCACAAAAAAATGCTCTCCTGTGATTTGGATTTTGTACTTCCCTATATTGTGATTTTGATAATATTTCAATATATTATTAAGCCCAGGTTTAAAGCCACCTGATGAATGGTGGATGTACATCATAGTGATGTCTAATAAAACTGCACACCATTATGCATGGAAAACCTAGTCCTTGCCCAGTTTGCGAGAAACATGAGACCAACTTAAAAACAGACATCATCTAAACTGTGACAGTGAATTTGCTGCCAATTATTCAAATGTGCAAATAGATTCAGGTCTGAATGGCAGACTTGTCTGCACATTATACTTCGTCCCAAGACTTCCAAAAATAGCAGCTACTTTTCTTTTTGCATCAGAAACATTTTTGGTATGAGTGATATTTTGACTCACTTCAGAGAGGGACTGAGAGAGAGAGAGAGAGAGCGAGAGAGAAAAAAAAGCATACACGCATAGCCACACAAAACAGGAAACCTACAGATGACAACGAGAGAGGGATGAAACAAACAGAGCATGCCTGCTCAACACTGGGGCAAACGCACACGCACGCGCGCACACACGCACGCACGCACGCACACACACACACACACACACACACACACACACACACACACACACACACACACACACACACACACACACACACGCGCGCAACCCTGTACCATCCCTCCCCTTGAACCCACATCCCTACCCACACACACACGCACACACACAGATAAAAACCTTACCTTCATGATATAAGACATCCTCTACAGAAGGCAAGATGGAGAAAGAGAGAAAAAGGGGAAATGTGCATGAAAAATATGGTGAGAGAAGATGTGATAGAGAGTTAATGGTGAACATTCACCTATTTGTCTATGCAGCTTGGGGTGATTATTAAAATAAATAAAAATAAAAAAAAAAATAAAAAAGATATATGAAGAAATGAGGACACTGGTAGCAAGAAGGTTATGCAATCAAAGGACTGTGCATGCAATCTCTGCAGGGCAGAGAAAAAGAGTTTTATTCTCACAGTGGACAAGAATGAGTTCATGTGGAAACACATATGTTGATGTAGAAAACACACAGGGAATGACTATATATCCAACACATCACTGCCTCTGGAGGTCATTAACAACTAAAAGTTTTAAATGTGCTGACTATGTGAACACTTCTACCTCCCACATGGATCACAGCATGAACACTGTCACACTCATCGGTGCTTTACTCGGTTCTCTTCAGTGCCAGTCAGTCTTGCATTTACGCCGCACTTACTGGAATAAACTAAAGGCCACCGTGTTTCAGGCACAGTCACTGTGTACTTTATCCATTGGTCCATGCATTGTTCAAAGTACTAGGTGTTTTCCTGTTGTTGTTATAGCACAATACAACATTTTGAGAGCCTCTGACCACATGGTTTAAGTTATTGTAAACACATGAAATGTGACCACGAAGTGATTAATATAGGTTTTTTTTTCTTGGTGAAAAACACATAAAACATTAGATATTTTGAATAATTAAGTTGTTTGTTAACAAGTTGGATCACTAAGCCTATTCTCATCTACCTGGAGTACTTATGTCATTTATAGGTGTGTGTCAATTTTATTTTTTTGTGCTGCTTGTGGAAAACTTTGTGTAAATCAGAAATACTAGAAGTCTGAATAAAGTAGAGATAGAAAAGGGGACAGAGGGGGAGTGTAGAGGAGGGCAACTTCTTGTGGTTCCTGAGAAACAATTTACTGGATGACCAGAGATGCATATGAAGTTTGTGTAGGTTTGTTTGTACAGTACACATCCTCCTACCTCTTTATAGCCAAGTGCAGCAGAAGGTTTAAGGGGGGGTGCCGGGCGAAGGCAGCTAAGAGACCAGGGCTTGCTGATCTTTGGTGGTTCCAGGGGGCCACGACTGATGGCACTGAAGCTGCTCCGGTGGGACAGGTGAGTAGGAGTACCGACCACGCTCAGTGGCTTTTCTTCTACAGTCTACATGGGACAGTTAAAGGGAAGACGTGTGTGACAATTCTACACTGTATGATTAAAGATGAGTATTGTGTTTGTCACTTCAGGGGGAGATTTTGTTTAAAGGTTGTTCTCACTTCAGCATGGTGTAAGGTTTACTGTTAGTACTGTTTTGACACTATACTGCATGTGTGTGTTGGTGAATGCGTGCACACCCCCCAACCTTGGAAATAGTGCTTGCAGGACTGCCTCCTTTGGTAAAAGGCTGAAGGTGCTCTAGCCACTCCTGCAACTCCTGGGGACTGCTGCAGAACACTGTTATACGATCGATCATGCTTCCTGTAAGACACACGCACACACACACACACACACACACACACACACACACACACTCTTCAGTGATAGTTACACACCACTGACAAGAATCAACACATGCCAAAGCTATCATTAGAAAAGATAATGTAGAGATCTAACTATCATGGCCATTTCTAGTTTAAGTTCCCCTACTCAGTATTTCATACTGTGTGACTTTGTGTATCAATCTATGTTGCAGTGCAGACCTCCGATTCTTACTGTGGAAGTCAAGAGATTGATTATTTAAGACCTCACATTTTCTAGATTATAGCAGACTAATTTCAACATAAAACATACTGATTGACTGTGACATATCTGACATATTTATCGACTGTGTACAGATACCAGCATTAGGATTTTACAGAGGAAGGCTGCCTCATCAGCTAGTTGAAATTAAAATTTTCACATCTCTCCACATGAATTAGTTAGTTGAGAATGAGGACATAAGAAAGAGTTTTGAAGACAGTCCGACAGCTGCTCACAATTCAGCTCATTACACTGTATAACTGCTATGTCCTCAGCTAAACCAAAGACAACCAGTCATAATTTTCTCCAGAGCTTCACATGCAAACCTGTGATGTCAAAGGCATAGTGGGCACTGTCTGCGTCCTCTGCGTGTCTTGTTACTGTGGTGCCAGTCAGTGACATCCTTCCCTGAATAGAACAAGCAAAGGGAGAGGAAATAAAACAGTGTCATAGGTAGACAATATGCTGCTATTGCCTGAAATCAGTGAAATAAGTTAGTTATTTGCCCATAAAGATGAAAGCTGATATTCTCAAATGCAGGTATTTTTTGAATTGATTTAAATTAGAAATGTTGCTATTAATTTTTTGTGAGTCCGGCAAATGAAATTTCATTCACTTCATTTTTACTGAAGCAGCAACAGAAACTATTTGAGAAATCCCACTAGACTCCACTGAAGGTAACTAAGAGGTAACTAAGAAAATTATTTGAGAACTTGGATTTATCATTCTTTTTAGTAGTGATATGCCGTAGCTCACCTGATAGATAAAGCCACTCATCCGGGGACTGGCAGAAAGCATTACCAACACATTAGGGAAAAGCATTAAATAGCGCTCATCTTTTTCCTGCCACAGAGAAACAAAAATTATTTAGTTGCAATGTGAGGTATTAGTTTATGCATTCATGTACTGCACAATGTTTGCTGGTTAACTGGTTTTCTTTGACATCCGTTGTTTTCTTAAAGTCATTAAAAGGAAAGTGGCTGCAGCTGAACCTGAACATCATGTTGCTCATCATAGACCAAATTTGTGCCAGTTTATTTTTCCACAAATTGAAGCTGACACTAGTGTATTTTAGCTCAAGTTAGCAAGATAGCAAGTTAGATAGCAATATGCAAAACTGCTGTTTATTATATGAATGGAAAATAAGAAGGGCTGAGTCGTATGGTTGTGGGAGAGTGGTTGGTTGTGATCAAATGAGAGGGACTCAAAATAGATTATTCCTACAACTATGTCAAAGTTGACCCCTACATACAAACCACACAAAAAATAAGAGTTGGCTTCTCAGTCTGCGTCTGGCCTACATAGGTTTCACTTGAGGGTGATAAGTAAAAAGGAGGAGGATGGATTTTAGCATTCATAGGTCATTTACACTGAGGGCTCTGCAACACATTTTGACAATGACACACTTTTGCGATAACTTGTATCTGTGAGGCTTCTGATTAGTCAAACTAATCTAGAGCACTTGATACAAAATGTAATGAGCCAATATAAATGAAAGGGAACAAATTTATCTAAATTAAAATCTATTGCATTTTTCTCCAGAGCATCAATTTAGCTGTCTAGATGCCTGTTAATTTTTTTGACTGACAGTTGCATGTGTAACTGCTAGTATTTGTTATACAGCAAGAGAGGCCCCCAGTATCCTTTACTGTGAAATACATATGATCTTTTAAGTGTTACGATGATTCTATTTAAACTTAACCAAAGAATTTTTAAGATGACGAAGTAAGCATATATAAGTTGTTACAATCTTGTCTGTGCTTAGTAAGCCAATAAATCCTGTAGCAGTTTTCCCTCTGAGATGAGTATCTATCGTCTTCGACTGAATGGAACCCATGGGACTCCAACCTATACCTTTCACTGTGACAGACAAATCCTAACAATTACAAGGGAAAAAAATGGCATTGATGTTAGTTCAGGCCATCCTGAAAAAAAATCTTTAGACAAACCCAACGTGCTTCTCACCTCACTAGACCCATTTTTCATGTGGACCTGGGACATATAGGCCACATGACCCAGGCTCTTCATGCCATCTCCCTCCCAGCCCCGCACTGGCTCTGACAAGATCTGGAGCTCCAGGTTCTTGCGCTTCCGCAGTTCCTGGCACTGTGTCTGAAAAGAAAAAACAAACACAAACACACATAAATATATGCAATCTATAAAGGTAGCAAAATATTTCATAATCCACTGAAACAGTTACTCAGGGCTGATTTGCATAACTATCTTTGTTGTCCATTATTTATATCCATTTGCAGGTTTCTGGGTTTGTGGAGTTTCAGTAAAAAAGCCCATAAAGTCAAAACTTGTGAAAACTCTCATGAAATTTATATTGCTTATTTTCGTTTTATTACTAGTAATTACAATAATTTGTAATTTTTTTTCCACGATAGATATGGCTTTAGAAAATATACATGTTTACTTCTGATATTTAGCAAATGGCCATGTTCACACACACGTTTATGCACCACACTTTTTTTACCTCACGCACACATTCACACGATAATCTTAGATCAGGGGTAATTTGGGGTTCAGTTTCTTGCCCAGAGACACGTGGACAGGAAGAGCTGAGCGAACCACCAACCTTCCCATTAGTGAAATGCCTGCTCCACCTCCAGAGCCACAGCTCTGGTCTATGTGATTTCTTTTCACATCTTTGTCAGAGGTGTAAGGGGTAACCTGCGACATAAGGTAGCATATTTTCAGGTGCTAGGCAGGGATTCTCCCTCTTCGAACAGGAAAAATGACAATGCAACATCTGCCATTTTCCACTGTGCATTACACAAAACAGAGGTTCTGTAGACAGAGCACTATGGAGAGGTAACCAGCACTTCTTATTGTCTACCCACCCAACTGCACACTCAAAACACATGCGTGCACACACACACACACACACACACACACACACACACACACGAGACTTTCAAACTACACATCACAACAGTCTTGTCTGATTTTTTTCCCACACTTTCCTGCGCAGCCCTGTTGAAGGAACATGTGTGAGTCACCTCATTTATTCTTATACTGAACTCGGGAGCAGTACTGGGGAAATTGTGGCTAAGAATAATGTTCAGCCAAGCATAATGCGGTTGCTTGTTTCTAACCCAGCTCTTCAAAGAGGGCATTTCACTTTACACCCACTGTAGGAACAACGTTATCACCCATCATGCTGCAGATACAAAGCTCAGGCACTTTCATTAAACTCTCACCAGAGCTGTGCTTGACTGTGAAGTGTTATGTTACATTACACTATCATTATTGTTGCCTCGCTACCAATGAAAGTGACATCATAAAAAACTCTCTCTGAGTCAAAAATAACATTGAGGATTAATTTTAATGTTGAAATTAGTTAATCATCATTAGCGATGATGATAGAGAGAAAATAGTTAAAATTTTTTAAAATTATTTCAGCCACAAATTAACCTTTGGTACAAAGCAGTGTCTTCAATTTTGCCAGGGAACTAAATATACTAGAAATCCAACAGATGCAGAATCCAGTAATTGAGAATTGACACAAGAGGCTTAAAGATTGTTTAACTGAGGCTCATTCCAGGCTGATAAAAAGGGGAGGCCTAATCCCTGGTGGAGATGAACAAAGATTACATAGTTTAAGGTTAGTTTAAGAGTGAAGAGCAGACTTGATTGCCAGACTTACCACTAGGCACCTAAACGCTGATGTTGCCTTTACAATGTCAGTGTAGTCTGGGTGAGCTTCCTGTGGTGTAAATAAAAAAAAAAATTGAATTAAATACAGCAGCAAGTCAAGCCAGTGTGCACTATATCTAAAAGCAAAAAAGTGTGATTTATCCATGATATATTAGTTATTTTAGTGTGCATTTAGACATGTACCTCCACATGTCGTTCCAGCTCTTGCAGCAGGGTTGGGTACTTGTCAAGCCTCATGAAGGGCTTACTGAGACTGGAGGTCAGGGTGAGTATCCCTGGAGCACTTGCTCCCTGGCTCTCCATGAACTTGTCCAGTTCATCACTGTTTAACATACACACAAACACATAGTTTTAATGCACAGTTAAGGGTTTTTCTATTTTTTTCTATGGGGATATAGTGTACCGAGCAGACAGACTGAATGGCTGAAGGTATAAGGACACTAGATGCTCATATAAAAGCATTTATGCTATTACAAAAACAAGTTTGATCATTTCAGTAAAACATGAAATTTCAGTAAAAGGTTTTTTTTTTTTTTTTTTTTTTAAACATTTCTGAGTGCAGATGATACACATTAAATATGGCTGGAACTAGAACAAAGGCTTTACAATATTATTAAATTTTGTATATATGCTATACACTGAAAGAGAGTCACTTATTAAACAACCTAATATGTGCAGGCGAAGTTGATACACACTCAAACATGTGTGTCTCCCACAGGTGATGCACAGCATTAAGAATAGTAAAACGACAAAAATATACATTTTTCACTTTTGTTAACTATAGACAGAGCAGAAGGCAGGAGTTGCCCTGAACAGTTGAAAAAAGTGACCGCATCAAAGAGACATCTAAGCTTCATATGATTCCAAAGAAAGAAAAAAAGAAAGAAAAAAAGAAAGAAAGTAAGAAAACGAAGACAGTAAAAGCTAAAATATATGACTGCTTTCTGGTATAGAAAAACGTTGATATGTTTTTCTATACCACGTTGATGTATTGATATGTACTGAATACAGTGTGTAACAGTTACAGATGTAACATCAGTATTACATAACACAAGTGTAACCACTTTTTCGGGGTCTCTGTTTAAAGGCACCACTAACCACCATGGTGTTACCAATGTTTAAAAGCAGCACAAATTAGGTCAACTTGGTTTTTGAAATTTTGTCCCCAACTGCAACAAGTTCATTTCACTGCAAACTTGGCTACGTGCTTTGGAAGACCCAGAACTTCAGTCATACAGTATCCCGTAGCAGCACTACCTGGTAACAGTTGGTAAATGTGAATGTGAAAGAGAACTGAAGTTCAAATGAAATGCAAATGTGTTAACTGCGAAAAGGCGCCTTGCTTGCCTGTCACCGTAACCACAACTCTATACATCCTGTCAACAGTCAGCTTCTTCCTGTTTGTAATTCATCTAAATGTGCAGCTCACAACAGAGAAACTGATATACCAAATCTTTTACTCTAGACTGTATCATTAAAACTGCACCACAATGATTATGCTATTTCACAGAGACTGCAAAACATACAATACAGCAGGTTCCCCTTGATGAGAATAATGCATTTTTATAGAAAATGGATTGAGGAAAACCTTCAGCACAGAGATTTGGTGTAGTGACTGAGATTCAGTTTGTCTCCTGTTCACTTGTAGTTAGAATGCCTGACATCTTGTGGCTAAAAGTTAAATTACAGCTCATTAGCAGAAAACATGCAGTGGTTCGAGAGTCACACAGCACTCTAGATTTTCTTAGATACTTAAAACAAATTATTATGAAAAGATATGGTATGTGAGCTAAGTCTGAAGGTACCTGAATTGTTTTATTAATAGTCTAAAACCTTTGCAAAGTCTGGGTTGTTTTTTAGGGGTTTGAAGAAGTAAAATTATACAGGATTTCATTTAAAACAAACAAACAAAAAAAAGTCTTTTCTCATTTCTACACAGGAAATAATTTCATGGCCCATTCAGTTAATCTTCTACCCCTTTTTCTACCCCCCCAGTTGAGAACCACTGGGCTAAAATATAGTTTGAAGGACTTTGTGTCTGTTTTGGAAAGAACTTGTTAACTAGGACAAAGTTTTAACCTTCATTAGTTGGGAGTATTGAGCAAAATGAGGTACTTTTAAGTTATAAGCCAATTACAAAATGCAGCTCTGGCTTAAGACAGTTTTCATGTGACAGGTTTCCCTAGTGACCTGTGTAATTATCATACAATAACATACCAGGGAGAGCTGGTGTGGTATCGTATGGCTGTCTACTCTGTTTTTGTGCAGGGGCTGACCTGTGGTCGGTGAGGATGCAAACAGCTGAAGGATGGCTGGAACAGTAAGACAGGTACAGAGTCTTGATCTGACACATCAGGTTTAAATAGCAGCCTGCCACTCGCTGCTGGCCCTCTGGGATTCTGCAAAGTCAGAGATACAGAGACGAGGTCAGAGAAGTGGAGAAAGTGAAAAAAGTCAGACAGGTTGGGAAGAGAAAAGAGAAATTTGGAAAGAGCCTAGGAGGAAAGTCACGATGATATCACAATGATTTCCCAATGTCTGACACTCAACTGTTTTCTCATCAGATTAACACAGAACCACAGATACAAGTAATATCTTGATATTTCTTAAATTGAATTTAAGATAAATTTCCAGATCTCCAGTAGTTCTGGATATCAGTTTCCCCACCAGTGCTTGCACGCACCAGAAGTTATTTTTCCACATCAATGTGTGTAAACATATTAACTTATGACTTAAAAAATAAATATACTGGTATATACTTGACTGGTGAGACAATACTTTGTCTAAGTTTTGCAAGTTGATTTGTATCAAGAGGGAAGAGATGTTTGAGAGGAAGGAAGCGATTGCAAAAATAGAACCAAGTATGGTTTGCTTTGAAGAACTGACAGTAATCTATAATATGTATATGTGAGCAGTGTAATAAATGAGGTAATTTAATGAAAACAAAAATGTCCCTCTACAGGCATTTGATGAAATGTTACAGAACAGGTGTGGGAGTATATTGTACACTGTGGTCCAAATATTCAGAGACTGTTGTAACAGGAGCTAAATATAACTGATCAAACTACAACAGTTATCATGGAAGTCCACCATGACTTACTTGGTACAGTCCTCCAAAGCTACACAGAGTCCCTGCTGAAAGGTAAGGATTTCCTCCAGGTTTCCACACAGGATGGCACTGTCGCCACTGCTCAACCTGAGCACACAAATTTAGCACAGTTGGAGACAATAAGGACTGAGCTACATCATGCATGTGTATCATGCATGTTCATCATGCAGTGGACTAGATTACAAATTTGGCCCATCAAAAATATTGCATAGTGAAGAAGTAATTAAGACACTGAAATTCAAGACTTTTGATTCATCCAATTAACCAAAATTTCCTGGTATGGTAAGTGACATCTTTTGTTCATTGACCAGTGTGTTACTTCCTTGTTATTGCTCTTACTTGTCGCTCGCTTGCAAGGGTCGTAGGTAACAACTCAGCACTGTTTGTAATTCCTTGACAAACTCCCGCTCATGTTCCACAATGTCCTTTACCACCTGCAAAAGCAGCGCAAAAAACAAAACACAATTTCTCAGGAAAATCCAGATGATTTTTGCCTTTATAAATCCACAGAACTTCATCATGTACTTTGGTTAATTTTAGTTCACTTAAATTTAACTTATAATATATAGAAAATAAAGAAATGTACGGGTAACAGAGTGTGATATGAAATAGAGAAGTTACTCATTTGTTAAGGAAGCTGAGATAAGACAAATAAAGTCACACTGATTGGAGGTTACCATCTTTTATATGTAATAGGAATATAAACTAAAATCCCCCTAATTTTGCTCTGCTATCTAACACAGCATCTATCACTGACTGACCAAATTACATTATGTCAAGTGTAACCAACTGCTACATCCTACCAAGACAAAGCTCTCAGTGTTTTTCCACAGCAAGCAAATACACATATTGACCACCATACATACTGTATATTAAAATAAAAATAATGTCTTTTTATGTCTTAAGCTAACTGACATGAACAGTAGCACACATTAGGAAAAAAAAAATCTTTAAATTATTACTCACCACACTGTAGTAGTTCTTGGTCAGCTGAGTTCCTTTAGGAGACACTGGCTTCTCTGTGGAAGAAATAAGATACAATATTTAAGGAGTGGTGAGTTCCTCTGAACTAATTTATAATAATTAGCACAATAATTAAATGGTTGAATGATGAATACATTTTTTTCAAATAGGGAAGGGAGTTTCAAAAGAAAGTTATGGCGCACAACAAATAGAAGATTAACAAGATTTACAAGAACTCAGCATTTGTGTCTCATTGAGTAGAAAGAAAAAGTAAGCGAACCATTTGGAATCATCTTCATTTATGTATGAATTTGTAACCACTGTGACCTATAAATTATGGTCAGAGCTTCCTCTAAGTTAATTATGAACAAACACAATCCATCTTAATTAAAACTAGACAAATCATTGAATTGTTCCTGTCCATATTGACAGGAACAGCATTGCAATATTCATTATTGGTTGGAAAAACTATGTGAACCCAACCAACAAAAGCTAACTGGAATCAGGAATAAACAAATCTGGGTTCAATGAAACACTCAAACATCTTGAGTTTGGCATTCACAAGAATCATCTGCTGATGTGAACCATTCCTCTTAAAAGAGGTCTTAGATGACTTGAGATGGATCAGGAATTGTTGATTTGCATAAAGTTGAATGGGTTACAAAGTCACCTGAGATGACTCCAAAAGCACTGCACAAAATGGTCAGTAACATCAGTGACAAACATCAGTAACATCAGTGAACCTCAGAGTAAAAGCTAAAGGCTTAAAGGAATCACTCCATGAACTGACTTTATGCAAATCATGATGTATGGAGCATGGTGTCCAGTCATGGACACAGACACCATGGAGAAAACTGCTTCTCTCCATTAAAAAAAAAAAATAAATAAATTAAATAAATAAAAATGACAATGGAAATGTATACCAAAACAAACACATCACCCAAAGGTGGAGGGGGTATCAAGAGTTGGTGCCTCTTTGAGGGCAAAAAAATAATTTCCAAACTTTATCAAGGTATCTTACAGGATAATGTCAGGGTGGGTGTCCACCTGCTCAATAGAAGAAAGCATTGTGCATTGTGCAGGTTTGATCAGCATCAACTGGAAGAGCTTGTTTGAGGTTTTTAGTGCTAAAGGAGGTTTGACCAGTTACTAAATCCAAGGCATCACTTACTTTTTGTGAGATAGCAACTTGGGGACAATGAGTTTGTCTATATTTGTGATTTAGATTAATTTAAAAACAGGAAACTGGGTTATTCTAGAAAGTTAAGATATCGTGCTGATGTGCATTTTGCAAAAAACTAGTTGTTTCATAATACAGACAACATAATACTCCCTTAGCATACACTTCCAAAATATATTGTCTAATCCAAATTAACATGAAAGTTTAGCTAAATGTATATCTTATATATTATACACAATGTTTATAATAAAATCCTTTCAGGAACTCAGGAATTCATGGTCTTGATTGTGTGGCCACACTCACCACAGGGTTTGATCTCCCGGACGTAGTTACTGGGGAACCAGCCTGTCTTGCCGTTGAGTGTGCCCTCCCACCATCCTCCCTCCTCCTGCCGCGTCACAAGGATCATTTCACCCTTACTGAATGACAGCTCATCCTCATTGTTCTGTTTGAAGTTGAAGCGAGCCTTCACCATCAGCTGCCCACCTCCACCGTTCTCAGACATCTCCTGTTATGCAAACAAATATCATAACAAAATATAATATGTGTATGTACATATATGTAGCGCAATGAAAACTATTCTATATTCTATATGAAATATTTTCTGTTTTCTTCATATAATTGTTTCTTTACTATGCAAAGGAATTAAATGTGTATGTGTTGTGTGAAGTGGAGAATACAAAAGGATTTGGCAAATTCGATGTGCACAAAATGGGTGGCACATTCAAGTATATGAAGTGAGCAGACAACAGGAGAGCAGAAAACAGAAAAGAGACCATACCACTGATTTTGATTGTCTACGCAGAGAGCCTTTGGATTTGGCAGAAGAGCGTGTGTGTGAAGACGGCGACTGACTAGGAGGGGGGGCACTGGACGGCGGACATGACCTCTCAGCAGCACAGTCTATGGACACACATGGAGGAAATACATGTTATTTTGGTTGCATTGGTTACACACACACACACACACACACACACACACACACACACACACACACACACACACACACACACACACACACACACACACAGCAGACGCAGGTGCACATACTTTGGGGGATGACCAGTTGATGATAATTCATGTGAGTACGGTCCATTGCCCTGCACAGCCGCAGGACTTGAACATGCGCACACAGGGGCTACACATTTACAATGCTACATAGGATCATCTGATTTCACCAAAACTGGCAGAGTGCTCAGAAAAAAGAGCAAGCACTGTTAAAAAGGAAGAAAACATGATCAAACATGAACATAAACAACATGATATAAATATGTCTCACTGATCACTCACTCAGTCCATGTTTTGGTCCAGCAAATACCTTGTCATTCTGACTAATTGACATTTTTTTAACACATTTTAACACATGTCCTCCATCCATGTCTCTTATCTGCAGTATAGCAGGAGACTTGAAAAAAACAAAAATAATCAAATCTATGTTACAGACACCCAAGCCCTCCACAGTGTCATCACTAAGCCACTGCAGCAGAGTAAAGTGATTTAGGGTCAGGAGTTGTCAGCTGTCCCGCAGTGAGAGTGCAATCTTTCAAATGCACTGATGGAGATATCAATTTTTTGCCAGCATTCACTTCAAAAGTGACACATGGCAGCCCTGCGGCCTCTTACAGACTAACAAGCAGATACATACTTGCTGAAGATTCCCTCTTAAATGCCATGTGGATGCTAGCCAGGACTACTGTTTAATCCAGTTGCAAATGAGAATAAAAAAATAATGAGTGTGAACCATTGTCCTCACCAACCTCTCATTCAGATCTAATGAGGAGTTCAACTCTGAGGCTATAAAACTGACAAATGCTTAAGTGCGCGTTCTCTTACAAGCAGTAAAATGTGTGATGATAAAACTTTTGTGTCTTGTTTTATCAGCAGATCATCTGGAATCCATGTAATGCATGTTTGGATGGAGTAACTCTGGAAATTCCCTGCTGTTTTCCATATGCAGAGACGTCAGGGTGCATCACTCTGAGGCATAACTGATATGATGAAAATGGCACTGAGGGCAGCGGGGTAGTCCACATGCACTCATGGATCCCACATGCCACTCCCGACACACACACAGAGAATCCTGACAAGCCCTTCTGTCGGCTAAGCTCTGTGGTTTCCAGTGTTATTTCTGTACAGGGACAATGTTCAAAGCATTTACTCGACTCAAACATAAATGCTGAGCAAACTCATCATGAGACGAGGGAAAACCAAGGCTTGGAAGAGGATCATGAGTAAAAACACAGAGGCTTCATTTGTTTCATCATATCAACTAACTTGTGACTAATCCACTTCAAATCAAGTTCACTTCTGAAGAGGGGAGAACAGCTGCTAGGCATAGCCAGGCTAGAAAAGATTTGCATATCAAGCAGAGCCCAGCTACAGCAGAGGCTTCTGGTCCACATCTCACAGTCTGGCATGCATCCTCCATTTATGTACACTAAAATGATTGATCATGCATTAACAAAGTGACAGCACATGTAATATATCAGAGCAGGTAATGTCATGTAGTATGGAAACAATTAGCTGTTAATTGAGGGTCAAATAAGTAATAAAAAATGTGTACCTTTGTTTGTTTTACATAACTGAAAATTGAATATCTCAGTTTGTACTGAAGACATCACCTCCAGCTCTGGCAAACTGCAGTAGTCAATTTTAACAATGTTCTGACATTTACAGACAAACCAATTTATCAGAAAGATAATCGGCAGAGTAATCAACCGTGAAAATAATCATTAGCTGCAGTCCTCATATTCTGTTCCATCTTCACTGTCAGTCAGGCAGAATCTGAGGCACAGACCCCATAACTCTTTTTACATATAGAAATGTCACAAATACATGTTCTCAAAGAGCCTAGAACATTATGCATCTCTTATAACACATGCAGAGGTGCCAGATTGGTCTAAAAATGCTGACTAATAATTCTTTGAGCATTGAGTTAGAAACTGGAGGGAAACTACCTCTTCAGTGCCCCCAAACAAGGAGATTCAAGCAAAGCAATTAGCTCGACACTGCTGTAGGGCTGCTGTGCTGCAAAGCACATTATGCTGCGTCCTCAATGAAGAAATGCACTTGAGATGGGGATGTGTGTCTGCAATGCATACACTCACACATGCAGCATATGCAGTAACAAAAGACATTTTGCCTCATACTTAATGTGACAGTACAAAAAATGACCAACAAAGAGGGATAATTATTCTGGGTGGTTGAAGCTATGGATGAACATGAGTAAATATGGCACCCAGCATGACACAAACACACACTGCCATGCCAGCTGCCCATGGGTAACACACTCAATCATGATTTACAATGGCTGCATGAACAAAGCAAAAAATGAAAAAGACCACCAACATAACACAGCTGATATGTAGCTATATGCGCTTCTTACATATTATTGTCTAAGTTCGTATATTGGAACTGAGGTTTTCCTCAAGTGACGGGGTAGTCGAGAAGCATTGATTTGAATATGAGAACTTTCATGTCCATCTTTTTCATGTGGGATACGAATACTGTAATGTAAAAATTAATACCACGACTCATTACTATTTGATTTTTCACTTTTAGAGTCTCCAGTATAGGGGATCAGAAGTACGTAGAAAGACTGCAAAACTCTTACCTTGTGTGGCAAAGTTGACTGCCAGCAAAGTGGTCAATACTTTGCTAAAATTCTCACCAGTGTATAACCACTCTGGTTCAAACCCCTGGATGGAAAAAGAACAGAGAAGATGCTTTTAGACCAATAAAACCCCAAACCATCTGTTCAAATAACCTGGTAGCCATAAGAGGTGGAGGAAGAGTAAGTCAAAATTAGAACTTTTCTACAGATTTCACTGATCAGAGCAGTAATGCTTGTTAAGTGAACACAGACACAGACAGAAAGACAGACAGAGAGTGAGAGACATGGAGAGAGAGACAGACTGATTCCAGGCTACTGCACAAACAATAGAAAGACGCACACACAATGAAATGCACACAGGGATTTGAAAAAGCCTATAACAAGACAGATAAAAACTGACATGTTGAGCATGACCCATATTTTGTGACTGAGTGGTTTGAAATAAAACAGACAGTGCCAGGCACATTTGTGATTCGTAGATGCTCACACGCTCACAGTCACCCTGCTTGCTCGCTGTCTCAGACAGCTATCTTCTTTCCTCCAGCAGATAAAGTTTCACATTTTAAATAAAACATCTTAAATATAGAGTTTGAGTTGTACAGCCTTGGTCATGAGTTGTGTGTGTGACCTCATTCAGAGTTAAAGCAAGTGTGACCATTACACCTTTCGGTATGGGATCAGCCTTAGGGTTTACCTGATTACCAAAATTAACTCAGCTTGCTTTTTTATCATTAACCCCCCCCCCCCCTCAAAAAAAACAGAGAGAATTCAATATTGGCTTTTTGCATAATGATTTTGCACCACTGGTACTAAAAGACTGGAAAAATCCATTTGCACTGATAAAACAAAATGAGGGACCAAATGGGTCACCATATTGACCTCGATCATTATTAACTGGTGCCAGTGCTGAGACCTTGACCACGGTTAGGGTCAGTAGTCAAATTATGAACACGTTATTCTTAATGATTGTAGTAACATCAGAGCGAATAAATCATCTCATATAGTTCAACACAGAAAAAAATCTGAGGCATTGAGCAGTAATTGATGCTTCCTCTTTCTGTACCTCAGGGCAGAAGTGAAAGCCGTATGACTTTGCACAGTCACAGGACAGACAGGCACTATTTTGCTACAGGAAAAACAAAAAGAAAAAGTTCTCTAACCATGATCACATCACTGACCAAAGGATGGGCAGGGCTCACTGTAGCACCACAGACATCCCCCGGCTGATACATTTGACAGTGGCTCTGCAAAAAACTCTGCCCATGAGCAACTGGCTGGCCACAAAAGGTCTAATTATGGGCTAAAGCAGGGCTGATGAATAAAAGCAGGGGGACCTCCCAGACATAACAAGCCAGCTGGGCAGACCTACTGAACCACTTGACTTTGCAGTGAGCCAGGCGTGCTGACTCAATTAGTTGTTAAAAGAACCCAACTGATGTGATTCAAGTCCAGAAAAGACTATTTTTAAAGCTGGGGGAGAAATTACTGTCCAGTGTGGCAGTCACAAACAGGCTAGTAGGGAGATAGAGAAAACTCCCAACATCTGCAAATGATTTGACCAATTCCAATATTAGGACATCTTTTTAGCAGCGCAGGCCCGTAGTATATACAAAGAAAGATGGGTCACTACAGCATGAAAGAGAAAGGGAATTTAAAAGGAAGTAAACACTGCTGAAACCTAAGTTGTGTCCATTTGAGAACAGGGACACTTGTCATTTAGGGCAACAGTTCCCCTCTGATCTGGTCAGTGTGAGTGACTGACAGCATGCCTGTTAATGTGGCTCCCTCCACATGGACGTGTGAAGAAAACATATGCCAGCAGGATAAGCAGATCACAACACAAGCAAGAGTGTGTTTAAGTCTCCTCTGTAAACTGCAGTGGGCTAAGTAAGGAGATAATGATAGAGAGAGAGATCAACCTATGTCCAAACATCGTGTTCATTGTGCATGAAACTTGACACACAACAATGAAGCAACTTACCTCCACTTTCAAGGACGAGCATCCTCTTAAAAACTCCCTGATGTTGGAAACGCAGTCGGCTTCAGTTCTCGGATCCTGGCAATACTGAGCACACACAGACACACGGAGACACACACACTAAATAAATATATAAACAAATGCCTCGGTTTAGGTGCCGAGATAGACAACTGACACAAGCAGTTAGCTAAAGCTCCATGCCGACGCTACTTTCGTTTCAGTTACACATAAAAGCACAAAAACACTGATGTAACGACCCAAATGTGGTAACCTACAGTTAACAAAATAACTGAGGACTCCTCCTGCGTCTCCTTCATGCACACATAACCATTAACACCAAAGAAAAGTCAAAGTTACCACTGTTAGCAAAACATCCGCTCACTTTTTTTTTGCCAACTTTCAAAATAAAATCCTCACGAACCACCGCGTTCCAACGGTCAAACCTGAACACGAAGGACAAAGTTTTGCTTTTCGCTGCTTCTAATTGAAGAGGATTTTTTTTAATTTAATTTATTTTTTTAACAGTAATGTACGGCAGCTAAAGAAAAAGCGCAACAAACCAGGCGGAAAAGTAAACTCGTTCAAAAGAGAAGTTACTACTTCCGGTTTTATTGTAGCTGTTTCCAGATACATTGACGCCGCTTTCTTGAAAGAGGAGGTCGCACTGGAAAGAGCCGAGCCTTTCAGGAGGAAGTGACGAACTGTCTTTGCAACTGTTATTTATCATTATCAACTTTTGTCATCTCGGCAATGAAACATATGCGATCCACGTTGATTATATTAATCACGTTTGAAAAAAAAAAAGTTGCTTTAAACTAAAAGTGCAGTGAATTCCTCCAGCTCCATCTTATCACCCCGCTGTGGCCCGTGATCAATGTTTCATGCACTCTGAAATGTGTCCCTGTTTTGTGGGCTGTTCACGCCGACTGAGTCCTGTCAAGAATGCGGAACATTTTTCGTCGCTTAACGGGAAACCGCGTGTTGAAATCACACGCGTGAAAACTAGTCGAAAGCAGCTGTAACTCGATGCACAAGGCTCCGTGTCAAACAGAAACATCAAAACTTGACTGTGGGCTGCAGAAAAATGAAAGGCCTGCAGCAGGGAGAGAAGTTCTCGTCGTATCACTCTCAACAAACCCCTCCCTTCCGTTCAACCAGAGCCGTCGATCATTCGGCATTTGTTGTCTCAAGTTAACTTAAATCAACAGCTCACCTTGGGAGTGAAGCCAGGTATGAGCCGCTCCGCGAGCTTGCACAGGACGACCCCATCCTTCAGCGATGTTTTCAGAAACTCCTCCGGGTCCGCTATATTCTTTTTAGGCGAGCTGAGCACTCCGAGTGATATTAACCACGTAACAGTCTGCTCTTCTGGATTCATAGCTCCACAAAATGAGCATTGCCTAAGCACACATTGCTGTAAGTAAAACTGGCGGCCTGTTCCGTATCAATATGCAACTCACATCCGCACTTCTGTTACAAGTTAAAAAAAAAAAAAAAAAAAAAAAAGAGGCGGTGGGGGAAGGACGACGCCGTTTCCAGACGCAAAACTGATGATCACCCCTACTGGCAAACGAGCACCGCAACAATAGACAGGAGTCCTCTTCCTCTGTAAAAAGCCACATGCTGACAGAGGCCACTTCTCCAATGTTGTTACAGGTTAAAATGCAGACAAAAAATTATATCTTCAGTAAGGTTTGAATTTCTAATGCAGAATGGGTCACGGCGGTGTTTGTTGACACCACAATACAAGTTATATATTATATTTGCAGGAGGAAATCATAGGATTATCTCAATAGATCTGAACTTCTAGTAAAGTAAAATTGCGGTAAACACACACCACTGTTACAAAAGCTTCCTAATAATAAGTGAGGTTTAAAGATATGATGAACCATGGTACCAGAGATAACTAGTGACATCTATGAAAGATTTAAGAGAACTGTGCTCTTTGTATTGTTCTTTCATGTCAAGATTAAACCAAGTGAACAAAGTTCTTTTTAAAGTCTTTTATTGAAAAAGCCAGACACTGAATTTGAGAAAATCCGTTTGTTCTTCCCACTTCTATCACGCTGTCCCACTTGAAGAAGAGACTCAACCAGCACTCTGAACAGAAGCCTGTACCAGCATCTGAAACACAGTAAACATGAAGAAACAACTCATTGCACATCTGTTTAACTTTGCAGCATAAAGGGATACTACAACAATGGTAACATTTTGTATTTTGCCAAATTATAATATCCCTCCACAATCTTTCATTCACACACACACGGTTTTTCAAAATGTAGTCAGATTATGATTACGTTGACATACCTGCATTGGTGCACTGTGCCTCCATTGGTCCAACAACTTGACGACACAATTCAGATATGTTGCAAGAGCAGTTGTCTTAGAGCGATGTTCATCCTGCAATTAGAGCACAATGTTAACATGTTGCACTTGTCTTAATCATGGATTCAAAAAAATGTCTGAACATGATATTGTAGTCCTTGGTCCGACTGCGAAATCGCTTTAGTGATTGTTTCCAGTTTGGCAGTTAGGACGATGGTGTTCTTCCAGAGGTCTCCGTTGTTTGAATTGGCATGCTTGTTGAAAAGGTTTTGATACTGAGAAAATGGCTCATAATTCAAAAAAATGGCTTTCAAATGTTACCAAGAAAAACTTATTACAAATAACAAGACATTTTTACCTATGATTTGAAAATGCACTGTTGCCAATCATTTTACTGAGGTTGGACGATTGGTTAGGCAAAAAAAAAAAAAAAAAAAAAAAAAAGGCATTGTTTGAAGGCTCAGTTGGCAAAAGAGCTGTTAAACCTTTCATTGTTGAAAAGGGACGAAATGTCTTGGGATGTTGTTGCACAATTTTAGCTGATGAAAACGGACTACAATGAAAAAGGCTCACTCGGTTGACCTCCTTTCTTTTGTCCTCTGAGGCAAAAGTTGTCTTGAATATCAGCGTTCTGAGTGGAGATTGCAATACAGGACAATGAGAAACTCATTTACAGATGAGAAACAAAGAGGTTTGCTTTGCTTACCAGCTGTTGACTATCGGTGGAGTTGCATTTGGTTGTTGCCTTTGGTTTTGTCGTTGCATGCCATCAAATAGCTCTAGGGTGATGGATCCGTTTCCAAGGAAACTACATTGGAACATTTTGACAGTGACATTTGCCTGACCCTTGAAAACAGCAGCGTCCATTTGGAAGTACATTTGTGTTAAGAATGAACTCAAGCCACTCGGCTATTTATATAGCATGAGCAGAGACTCACCTAGGCTTTACAGACAACTTTGTAACATGGAGATCATGATGTCACTTAACATTCATGTTACTGACGCTGATCGTGTTTTCAGAATCGATGAGCAGTGGTCAAGATACAACTAAAAGCTTTATTAGAGTAGGAAAGCCAGACTTATAGGGCATTGCAGATTCCAACAGCACTGAATGTACAAAAACTAACACTCACTTGGTAACTGTACTGTTACATGAGCAAGAAAGTTACTAAAAACAAAAACAAAAAAAATTTACACATAAAAAACTGGGAAAGTCAGGTACAATTCAAAGCTAAGCTTCATATTCCACAGATTTAGACATGGCTAAGTTGTCTTGTTGTCAGATCTCTCCCAAAACACGTGTTTTGTGCACGGAGACTAACGTTTGCTTTAATGTGATTCCCAAGTCCAGTTCAGTATCTGCTGCGAGCCATTCCTCTATCGGCTCGATTGCCACCGCGGCCACCACGTGGCCCTCCACGACTTGAGCTGCTGTACGAATCACGAGGAGGGTAGCCTCTCTCAACAGGGGGAGCTGGGCCCCTCTCCTGCCTGCCCATTCGCTCACCACGGCTAGGTGGATATGGGTCACTCCGACTGCTGGGGTAACTGTCACGACTGCCATAGCCATCCCGGGAACTGCTGCCATAGTCATCGTAACGACTGCTTCCACTGCTTCCACCATAGGATGGTGGGGGGCCCCGTGAAGGTGGGGCGCTGCGAGAGTTACCTGCAGGGTCAATGGGTCAGGTAATTGGCAAGGTTTAATTTATACATTTTCTTGCACTGTCAAGTGCTCATTTTTTTGCCAATAGAATTAATTGCGACATATCAATTTAATGGATGACATGTAAAAATGTCCCATCATGTTATTGGTCTTAAATTTCACATGGAAATTTAGTTGATACGGGCAGTAATATATCCAAGCACAGGGAATAAATGGGCAGTGTTACCCATTTCAGCATGCCATTGATTTGAGAAGCCATTTTCCTTTCAGAGATCCAAGAGTTAGAACTGCAGGGTAAGGACGAGGTATTCAGAGTTGTCTTGATGATTTTGTGAAGGTTACTCCTTGAGGGAGTGCTTTGCTAGGCAACACATTGAGTGGTCAACAGATGTTTCCGAGGACTTTATGGGGTTCCTTATGGTTGCAAACTCTCAGGGGAACTTTTGGGTTCTGCGTTATTTCTGCATGATATTGTCACAAACACTGATTCTTTTGATGAATGCAGGAGTAATAGGGAGTGATATGTAGACACAGCTCTTGAATATAATTTTGTTTTAAAGTTGAGATGCCAATGGTTATACATTTCATATAGCATGAAAACCTGAAACTAGGATTGTAGGACAGGAATGCGGCAAAGTGAAGGGGAAAAAAGTTTTAAGAAGCTGTCTGCAATGCCATTTCCACTGGGGAAAAACTGAAAACTGGATCTTCTTGTGACTCGAGATAGCAGCAGTCAATATTATGATTTGGTTGGCCATTTGTGCAGCTCTTCTTTGTGCTACAGTGGTCATTTGTAATTAATACGCATGGAGTCGTATCTTACCATAACCATCATATGAATCTCGGTAGGAACCACCACTTGGACGGTCCATGTAGCTTCTGGGTTCCCGGCCTCCACCATAACCATCACGATCACTACATAATAGGAACAATTGTCACTGGATGATAAAGTGTGATGTGATTTTTTTTTTTTTTTTTTTTTTTAACTTTTGAGATCAATTTTTACACCTACCTGTATCCTCTTGACATTGAGCCATAGTCATCTCTGGAACTGGAATTGGAGTACTCTCTGTAAGAGTATTCTCTGGGAGGAGGTCCATAGTCCCTTGAATCTCTGGAATTATAATCCCGACTGGAGTAGCTGTGAGACATACCACAATTAACTGCAGAACTGTGACCATAATGTTATATAATGTGATATGATTTCTCATGGAATATTTAATTTGGTAACTGACAACACAAATGCAGAAACTTTTTCTAATAGCTGACATAGCTGTATAATGCAACTAAATATGAAAAGTCCTACCTGTCTTTTGAGTTGTAATGGTCGTCTCGTGGTGATGGATAATCATCCCTCCTGGACATCATGGAGTCTCTGCGAGGAGGGGGTGGCCCATAAGGATCCCTATCCCTTGACATGGGTGCTAGAAAACACAAAGCGATGAAACCAGCTCATATCTGTACCCATCCACATCCATGCAGGAAACCAGTGGGTATCCAGGCAGTACAATTACATGACACTGGGTGCATTTAAATTGAGGCTAATCCCAATACAATTTCCTCACACTTACGTCTGCTCATGGGACCAGATGGGGCAGACCTCTTGGGTGGAGGGCCTCCATTACGTACTGGGGGTCCTCTCTTCAGCGGAGGGGGGCCTCTGGATGACATCCCTTTGAAGAAGGGTTCTGCACTCCCTCCATTATCATAATAGTCTTTTCACAGACAGGAAATTGAAATATTGATATTGAAATATTACACAAACAAATTTCACAAAAACTACATTTAATGAGATTGTAGGACTGTTATAAATGTGCTATTATTTTACATAGCTAAATGATAAAAGATTACCTCTAGATGGTGGGCCCCTCATACCACCAGGGCCTCCCCTAGAACCACGGGGGCCTCTGGGTGGACCACGACTGCGGGAGTGCATGGGCGGAGGTCCTCGCCTGCCACCACTCTCAAACTGAGGCTTTGTAGCTTGCTCCACTTTGATAGGCTTGCCATCAAGAGACTGTGGTAGAAAAATTACAATTTCACTCTCAATTTCAAGCAGATCTCTTTAAGACTGCGGCTGAAGAAAGACAGTACGTACCTTTCCATTCATCTCTCGTGCTGCATCCTTTGCGTCAGCAGGACTTTCAAAAGTAACAAAAGCAAATCCTCTTGATTTATTTGTTTCACGGTCCTTCATCAAAAGAACTGAAATTAAGAAATCAGAAGTGAGAAGAGCATCAGTAGTTTGTGACCTGATTACATTACTGTCTCGCACAGAGCCCTTGTTACTACCCCCAACTTACTCTCTGAAACTCAAAGACATTGACATTGTTTCGCATTTTAACAAACATGCTCCCTTCACACTTTTCTTAATTTTTTGCTCCTTCAAATCTAAATTTAGTTTTAAGGAAATCTAGGTCTGATCTACCAAAATGTGGTGTAATGAAATAATAAACACTGTTTAACTGACTCTGTTCCGACTCGGAGATCGGATTTGAGCATAATTAATGGAAAACAATAATTAATATTAAAACAAACTGCAAACCAGTGCAACTGAGAGGAGCAGACAGTGGACGCATATACAATTACAGCCAGGTAAGGACACAAGCATTTGGTATACAACCAAAGCGTGGATCGGCAAAATCTGATAAAGTTAAGAAACATCTGAAAAAGTGTTGTATTTGTAAAATTCAATGTTTTATGAAGAGTTAACTACTGAGAAACGAGAATAAAATAGGCAAACAGTGGCTCCATACACACCTTCGACAATCCTGCCATATTTGCTGAAGTACTGCTCCAGGGCCTTCTCGGTGGTCTCTGTGTTCAGTCCGCCGATGAAGAGCTTCCCTGGTCGGTCCGCCTCTGCCATGCTGCAAAATCCACCACCTGCAACCAAAAACGGAGATTTACAGGCACTGGGAACAAACATACAGCTTTGAATTTGCCCTCAGCAAACAGACACTTCTGTTGTCATTACCTTGCTGCTGGCAAATGTCTTGGGCTGTTGAATGCGCAAAATGGCGAAAAACGTGCCAACGGTTGTAGTGAGTTACTTGGCTAACGCTAGCTAGCAACTACTCTAGCTACTAACAGTTGAGCTTTACTTATGCCAACGCGCTATTTTTTAAAAATACATAACTATACTACAATGAAACCTAGGTGAAATATGAAAGCAAGAAGCTAACTGCTACCTAACTGAACTACGCCGCAGCTTTGGGTAAATTATGGTGAACAACAGCTCCTCTCCCGCCCCTCTCCTCCTTCTTCTTCCGCTCTGTTTCCGGCAGACCTGTTATTCTTCACTTGGTAACACTGCCCCCTGGAGTCCGACACCGCGAATCAAGATTATTTTAGTTCCTACATTTTTGGATTCAAGCACGATTAAATACAAAACGCTAAATACTCAGCTTTAAATGGGTATTTATGTTCCGTGTGTTATTTTCGCCACAATAAGTGCACCTCTAGAATCTATGAATTTATTACCATTTATACCAGTTTTAGTGCTGGACACCAAATGTCTCCTACTTCAATGAAAAGTCAATCAGTGCTGGAGAGTTCAAGCTTCCAAATCAAATGTCCATACTAATCGTGTGTCGCAAACATTTTTAGATTTCATCAAATACATTTCAATCTATTTGAAAATCAGCTTCTCAATTTCAGTCAGGTCACAGTATCAAGCAGCTCTGGGTGTACCTGATGTGATTCACCAGTTTGATGAATGTAACATTTTCTTTAAATAAACGTCTGGAAGATTTTATTTTGGATGTAAACTTAAGCAGCAACAGGCTGCACTTTAATATAATTTGTAGTCAACATGGAGCTCTTATTGGACAATTCATCTTTAACAGAAGTTAAAGATGATTTTTAAAGATGTTTTTCCTCATTGGTTAACACTTTGTTTTCAGCAAAAGATAGTGGAGTCAAAAGTACAATATAGGCTATTGGTAGAATATAGGCTAAGCAGTAACTACTGAAGTAAAGTAGTATGCATATACTTCAAAACTCTACTCAAGTACATTACTTAAATAGTTCACTTCTTTTGTTCCCTGAGATATGGTGCAATGCTGCCATCCACAGGGCAGTCCCCCGCCTTATATCAGTAATAACGCCTTTTATCATTTGTATGGTTTTCAGTTTTACAATTACAAGCTCAGACTCCACCAACCGTTGTCCTTGAGGTTATTCATATACAGGCTCGACCGGTGCTCAAACAGCTTCTGTCCCCTGTCATGCAGATAATGTTTTAGGGAATACACTTTAAAGTTTTTGGGCATCCCTGGGCAATTTACATATTTTGCCGAAGCAAACAGACGTTAATTTTTTTTTCAATTATTTTATTAAAAAGTCGACGCTATCGTTTATAAATATTTTATAAATAATAAAGAACAAATGATAAATTTATCTTTTACGTCACAAACGTAACAAACTGTGGAACCTGAAAAAGTTTTATTAAAAAAAAAAAAAGCACCAAATGCGGTCTGTTACTACTTTTTTTTTGTAAGTGCGGTCTGTTACTACTTTTTTTTTTGTAAGTGCGGTCTGTTACTACTTTTTTTCTTAAGTTAGAAATGAATCATGCATCAGGCCGAAAGTGCACCCTGACCTTTGCACACAACCGAGTGAGTGGTTGTTCCTGTTTTTCGAACCTATTCATCCGCTTTTCACAATGATCTCTAAAATTAGCCATCTGAAAATAGTAACCTCTTTTATTCCTTTGCTAGCTTTTATATTTCGTACTACCACCTTATTCTTTCATATTTCATTTTATAAAGCGTTACTCTAAAGTCTGTGCGACGCAAAGCGAAAAATAGTTGCTTCCTTGAGGAAAAACCAAAGTGTTTATCGGAGTATTGATAAGCAACGTCACTATTACAACCATGCTGTCAAGCGTGTCAGATTAGATACGACATCCGATTTTTGACTTTCAGTGTAAGGCTATTGTTGGCGTGCTCATTGGTCGGTTTGAAAATTAAATGATTCATAATCTTAATTATATTATTTTATTAAACACACAAAAAACTTAAAATGGTTTATACGTCCACAGGACAATCTATACGGGCATAAATCCGACATACTACGCTGAATACCTAGTATGTGTTTTTTTATTCTGAAGGTGAAACTTTAACTTCCGGTGTTGATCTTGTGACCGGCGTTTAACTGGACGTCACCGATGCTGGCAGGTCAGCTCAACCGCTGCTGCCCGAGCAGACAGACCTAGCCAACCGTGAAAAGCTAGCAAACACTCCCTTTCTCCTAAAAGGCAGAATACTCTCCTTTGACAGAAATCATATACAATCCTCGAAGAACCGTGTCCGCGCCAAAATGAAGAGGCGGATACACTTCGGTTTCGTGCTGGTTTATTCGTTGGTCTCCTATTTCTGTTCGTGCTCGGCGTTTTATCTTCCGGGTTTAGCCCCCGTGAGTTTTTGTCAAGACAGTAAAGGTGGTGGAGATTGTCAGGTACGGTGTTACCACAAAACTCACATTTCTTATACAACGTAGGGAAGGTTGTGTTGGAGTTGGAAGTAGGATATATATGTGTGGATTTGTTATCTTAATCTTCCTTGTAAACCCGTGCGCTGTAGTAGGCCCCGGCTATTACTTGATGCCGGAACAGTGGGATAATGTTCTGATGCACCGCTGTCTTCACTGGTTTGCATTGGCGATAGCTGACATTGGGTTGTGGAATAAATATATATGTACATGTTTTCTGATGCATCTGTTTTGTTTTTGTTTGTTTGGTTTTTTTACCAGCCTGATACGACACTGGTCGCATGTTACTACTGATTAGAATAATGTCAGCTCTTGGCCTATTAACTTCTCAGTACTTGTAGCGCAGGTTTTTGGCTGGTTCTACCCCCCGACTGAGCTTGTGAGGCAAATATCCTGATAAACAAACTGTTTTTGCTCATTTACAGACAGTGATTCAGCTGTTTGTCAATCGCTTGGACTCAGTGGAGTCAGTCCTGCCTTATGAGTATGACGTGTAAGTATTATTTTTATATATTATTATTTTTTTGTTTGTTGCAATTTGTGTAGTGTTTGGACTTATGTTTTCCATCTCATGATCACCCTCTCATTGTGTGCATCAATCTCTGATCTCTGATGTTATTAAAGGTTCGACTTTTGCAAAGATGCCAAGGAAATGAGGCCTTCTGAGAACCTTGGACAGGTGTTGTTTGGTGAACGAATTGCATCTTCACCATACAAGGTGTGCACTACTTAAAAATGTTAGACTGCATGGTGTTTATGGTGTTGCTCATTTCCAGTTCTATATCAGTTGTAGTTGTTTGATGTACCCTCTTGATTCAATATGACTCTTATCTACAGTTCAACTTTAATGAAGGTGTTAAATGCAAAGCAGTGTGCACAAAGAACTACAAAAAAGGCACCCAGGAGGATGCAACCAAACTGGATTTTCTTAAGATGGGAATGCAGCTGAACTACCAGCACCACTGGTTAGTGAAAGACAAAACTGCATTGTACTGAAATGCTTTATGTGTGAGTGACAGTATTTTTAATACGGACTTAAGAATGCTAAGGTTAAAATATTTTTTTCAGGATCATTGACAACATGCCAGTGACATGGTGCTATGATGTGGAAGAGAATCAGAAGTACTGCAACCCTGGCTTCCCCATTGGCTGCCTCGTTACGGCAGACGGCAGACCAAAAGATGCGTGTGTCATCAATGTGAGTTCTGATTTCTGTCTTTGAGTTTGTACTCCAGGATCTTAAGATTTTTCAAAAATGTCTAAGAAAGATAACTTACAAATTTCACATGATTACTCTGTTTAGTTATAGCAGTAATGCATAACCATAGAAGATACTCAGCAACACATAGATGTTTGTTGACACATGCTACACTGACAAATGTGAAAACCTGATTTTAAAATTATATTTTTTCAGTCTGAGTTCAACAAGAAGAACACATTTTATGTCTTCAACCATGTGGACATCAAGATCATTTACCACAGTGGGCAAACAGAAGGATGGACAGGGGCTCGACTAGTCGGTGCCACTTTGGAGCCAAAGAGGTAAATGTTTTTTCAAAGGGGATACAATAGATATGATTTCACCTTTTTGATTTTAGGATTTATGTCTAATCTACTTCAATATGGTGCAACTCAATGACTGATAATTTGATTTTGTTTGTTTTTGCACAACAGTATCAAACATCCTGATGAGAAAAACCCAAACTGTGCAGGAAGCAACCCAATGGAGGTCCCTGGGGATTTTGATGGTGATGTCTCAATAGTTTACTCCTACTCTGTCACATTTGAGGTAAGCCTCTAAACTGTGTCATTTTGAAAGTATGTACCAAATTATTTGTAATTAATGCATAACAATTTCTGTGGAACAATGCCATGGAGAAAAAGATCATTTTGTGTGCTGTGTTTTTACAAATACATTTACTTACTTTAACAGGAAAACAATAAAATCAAGTGGGCCAGTAGGTGGGACTACATTCTGGTCTCCATGCCTCACACCAACATCCAGTGGTTTAGGTATGAGGACATTTTTCACACTCTGCCCCAAGGAAACACTCTAGCCCTAAAGCTCAGTGGTTCTTGATGCTTGTTAGCTGAAGCTGCAGTATGTCTTGTGTGTTTTTCCAGCATCATGAACTCCTTGGTCATTGTCCTCTTTCTGTCTGGCATGGTTGCCATGATCATGCTGAGAACCCTGCACAAGGACATTGCCAGATACAACCAGGTGGACCAGGTAAGATTTTTGAACTCTCTCAGTTCTAGCTGATATAGACCTGTGTATGAAACTATCATACATGTGAAGACTTCTTGAAGATGCATTTATTCAAAGTAAAACAAAAACATGTTATAGTCATAAACGTAAAGATTTAATCTTATTGTTATATTTGGTGAAAAAACCTAATATTCCCAAGCAAACAACTTTCTGGGAATCTGGCATCTAGTTTTCCTAGATGACCAGACATTAATGAGTTTATGTTATCAGGATTTAAGAATTTGTAATTTGTTTTCCCGCAGTGGATGATGAAATTATTAAAATTTGGCTGAAAATCACAAATATTAGAGGTGTTGGGGTTTTTATGCATTATTTATAGGTCATTTTAAAAAATCATATTTATAAGGCTGTTGCTGTAATTCTGCAGTTTGACATGCCACCTAACAGACTAGGTACACAGTACGCAAAACTATATTTACTGTGTTACGTTTCACAGGCAGACTTGATAAAGATTCCATCGACCAAGGAAAAATTCCCTCTGCCCTATGTAAGCTTATTGAAAACTGTTTTGGAAAAAACTGTTTGTGGTTATCAAATCTGGTGTTTGGGTGTGGCACATTAGAACAAAATGCAAACTATGGTGTGGATATCTTTTTAAACATGCAAATTTCAAGAAAGGGGCCTTTACCTAAGAAATTATTTTTTTCACACCAAAATTTGCAGCTTTTGGTAAATCAAATTTTCTCAGTCTTCACCTTATTTTGCTTTTGCTAGCAGGTGTGAGATTGTGAGTATTGTTCACTGATTGGTGGCTGGTTAACCTTTTCACTTTAATCATTTGCAAATGTTGAGTAATTTCTTGATTGTGACTGCTGCTACTGTATCGCTGTCACCCTTCTCAGGAGGATGCACAGGAAGAGTCGGGGTGGAAGCAGGTGCATGGGGATGTTTTCCGTCCCCCCAGAAAAGGCATGTTGTTGTCTGTGTTCCTTGGACAGGGCACCCAGATCTTCATCATGACCTTCATCACACTCTGTAAGGACTACTTACATTTACATTAGGCTTTTATATGTGATGCTGCCCTTAGCTACACAGACTGAATCAGAGATTATTTAATTATTATTATTATTATCAGTCAGTTTATTATATTGAACATTAAAATGTGAAAACAAAATTAAAATTGACATGTGAGACTGACTGAAAGCATCACCCTGTTCCCAATACAAATCTCATTTAATTTCCTTAGCGGAACTTTAAAAATTACACCATGTATATAAGACATACACATTTTCAATTCAATTTAATATTTTTCTATGGTAGATTTTACAATTCAAGTTAGCAGATTGCAATACTACTGGACTAAAAGAGTAGCATCAAAAGTTGTCTCTGCATTGATATTTCAGTACTTCATTTGTAATGGTGCTGGTATGTCTGAATGAATCAGCTGATGATTGTCTATCCACCACAGTCCTGGCCTGCCTGGGTTTCCTATCACCAGCCAACAGAGGAGCCCTCATGACATGTGCTGTTGTCCTCTGGGTTCTGCTGGGTACACCTGCTGGCTATGTGTCTGCGCGCCTTTACAAAAGTAAGAGACCCGTGAAAACCTGACAGCTAAGTTAATCTCTGTCTTAACTGTTGACACAGACAGTGTTAAAGTCAGTGTTGTCTTCCTTATTTTATGATCTTCTCACCAAACTCTCTTACTATTTTCAGCTTTTGGAGGTGAAAAGTGGAAGACAAACGTTTTGCTGACAGCACTCCTGTGCCCAGGGTAAGCTCATTTGCTGCATTTGCTTCGCTGTTGTCCTTTTGTCTAATTTTTATACTTAATACTATACTACCACTACTACTACTACTATATTTCTGTCCATGAGTGACATGTTGCAGTGCATATGCCCTCTCATGTGCCACAAATACAATTATCTATTAACTATTATCCTCTCACATGTATCATCTTTCTCTTGTGTTGTTGTCTATCATCCATCTCTCTTCCCCAGTATTGTGTTTGCAGACTTCTTCCTGATGAACCTGATCCTTTGGGTGGAGGGTTCCTCAGCAGCAATCCCCTTTGGCACTTTGGTGGCCATTTTGGCACTATGGTTTGGAATCTCTGTGCCCCTTACCTTCGTTGGTGCCTACTTTGGATTCAAGAAACCTGTGAGTTGGGCCTCCTAGTTTTTTTAGTTTAATTTGTTTAGCTTGAAATGATGAAATGTGATAATTAAAATCTCCTTTTCTGCACCTGTGCAGGCAATTGAGCAACCAGTGCGAACAAACCAAATCCCCCGTCAAATTCCTGAGCAGTCTTTCTTTACAAAACCTATTCCTGGCATAGTAATGGGCGGAATCCTACCCTTTGGCTGTATCTTCATCCAGCTATTTTTCATTCTCAACAGCATTTGGTAAGAAGGAAAGTTGTTTTTCCTGATTGTCAGGATCTCCTGTTTTGCATGACATTCTTTACAGCAGGGTGTTGCTCTTTTGTTGCATGTTGCCTCCTATCAGTTTTTACATGTATGTGTTTTGTGTTTTAGGTCTCATCAGATGTACTACATGTTTGGGTTCCTGTTCCTGGTTTTCATTATTCTACTCATCACCTGCTCTGAGGCCACAATTCTGCTCTGCTACTTTCATCTTTGTGCCGAGGTACAAGAATATTCAGAGAATTTCACATACTACAGCAGATACTGTATTTTATGACACAAGCATATTTCTCTAAATAGAGAGCTATGGGTAATGCGTTGCAATCATCCATCGTAAAACCCAAAGTAAAAAAAATAATAATTTCTTCACCCTCGATATCTTGCCTTAATACCCCCAGTTTCCAGTTACAGGACTGTGATGCAATCAAACCTGGAAAACTATTAATATTTTTGCAAAGGTTAAAACATTATCAACATCAATGTTGCTTTTTTGTTTTCTCTCCTGGCACAAACTTAATTTGATCTATCATCTATCTTTTTCATCTTTTTTTTCTCCAGGACTATCACTGGTGGTGGCGTTCATTCCTGACCAGCGGCTTCACAGCAGTTTATCTGTTCATCTATGCTGTGCATTACTTCTTCTCCAAGCTGCAAATAATTGGAGCAGCCAGCACCTTCCTCTACTTTGGATACACTATGATTATGGTCCTTATCTTCTTCCTCTTCACAGGTGAGGACATATTGCCATTAAGAAGACCCTCTGTTATGTTGCTTTTTTACACTGAAACAAACAAAGCTGCGTGACATTAAACAGCATGCCTGCATCCAGCATCAGAGGGCTGACCTGTAACACAAAAGTGTCTGTCTTGCCATGCCGGCTCTCCCTTTTACCAAGACCTTGTTCCGGCTCTGTAACCACCTCTACTGGTGGCATAAAGGAGAAACAATGCCTCTTCCTTTGTGTTCATATCTGATATATGGAATGGGGGAGGTGGAATAGAGGCACATTTTCACTGTGAACAGGCTGTGTAAAAGGGCCTTTTGAGTGCCGCAATTACTTGCTTGTCTCTATAAAATTAAATTTTACTTGGATGTGATATTGTGATTACTTTTTTCGAGAGCTCACAAATCACAGATGATTATCTTCCATTTGTTGAAAAAATGGTTTCACTGCAATGTCATTTTCTAAATGAAGCTCTAGTAGCTTCCTGTATGTCAAAGGCAGAAAGGGGTGTGTAGTTTTGTAGGAGTGAATGTTATTGTTGGCTTAGTGTTTATATAGTGACTTTAACTGAAGATTCAGGATCTCCATCCTGTTCCTATGACATAAATGAGCGAAAAGTCACTACACTATTGCGCAACAGTTGTTTGCTTGTCATTTAGCGAAAGCCAAGCCTTGGCCTTGTTAATTCTTTACTGACAGTACAAAAGCACTGTGTCAAGTGAAACTTAAGAGCAGTCATTTTTAAATCTGTTTGAAGTTTAATGAAAATCAGACAGACTTTGTGAAATGAGACTAAAATGTTCAAAGTCCCTTTTGGTCAGATCTAGTTTTGCAGACTTATTTGGGTCAATTCTTCTTGATTTGACAAGCAAGATCCTAGTTTTATTTATTGCTTTACTTTTTTGTTCTTTTTGTGCTGTAGATCAAAAGATACAGGCACCACATTCACTCGTTGCATAGATGATAATAAATCTATATACATTCAGGATTCCTGGCCGCCACTGTTCAGTCGACTTTTTCTGTGCTTGCGCTCAAAATCCAGCTGTGTGACTCAGGTTGTGCAGATCTCTGTACAACACACGTTACCACAAAGCTAGGATGAGACAGAACATTGTTGCCTTCGTCTCCATGTTAAAAGAAAAAAACAGCGATTGACACTTGTTGACATGGTAACCACTCTCTGGCCATGTCCAGCTCTCTTGCACACCCACTCAGATGACGTGGGGAATGTGTGTGGAAAGGGGGATAATATACAGGGCTAGGCAAATACACGCCTAGTCTTTATGTCTCCCAGCATTGAGGCTCAACATAATGTCAGATATTTTCTGGTGTTATGCTGTCACAAGGCCAGATTAAAAATGAAAAAAAAAAAAGTTAGCCTGTAGCCCTGCTTGTCACTGCTGCACTGTTTGACACTATCTTAAGACAGAGCTGTAAGTAGCAAGGGGACAAGATGTCAAAAGATTATCACCAAGAAATAATCCAAGGAAAAGATTATCAGTTTCCCTCCTTGCTTCCAGTTTTAATCTAAATAATCCTAATCTCTCTCTCATTTCCCATTTTAAACTTTTTATTTTGTTGTCTGTCTTTTTTCTTTCTTTTTTTTTACCTCATTCCAACTTTGATCATAACTTAATTCGGGGTTGGGATGCGTTGCCCCCATTGAGCAGTCAGATAAGACTTTACCCAGATGAACTGATCCAGGATTTTGACCAATCTGGCTTCTCAGCATTGGTGGAGCTCAGACAAATATGCTGTCTCCCTAAAAAAATGAAGTGCTGGTGCTGTTTCATTTTTTTTTTTTTTTTTTTTTTCGTGGTGTTGTGGAGATTACAGTTTCAACTCTGCCAAAAGTTATTTTTCAGGCTTTTAATGGTTTTCATTTATTTTGTGCTTTATTTATATTTGTCCCAAGAATATTCCCAAAGGCAGCGAGTTCTACATGTTTTCTGAATATCTGTGTTGTTGTTTTATTTTTTACAATAACATATATCAAATAATTCCACTAACCTCTCTTTTCTACCTTTAGGTACAATTGGTTTCTTCGCCTGCTTCTGGTTTGTAAATAAGATCTACAGCGTGGTCAAGGTGGACTAGAGGACTAAGGGAAAGACTGACTCCTTGCTGTTGCAGCACTGGCCTCGTCCGTGCTGCTATGTGATGAAGTGGGTTTGAATGGACCTGAAATGAAACCATCATTTATAATAGAAGACCTGAAAAGCAGAGCCCGTCCTTTTGTGCTTTAAACTTATGTTGCTATCATTTTCTTTTTAAAAATATATATAATTTTATGTTCACTGTTGACCAGTAATATTTTGAGTGGCGCCTTGAAAATCAATTGGGATTCCAGTGATCTAATGACCAGTTTGTTTTGGTGGGTTTAACAAGAAAGGATGAAATGTTATTATTTTAAGTTTCTAAACTTAAAATGGTCTGTATTTTTTTTCTTTTATATTATGTTTAAATGTTGTTTTTCATTCATTACTCCTAGTGTAATGATGAAAACTTGTGTGTACATACAGTATAGTGTACAGAGCGAGTGAGTGAGATAATTCTGCTTAAAGATTGTCACCTTTATGGAACTTTGTTCTTTTTTTTTCTTTTTTGTTGAGCCTAAGATGGGGCTCTAAATCCTTAAAATATCAGCTTGTATTGTAGTTCAGAAATTATATAAAACACTGACATTGCTATGATACATGTCCGTTTTCTTGAATTTGATGGCTACACTTAAGTTTGAATAACAGGTTAAACTTGGTTAAGAAGCTCATCTGTGTGATAGAAGAAAATGCTGCAGCTACAGTATGTCGCACATAAAGGATGATCTCTTACATGCCTAACCTGTTTGGTTTGGTTTGAGGAGATCCTTGTGTAGCTGATCATAATGCGGTCCATGAATTTACTGGTTAAGTCAATATGCACCATTGGGATGCACCCTTTTAGATTTTAATAAGCAGTTTGCTGAACTGTAACTACATAAAACACTGCTGCCTTTTGCTTCGAGCAGTGTAGCGTCATCACCCAAGGTGATAACATTTTTACAAATAAATGCAGTTAATCCAAAATGAAGCCCATGTTCTTTTCTTTCAGCCCCTAGAATACACACTTGAACAATTATACACTCTCAACTATGTTCCTTACTTTTCATGTCTGGACATAAATCCATAGACTGTATAGTTAAGTGTAGTTGGCTGAAATCAAAACACGGCACATGAGCATACATGAAGAAACTGATGTTATGGGGTTGGGGATACAGTGATAGCTGGCAATGCTTGAACACAGACACTGCAGTGTAGTGTGCTATTCTTGGCAATTATCTTAGCCACATTGTATGTAACAGTCTTTGCATTTGTACAGGGATGAGCCTGCCTTATTTAAGGGAGGGCACGTTTTAAACATTTCCGTGTAACAGTCTATGAATTTCTTAAAACATAAAAGACTTTATTGTGCTGACTTTTCAAACTGTTGACCTTTACCACAAATATAGAACAATCTCTGAGAACCTTTGACTTTTGTTCAGATTTGATGTAATTTCTGGAAAGTTGGACATGTTTTTTAAGCAGGGGGTTTAAAATTACAATGGGTCCTAATATCATTTGTGCATTCATTTAGTTTCTGATGATTTCTTCAGCATCCTTACTCTAATGTCCCTTAGATGATCCTATCTAGAACCAGGCATTGGTTGATGTGGACAATAAGGTACGCTGACACATTCAAATGCAAAGAACACTAAGATCAATTCAGTTGTGTTTTCTTGCTATGAAAAACTGTGAAATTGTTTATCCTAACCTTTATAAATATTACATTTAATTCACTTTTATTAAACAACAGACATTTTTCAATGTTTAATAATGCAACCAGAAATAATACAAAAGCACAACAAAAATCACAAAAATATGTAGTTTTAAAGCATTTAAAAATATGAATTTCCTCTTATTTGATGATAAATTGTATGACACTGTATTGATTGTTTGTATTAACAGAGAAACACTCTGGCAAACTTATTATACAAGGTTGATTGTCAGTTATAATACTGTACTATGAATAAACCATGGCTCAAATCCACACCACTCAAAAAAAAGGTTGTAAAACTTCAAATAATGCACATAATGTTGTGATGCACGTATGACATCCTTTGGCAACACATCATCTACCCAAACAACTCCAGGAATAATTTTTCTATGAGATGAGTCATGGCGGCCATATAACACTTTTTAATTCTTATCCTCCTTGTGACTGTAAACAGAAAAGGTTATTATTAAAAATACTGTATCAGGAAGTATCTTTACAAATCTACATGTGTACAGTGGATATATCTATATAGATATATCTATATATATAATGCTGTTTATGTTAGATAACTGATGCAAGGAGTGCATCAAAGTTATCTTTTGACCTGTTGATACTAGTCTTGCTTCTGCTCACTGTATTTTTTCAACCAAAATACTGCACCTCCTCAAAGGAAGGCTGACATAAAGGCAGCAAATACTGAGTCCAAATATACAGTGGCACACAATTAAGTTCACCTTTGTTGAACAAAAGTTACAGTAAAATGAAAAAGCTAAGACAAACCTGTTTGTGTGGCCACCCCTTCAGGGAAAGAGAGTCACAAACCCTTGTGTGTTTTGTAACTAACAGGCACAATTAATCACTATCCTAGTCATTTACTCAAAAGGCGCTTTGAGATTAAGAAGAGTTACTGCAACAAGAATGGAAACACACTTATGTTCACTGGCTTAACACGATTCAAGAACAGAAAAATGGGCGCTACTCATTTTTCCACAAGCATACCCTGAGTTCATTAGTTGCAGGCGAAGCTTGCTTGCACTAACACAAGGACAGTACATCCTCTGCCCTCCGGCAGGATCACAGAACATATAACACACAAGTTTAAAGGAGATAGAGTAGTTGCGCAGATACTGCAGATCAATACCTTATCAAAGACATCTATGGCCCATAATTAAAGCAGTGTTCAGTACACCAACCACTTTGATCAGACATAGGAATTTCTATCTACACAGCAAGTCTGGGTAAAAAAAACACTGGCATTCATATTAGACTTGCAGACAAAGACATACAACAAAAATTATAATGCTGTTTCTGGTTTTCCTTTAAGTTTAGTCAGTTTTATGTAACAGTAGCTTGTACAATAATTGCATACATTTAAAATAGTAATAACCATTTCTAAAGACAAAACATAGGAACAACTGCACAAATTATGATTTATGTCGTGCATGTTGGAGGCCTACTTCTTAAACCAGCATTTACATATAAAACCCACTGTTTCTCAAGGTTTTGACCCCAGTGAAAATAGATACTTATCTCACACAGTTAATTCTATTATAAATTCATAATACCACCATGAATAGGCCTTGTTTTTCTAAATTGATCTTTCTGACCTTAAGTTATGACTGATGAAAAAATAGTAAAAGATTGTTATGTTGATGAAGTGCCACTACAATGCAACTTCAGAATTAATGACCCTGTTGTATTGAAGGCATATTAGCATATATGAGGACACACTATATGACAATCTCCTCAAGTAATGCAAATGCTTCTGTGTGATGAGTCCTCGAGGCAGTTCATGTGCTTTGTTTACTGTGGACCGTGAGCTCCCTCTCAGAGCTGATGCTGGTAGAGGTGGTCTCTTTACGGCTGTCCCTCGACTTCCTCTCAAAAGTGGGGGTGGAGGATGTTGTGCATTCCTCCCAAGTCCGCAGAGGGAGGACTCGAGCAGCAAGGCTGGGCAGGTGAGGGTGGGCACCTGAGCGTCCCTCTGTAGTGGTGAAGCAGCTCTCTACAGCGGAGCTCTGGCTTGCACGGCCCTGTTTGCAGAACAGCCCACACAGCAAAGCAAGGAATTCCTTCCTCACACTGCGATGCATGTAACCATAAATGTAGGGGTGTAGGCAGCACTGTAAAAAAAAAAGTACAAGGGCAAGGGAGGACAACCAGGGGGGTACAGCTGCTCTGGTGCTCATAGATATAGTATTCAGTATGCTGTAAGGCCCCATGCTAAGGATATATGAGGCCATGATCACAAAAACTACACGAGCTGCCTTGCAGTGGTAGTGGAAGCGTCTGTGCCTCACTCTAACAGGGTATCCTCTCGCTGAGTTGGGGCCATCTGGTGAACTTGCCGGCTGGGCCTGGGACTGTCGCTGTGGACTGCTAGGTCCATGGAAGTCCTGTGGGCAGGGCTGGGAGTAGGACTGTGTCTGTATGGGATGCACAAGAGCGTTCTGCCTCCGAGCTGCTCTGAACACCATCCAGTAACATCCAAGCATGATGAGCACAGGCAGCCAGAAAGAAAAGGTGGACACCACAGCAGAGTAGGACAGGCTAGAGGACCACACCACTGAGCACACATTGTGATGGCGGTCAAAGTCAATGGCCCCCCAGCCGTAGAGAGGAGGGGTACTCTGCAGGAAGCTTAGCACCCAAGTGCAAATGATCAGATTGGTGCCCAAGTGAGGGGTCATTCGGGTGGGATAAGACAGAGGGTGGATGATGGCAAGGTAGCGATCCACAGATACAACTATAATGGTGTTGACCCCAGCAAATGCAAAAAGGTGCATAAGTACCACCAGGGCCTGGCACAGTCGGGCATCCAGCGGCCACACGCCTGGCACCGTGGCTGCAATGGCAAAGGGCATGACTAATATGGTCTGGAGAAGGTCTGCCAAGAGGAGGTTGAGGACGAAGCGGTTGGCCACGTGAAGTAGCTGAGGTTTCCTTTGAAACACCAGCAGAACCACCACATTCCCAAACAAGGACACACACACAATGAGAGATATGAGCACCACCTTCACCACACAATTGGCAGTGGACGACCAGACCGGGTCTTGATTTGAGTCGGATAAACCTGGCTCCCAGGAAACATCAGAGAAATTTCTGTCCATACCGGTTGCCTGAGAGCTTTGCATTGTTCGTCCAACAGTAGAGACAGGGAGGGCATGTGTGGAGTCAGGTTAGTCCCATCTTGGCCAGCAGAATGACAGCAGAGAAAACCAGCTCAAGGTTTTGCTTGATTTTCAGGGTGTCACAGCAATACCCTTGTTGTAACTGGTGTTCCTTGTTCAGTGGCTCTCAGGTGCAGAATTCAACATGTATCTCATGTTATTTTCAGCTGCACCCAGCACCTAACATGGCACATCATCCATAACATGAAGAAACAGCACAGTGGATTTATCCAGGTGCAGCCTGTAATGATGGAGATTATCAACTCCGATTCACTGTTCATTGTGATCGGAGATTAATCCCTGAATGTTTCACCCACCGAGCAGGCCTTATTCTTCTTGAAGCCCACATCTGCACAATGGGGGGAAAATAACGCAACGTTGTCTGGCGACAAAAGATGCCAGCGTACGAGCATCGACTGTGAATGTCCAGACAGGAAAAAAAAAAACAAAAAAACGGTGGATTACTAATCTGAAAACGGTGTCTAACGCGTTGAAATGATCGCTGATGTGATCTTGCTGGAGGATGCTCACTCCCCTGCGCTCGGTTTTCATCGCTTTGCTCCCGTTTCAGCCTCAGCTCCAGTCAATGGCAGCGAGCTTTCACGGCTCAGCTCACACATACGCTGCGTGTCTTCACCCAGCGGGGGTCTTTCATCCAGACGAGCGTATCTTTCCTCTGCTGCTCTTTTCGGATTTCATGGCAGATGATCAAACATTTATTATTTTATCAGCTGTGATTCCTCCTCAACAGACTTAGGCTACTTACGGTCGAGTCCTGTCTCCGAGCTGTCAGGAGGTAATAAAAAAAAAAAAATAAAAAAAACCAAGGACACCTGCACTGAAATCTCCCCTTGCTGGGTCTTGTCACCGACCCCCCTCCCCTCCATCCCTCCATGTCTCCCTCCTCCGTTTACCCCCCTTTAGTTGAGAGTGTGCAAGTGCGTTTCACCATCCTGTCTCACACTTTGAATACATGGTGGAGTCGAGATGTACAAATACTGGACCAATTCTTACACTTTGCAAGGAGCTAGATGGAGAAAAACAAAACAAAATGCAATAGAAACTATGAATTTGGATGATTTCCCCTTTTCAGCAACCTGTAACCATCATCATAACCAGTCAGTTAACCACAACCGTCTCCAATGGAATCAATTTCCCTTCAGTAAAAAAGGCAGATTTTCCATGTAGACACAGCCTATAGGATCCCAGTCGAGCTCTCAGATCTCCTTAGTAACGACAAGTGGCTGTTTCTGTGATCTTCACATAATAAGACTGATGTGTGCAGGGAGAAAAATAGCAAAAACAATCTCCAATCCTCTAAATCTACAAGTGTTTTAAGTGTCAGGGTTTTAATTTTCCATCTGGTACATTTCATGGTGAAATATGTTTTTTTTTTTTTTTTTTTTTAACTCAACCAATATATAAATATAAAATCTTGTCTTCAATCTTTTGTTTGTTGGTTTTTTTTTTTAGTTGTTTTTTTTTTTTTGGACTATCACAGCACAAACTGACATTTACAGTCTCACCTAAACCTTTGAGTTGTCCTGGAGCTTTCAGTCATACCATATGATCTTCAGCAGATCCAGATGACATTGGGTTGTAGATAATCATCTAATTTCCTTTTTTTTTTGCCCCAGAACGCTTTAATGACATCTCATTTCTGTATAGGCTTGAAATGTAGAGCTTTCGAATCTGCTCTTGACTTAAGAAACAACATTTAACAAAACCATCTGAAGGTCCATTTAGATGCAACGTCATCTTCATCAGCAGATACTTATTTTCATGTTGATTTCATCTTCCACTCTACTCCACTTCAGAGGTGTCCCACCCATTTTTCCCATGATTCATACAGACACGAACACGACAGAATTACCTTTTCTAGTTTTGTGTTTACCTGACCTACAGTGTTAAAGTAAACATCCAAATGGACATGCACATATTTTATATAATACTATTTGCTGTTGTACTTACCCCCAGTTGTGTCTGATCTTCATCAAACCTGCTACATCAGTACACATTTTCTGCTCATATTGACTTGGAGGTAAAAAAAAAAAAAAAAAACTTTTAAGAAGCAAGTCTTTTCAGGAAGCCCAACCAATTTAACTCAAAACTGTTCATTTACAGATGGAAAAGGGAAATTAACTGCACGTGTTCCATTATTACATCTTTTTCATGCTTTATTATTCAACCTTAGACAGGATGAAACATGAAAACAGAGACTGAATAGATAAATAGAACCATATTATACCCAGCTCAAATATATTGCCATGGAACTTCTAACGGCTTTATTAACACAAAAGAGCTTTCATATCTCGTGTTTATGAATATGTGGCAAATAACCACAACAAAGGTTCTTCTATGGATGTTTGGATGATATACTGTATGTATTTACATAAACCCACATTTAAATGTTGGAAACACAAAAGTATGTTTCAACATTTCACCCTTTTGAGACAAAAAAAAGACTTAATTAAGATGCGCAGAAAACAAAAGCAGTACTACATTGCACAATCCAATTAGTCTGTAGCTTACATGGCCTACTAATCAACAATCGTAATTAGCCATTTTATTTCAAGTCTTCGCTCTATTTGAGCTATCAGAGAGCCCTTTGATGTGACTCTCCAGCACCCTGTGTTTTAGATTTAGATTGCAAATGAAATGCCGGTGACCACAAAGGGGTGGGGAGATATTTCCCCGTTCCTCTGCTGAATGGGCTTAGTGGTTCAAAGGCAGCCCTACAGGCCTGCTACCTCATGCAATCATAAGACTGGTCACACAGTATGAACGTTCACCGTGGCCTCAGGTGCCCATCTCTGTCTTCAGCTCTGTCATTCAGTTGGTCCTTCTTTCACAGTCACCCAAGGGCCAAGAAAAACAAACAGTTGGCAGGAAGAGCCAGTTCTACAAGATCGCAATCTATTCTCTGTTTCTCCTCCCATCTGTTGCTCTCTGTTCTCAGTTTCTATTTTAATATATAGATATAAATAACTATTCAAGAATCTAGTATTATCAATGTTATTATTGGGATAAAGAACACATTACAAACCTAATCAAGTCCTTCATTTATTCATACTGACGCAGTTCTTTTCTAACTTAGATAACTTACTATAGAGTGACACAATTTTACACCAGCTTGATATTTTGTTTGTTTAGAATTTGTTTATTTTGGGAAACTACCAAGTATAAATGGAAGAGAACAAGCTTATTGATACATAGATAGGTAGGTGATGTAGTAGCATTTTTATCAGAATTTATTAATATTAAACTGGAAATAACTATTGGATAAAGCACGTTTGAAGCAGTTGTCAGTTTATTGCAGCTCGTGCACATAATAGTTTAATAAATAAAACATACCATGATTAAACGGTACTTGCTGCATTTTCATGACATGTTGCCTGGTTTCTCTAAATTTACCACATGTCTCATAATGAATCTAACACAACACTTTGGTTAATTAGAGTTTTTAGTATCTTTAAAATCGATACACGAACTCCTCAATCTATATCTTGGTCCTTTCATTGTCAACATACAAGGACAGCAACAGTTGACAAACATATATATTTTTTAAATTATTACTCATGTTGTCAATTAAAACTAACACGAAAATATCTATTTGCAATCCACTGTAACAACACACACATATTTACACACGGAGCACTAAGTAATAAAAACAACAGTGTTAATCGTTGAAAAAGCTATTACAGCCTCCCATTAATAAAGAAGATCAGGTGCAAAACGTGTCATTACTCACTTTGATTTCTCAGATTATTTTAACAAATATCCATTCACGTTACCTTAAATTATGGGAGATAACTAAACTACGGCAGGACAGGACAGTGTAGTCAGGTGTAGGTGGGCGTGGTTAGTGCCCCCGGGTTCACAGGTCAAATCCCTCCACAAAAAAAAAAAAAAAAAAAAAAAGAAAGAAAGAAAGAAAGAAAGTGGAAAAAAAACAAAATGGCGGCTTCTCGATTTACAGTTTCATGGGTCATTTCGCAGAGAAGGAGGGAGATTAGTTCCGGTTTTTAAAATGAATCTTTAGATGGATGTAACCTGATAGCTGCCCAGCCACTAAACACACATATATAAAATTAACCAATACCTGCAATCATATCAGTCTTTTTTTTTTTCTGAGTTGGAGGTCGTGGAGACCCAAACAGAGCTACAAAGTGAGTAACTGTTGGATTTACATGAGCTAACTGACCGGGAACAGCACTTGTATGATGTTACATTGGATATAAGCTATTGTTTGCTAGCATGTTATCCATTTAAATACAAAACAAGCTGAAGGATAGACAGTGTAATATGGTGCCTTATGAAAATATTATGGCTGAGTAACTGTCTATTACCCACTGGCCCAAATACAATATAGAAAATATGTGTGCTTAGCCTGTTAGGTGTGCCTTTTAAAAATCATTGTGAGTCTGCTGTTTGACTCAACATACAGTGGGTTTATAGATACAAACCTTTTTACTTAAAATGGCTGCCTGTTGCTGCTTGAAACAAGTCTTTAGCAATTAGCTAATAAACTAGCCTGTACCAGCTAACTGTCTGCTTGCTTCAAATGGTGATATAGGTATAAATATTCAACATACATCTGTGAAGTGGCCAGAAACTGTGTCTGCTGCATGTGAAAGTATTGAAAGTTCATTGTTAGCATAATTTTAATTACTGCAAATGTAGATTTTTGTCCATTAGGGAGCATGTTTGACAGTTTTTAAAGCAGTTGTCAGTGTAGTACAGCTTATGCACATTGGTTTGAGTCATACCTGCAGTTAATGTAATTGAAACACCATCATGATTAAACTGTATTGAATGCATTTCTTGATATTTTGCTTAACAACATCTTGCCTTACAAAGGTTTTATGGCTGATGTGTATCAAACATTGGCTGAGTCCAGTATATAAGCTTAGTTTCTCCATTAACACTTGGTCTGCTGTCTGGGAGATGTTATCTGACAACTTGTTTTGATGGTTTCTGCCCTCTGCTGGACAAAATCAGACCCAAGCAGATAGAAAGAGAGGGTTTTGTTAAGGATATGTTGAGCTTAAGTAAAGAAGCAGACTCACGTGAATTCATTCACAACCACAACCACTAACTGTTTTTGTTTGTCTGATTACTTATGCCAGCAATGCAGCTGTTGGCATAAACAGTTGGAAAAACTAAGGCATCTAGATAAAAAAAACCCTGTACTGTTGCAGGTGCAAAAGAGTCTGTATTAGCACATATTATTATTAGACTTTGTTACTATGGACCACATAGCACAGTCTACTTATTCCAAATATGATTCTCTAACAGAGTATATTTTGTGCAATAGAGCAGTAACACACTGCTCATCTTCTATGTGTTTTAACTGTTTACATATTTTTCCTGTCTCTTTACCACTCACTTTACCAAACCATGTTTTATAATTAACTTCACAAGGCTGGCCCTCAATTCCACTGCCTCATAGGATAGATTGAATTATTTAAGTAAAAAATTGCATCAACACTATCGTTGGTGAGTTAAATCTTTTTTTTTTTTTTTTCTGATAGTATGAAAAGCCCTGCATACCTTTCCAGTAAGGCCCCATGGAGCCATGTCAAACCGACAAGATGAAGATAATGAAGCTAAGGTAAGTGTAGCTGACTGTGTGGGTCCACACTGAAATGAAAGCTACTTTCACCACACAAGGATTTTTTTGAAATGCAATTTCATACTTGTATCTATTGATAATCCTTGTATTAGTATATATATAATGTTCAAAGCAAATGCACTCCAGGTACTGGTTAGGTGTGGTGGGCTTTCACGCTGCAAAATATCTCAGAAGTCTCTTTTTCATGGTTAATTATTTATTTATATGGCTGAGCACAGCTCTCTATATCTCACAACATAAAGCATGCGAATATGATGTAATGTTTGGAGTGAACAGGTGCATGATATTTGAATTACAAGGAAAATGAAGGCCTTGTGACGTTACAAATTTCTTCTTAAAAATAAGTTTGTCAACAATTTTCCTCACAGATACAATAAATAAATGTTTTGTTATCAGTAAATGAAATGAGCTATATTAAAGTCAACACTGACACTGACACTGGCTACTTTTAACTGACAATGTCACAGCATTAACCCCAAGAAAATTATGTCATCAGCAAATACTCTGTATCATCACTGTGCCTATATGTGTGTAGGCATATAATATATAATAATATAAATATGCTCATTTATAAATAGATTTTGAAAATCCTAATATATTGTGTTGTAGATATGTAAGGTATACTATGCATGTTTGTTTTGAGAATATGGTGGTTCCAGCAAACCAAAACCTTTAAATAAAGTCTCTGTACTACATGCACCTAAATCCACAAATGCTGAGGTAATTTTCAGTGTTGGCAATATTGTGGGACGAGGAGTTTATCTAAGCTGCTTTGCTAATCTCTCAGCTCCAGACCTACTAAGATAAATATTTTACTGTAGCTCTCATGAAATAAAATTAGTAACATTCGTGGATATGATGTGATAGAATAATGTTCTTAACTATGACAGTTTAAAGTAAGCATTAAGGTGATTAGAGCCATTTCACTGGCATTAGAGTTTCGCCAAACAGTGTTACTGAGAATCATATTTAAGTAATGCAAAAGTATTCTTTACTCTTTTGAAGGTATTTTTACAAAATATGAGAGTTTGATAATTCAAACAAAAGGATAAAAATTTATTAATCAGCAAAATTAGTTTTGAAATGCATCACTCTGAAGCTTGTCTAAGAATCCAGGATTTTTTTTGGCATTTTGTCTTTTTTTTCTATATTGAACACACACAGTGAGTTAAAACAAAAACCTATTCTGGATCAGCAAAAGCTGTATTATCTCATCAGTGCAACTCAGGAAATAGTCGTTCCTCTGACTATCTTATTAAGAGCCCAATCGAGGGCGAATACAGTCGTGTTTGAATGCAGCAATGTGCTTAATTAACATGCTCTCTTGGAATGGAGGCAACATTAGACGTCTAATTGTTTAATTAAAATGAACAGGCTCTTCTTAACATTGCAGCTTATACAATGTAAAGAGTCTTTTTGTATGCATTGCGATTGTTGATGCATCCTTTTTCTTGTCAGGAATGCAGAATACTAGTTCCTAGGCCGAAGGACACGCACAAACTGAAAGACATACGTCTACATAGACACATAGGATAAAACATGGTTGCAGTGGGCAGCTGCAAAGAAAAATCTCTGTAAACAAACAGATGACAAACAGATTGAGAGCAACCATCACAGCACTGCTCTCTAAAGCACGCCTTTCATTTTATTGCACAATAGCAGTTGTCTCCGAAGCCCAAACAGTTTAGAAGTAATTACTAGTGTTTTCCCCAGAAGGTGATTACTTTGCCACACTTGGCAGCCATTGTCACCGGCCGTGCACCACACTCATCAACCCCACAAAGGGGAGAAGTGCTCGATTGATGATGAGCCCTCTGTGGCTCGGGGAGAATTTAAAAGTACTTGTATGAGGCTCTTTCAGGAGATTAACTTGCAATAAGGGCTACCTGCCATGGACACATTCCCTGTATTCATGGTGCTGGCACAAAGACTTTTTTTAAGAGGGGCACAGCTGCATGAAAGCAAACAGTGAATGGGGATAATAGTCACAAAAGACAACAAACCTCAAGTGTAAAGAAATAAAGTGTTTTTTAAGATGGGAGGCTTCCATTCAAAGCCAGACCATTCCTTCTTTTGACCATTGAGGATGTGGCCACTCCACCACCCAAGGCCTCACTCTAATTATTTTAGGACAAGACATGTTATGGTGCAAAGTGGCAAAGAGAGAGCACTCTGGACTAAAGTGCACTTTAATTCAATCATTCTATTTGACAGATTCCCCCTTCAAATAAACGTCACACATCAGTAGACTGGCACAATTGGGGGGCTACTGGCAAGGCCTCGGGCCCTTTTTGCTGATGTAAATAACGCAGAAGTCTCATGCACTTGTAGATATGACTAAATGTATTATGAAATATGAGTTGATGTCTTACTTAGTGGTATATTCTGCAAAAGAATACCACTGTGTAAGGAGATTCAGCGTTATTTCTTTATCTGGAAATTGTAGAATTCTTCAAAGGCAGATTAGACCAAAGCCACAGGGGCCCAGATCCGATTCCATTCATTAAGCAGAGAGAGAGCGACAGAGAGAGAGAGAGAGAGAGAGAGAAACTGCATGTGTCCTTGCTTGCCTAAATGTGAAAATTGCTCATGCCATTATTTCAGATGAGAAAGTGGGAGCTGAATGGATTTGCTTTAATATAACAGACATGGGATACCACATACAGAGAGACGGAGGGGGGGCCAGACTTCTTTTTTTTTGCTCACGCAGTGGAAAGGCCCTGACAGGTGTGCTTTTGTATGCGTATGTCTATGTGAGGGTGAGGCAGATTGTGTGTGTGTGTGTGTGTGTGTGTGGGTGGGTGGGTGGGTTTGTGTGTGCGTGCACGTGCGCTTTCGAACGTGAATAAACACAGACATGAGTTGCGTGTGTGTGTGTGTGTGTGTGTGTGTGTGTGTGTGTGTGTGTGTGTGTGTGTGTGTGTGTGTTGGTTAAGACCATCCACGTTGTGCTGCCACTCCCTGGTAAAGACAGAGGCCTTCTCACTTCTTCTTGGTCTGGTCTTGTAGCAGGCCAGGACTCAGTGCTGATCTTCACAAGACTCAGACTAACCTATATTGAGAGAGAGAGAGAAAGAAGAAAGAAAAGTGTGTGCTTGTGCACAGTAAAAAGCCAGTGGTAGCTGATGAAGAAAATGGCATAATTAAAGCGAGTAACTTGATTCTGACTGGCATTTCGGCGTTCTGTCTCATCTGGATTANGCGATTTTGTCCCAGGCCCAGTATCATGGGTATCACTGTTGACTGAAACCTGTGAAGTTTGCATCTTTCCACAGATGACTTTCAAACAGAGCTAGACTGAACTGACTGCGTCTATTTCAGTCCACAGGGAATAATCCTGTGTTCTGGTATTTGGAAGAAGCAGGGGATCAAAAATCCACCTCCAAACAGCAGAGTGTTTCATATAGTTTCAAGTCCATTATTAAAATAGAATATTTCTGAGGTAACAAGCACTTTTCCTCTGCTTTATTCCAGTATCTGCTACTATCTGTATGGTTGCTGCTGTGAAAGTCACAGTTTTCCTTCAGTTATGTAATTCACCGTATTAAGCAATGCATCTGTGTAACCGGGGTGTGTCTCAGAAATAATAATCTTGAACAAAACAGAGCACATTCCCTTGGAAATGCAGAGCTTTCAGTATAACAAATACAAAATCCCCACACTGCTTCAACACATATCAGGTCAACACAAGTCAACTATAAATGAATCACTACAAACTATGCATGCATTGTATTTGACTATTATTACTTTGATGAAACACATAATTAATTATGCTCTGTGCATTAACTTAATTCAGAATGTTCCATGTCTGAGGGGGTTTGAATAACACCAAGGAGTCTGAGAGAAAGAATAAAGGGACACCACTCCTTCCCCAGTCTATCACATCGCAGCTGTACTGTAAGCACCAAATTGTGCCTTAAATAAAAAAGATGAAAAAAAACACTCTTTTACATTCAAGCGCTTTCATCAACACACAAAGTGACGATATGAGCCTGTTACATAAAGAGCACAGTAAAATGGATCAGGATCCAGTGCCAGAGTGTGGTAATACTAACACGTGAACAAGATGCCAGGGGCAACATGAAGTCACTGACATAATTATCTAAACACATTTTATTATGCGTCTCCATAATAAAAGCAGGTTTTACTGTTGTTGCATGTTATAAATTCTTCTCCCAGGATGTCTGAGATTATCATATCATATCATATCACATCTCACATTTCATATCATATATCATATCATATATCATATCATATATCATATCATATATCATATCATATCATATCATATCATATCATATAAATGCAATCATTTGTTCAGTTTGATATGTGGGCAGCCTGAATGAAGATGGAGGCTAATAAATGTCTTTTATTGTCCCCCGAGAAAGCCATATGCTGGGGGTGGAGTTGTGTGTGTGTGTGTGTGTGTGTGTGTGTGTGTGTGTGTGTGTGTGTGTGTGTGTCTCTCTCTCTCTCTCTCGTCTAAAGTTAAAATGAAACCTAGGCCGCAGCAGTGTGGAGGACTGAAGTCCCCATGTATTCTAGCTCACAGATCACAGAAGTTATGAAAGACCGCTCTTTGATCATTTCCATTTCTAAAATAATTTCCTTTGAACATTTCAAGTCACTTGTGCTTTTATTTATAAAGCCTATTTAGACAATCAAGGAGTTGAAAATAATTAGGCTAGCATGCAGACAAGTGTGGACATGTATTCCCTTTCAATCAGTTAAAACCAGCTCTGTTAATTAAAGTTCTGAGCTGTTACTCTGCCCAAATAATTTTCTTATTAGCTGCTGCCTTCCTTAGATCTGTTGTCAGCAGAGTATATTCTCTTTTGGTTGTTCCTTTCTATTTTTTTTTCACAGAAATCCCACTGACCCATATAGTTGATCTCATTTTTTAAGCGTATAATATAGATTCTGAGTTAACATAACGGAGGCTCTATTATTAGTCCCATTTGAGGTGCACAGCCTCCTTCTAGGTGCTGCTGTGTGTTGCTGAATTCCCTGAGTGAAGGCATTACCATCTCATTTGGGTAAGGGTGAGATTACCTCATGCAACCGAGCTGTTTCATCACAGAAAATGCAGGGGAGCTGAGCTGTCGCTGCTGACTGTTTATACAGGCTGCTGAAGGTAGAGACATTCAAGATACATTTCACAAACATCACACATGACAACTTGTGATGCCACCTTACTGATGTTTCCCATGAAAGGTCTCTCACTAACAACAACATCCTATTGATCCTCCGCACCATTTTAACAACCTCCTTGCACCCTCTCACACATACACACCTGAGTGGGTATGGATTGAAAATGTTAGCAGGTAGCAGCTAGCTTTGCCAACACATCCTTTCGTGTAGTTGTCAATTAGACCCAGTCATTGTGGGATTGGCCCTGGAGGAGTCCTGTGCAGGGAGAGCGATGAAAATCAGCAGTGTAAATAACGGTGCATCCCTCAGTGCTGAATTAATATGCAATACTTACATTTTTGTGCTGATTAAAAGGCAGTGGCACGTGATGAGCTATCAAAACAAGAAATACTACTTGGATTAAAATTCTGCTTTTAATTGGATAGATGAAAGAAGCAATTAGCTGCAGTTGAGTTAAGACCTTTTTTTCCAAGTCAGCTCGTCCTCATTTATTAGTAAAGGGGAAAATAATAATACATTCTAACCATTCATGAGTTATTTTCTTTATTTTTTTTGCAATTTTTTAAATTTTCTATTTGCAAGAAGAGTTAAAATGCTTTATTTTTACTCAGTGGCCACTTATAGGTGCCTTCACAAAGTTTTTCATGTTCATTTTAGCTTGACACTGTCCGAAATCTGTAAATAATCACACGTGTATCACTGACGTCATGTACTGGATTACCTTATATTGACGTCTGTTTGTAATTTTACACCAATGAGAGGGGCGGTCTATTCGAAACAATTTGCCGTCCATAACAACATTATCACAAGTAATGATATCAATGATAAAAGATTTCATTGAATTAACAGCTCTATGGCAGTGTCGAAACAACTGCAGAAAATGTAACATTATAGGCGTCACATAAATAGGCATAATGGCAGAGCAGTTGTTTTGGTTTTCATTAGACTGTGCAAATGTACCTATTAAAGTGACTAATGTGTGGATTTCTACTTAAAGTGAGTGTGGTTGTGGTGTTACATTATTATTATTATTGTTATAATTAATTAGCCTATAACATTATCTTGTCTATATCAGCCACAGAAATAGTTGCAGTTGTTGATAAATGCATTACTAAAGAAGGTGTTTTAGGTCATTTATTAGGTTTCAGTCATGATTATCTTTATGTAATGTTTTTATCCTGGTTATGAATGTTGAATAGGGACCTAAAATGTTACCAATGCAACTGGTCACATTGCTGTCTGTTGCTTGGTGCTTTTGTATTACTGGGAATTGAGTAAATATGCTTTGCACAGATTGTGTGGGTGTTTTGTAATTTCAAAAAGTATAGATTTAAAGGGAACTCCTCAGCTCCCATCATCCTAGCTGGTGGATATAAATAGAAACAGTCTTTGAACTTGTTGACACCTGTTTAGTCTATATATGTTACATATATACTGTTTATTCTATTCATTTGTAGCCACGAGACATATTTTTATAGATATACAGTTTCAAATGGATGATGTGGTAGCCTTTGCTCTCTGAGGGACAGGGCTGCGCTTCAGTGTCAAAGGATATGTTTCCTGTTGTGGAAAGCGGGGCCAAGATGACCAGTAGTGGCGTTCTGTTATTGCACCGACCTTACTCATCAATCAGAAATCAAAGCTTTGACAGTTGCTAACATTAAAGGGTTGCTGCTGGCTTGTCCTATGCCAAGAGTCTTCTTTCTGCTGAGCATATTAATATACTGTAGGTCACAAGGAGTCTCATCACTGATCATGAAGGAGAGGATGGATACTCCTGAGCCGTTCCCGGCATGGTTCCAGTCAATATTCATATTGGAATACACGGGCATCCAACACAGAGCAGCTATGGACCACTGAAATGATTGAAGTGGTTTGACACATTTTTCTCAAATCAACCAGGAATTTATGGTTGTAGAATTTTATGAAAACAAGATAGTAAGATGGGAGAAAAGTAAGACAACATGAGTCTAATTGAAATATTAGTTTTTGCATAAATTAAATAAATAAAATAACCTTTACCCTAGGTTTTCTTCTACATACAGGTTATTTGTTGCAAAAGTAAAGGTTTACTTATTATTAGACTATTTGCATGCTGCCTGCAGATATATTCTTATTCCAGGCTGATTTGGGGTTTTAACTTCAGAAATGATTTTTTTTTTTTTTTTAAAGAAAAAAAAAATCCCTTTTGGGATTTTGACTCAGGCGAGATGTCTGTTTATCTGAAACAAGCAGCAGAACTTCAACCGAGCCATTTTTGCATTCAAATTGTGTCTTTAAAATCTCAAGGATGTCAGAGTTAACAATCAAGCTAACTGCTGTAACTCTCTTTGATCTCCTGCTTCAACCACACATTAATAATCACATTAAGTTGAATGGAATTTGCACCAAACATGAAACATTATTTACCTGTATTTTTTTTCCTCGCGGACTCTTGATTGCCTCATTTTTGATTTTTGTCAATTTTGGCTTAACTTAAACTATTAAAAGCGAAATATGTGCATGTGTGCAATTTCACATGAATATTAAAAGTATGCATAGTGTATTTATTAGATTTCTTTATGTAGATTATGACTTTGAGCTGTTGCACTGTTACTGGCCATGCTGCTTATCAGAACTGAACAACCAAAATCCATTCATCCTGAAAATATGTGCACCGGAAAATCCACCATGTACTGCTGCTTCACAGCGTCACCGGTGACGAGTGCTGTTTTGCAAGGGGCGGCGTCTCTCAAAATTGAGATGGAGCCACATAACAAATCCCCAGTTAGACAAAATATGTGCAACATAACATGCATGTTTCATGATGTCAGTGACTTAGTGACAAGACATACTGAGTTGGCACCATGTCCCCAGCAATGCAGTTTGTTCCTTTACTAGCATTTAGAGTATCTTAATTCTTGTACAGAAGACTGTGATTTAGACTTTTTTGTGTGTACCGGGACATGTTTATGGCTAATAGGCCTTTGTTAGCAGTACTCTATTTATTTAATACAATTGTAGTGTGAACAGAAGGAATAATAAACAGGCTGACTAAACATACGATTCTTCTTTTGGGCTGAGAAAACCCTGTGTAAGGACACAAAAGGGGGACGTTTCCACTGTGGAAAGTAAATTCTTTTGAAGTGGAACTAATCATCTGAGGGATGGTTCGCGTTGTCCTAACAACGCAGCTGAATTGGAATGAGCCTTCTTTTTTGTGGAAGATATGTTTTCTTTTTTTCATTCAGAACTGATGATGATAGTAGTTTCACGCCCTGTCCACCCACATTGTCCGTCCAAACTTCTTTGCAGATAAGTCTTTACTTGGAGGTGCCTAACACACGGCGGGTGACTCTTGGACTGTGACGTCACCCTCACTCCTCTGTCTCCCAGTCTTTACGCTTTTTAATGCCGTTAGAATGAAAGGGGAATCTCACAGCAAATCCTCTCCAATAACAGTTCTTTCTTGGAGTGTGAAAAGATCAAGACTTTTAAACTACTCCTTTATCATAATGTACCAGTCACTCTTAAGATAACACTGCTGTAATGTTTAAAGTACAAAGTTAAATGTGGACTGTGTACATATGTTCATTTAAATATAACTACATTAACAGTATTTGAAGTAAACAAATAAATGAACATTTTCCATCGTAGAATACTCCAAAACATTTCCTAAATGTAGAAATGTTGATAATGTTGTTCAAATCTTCTATAATAAGAAGCTTTTTTATATGTTTATTAGGATATTGTGAATTTAGCAATTAAACCTTGTGTTAAAGATCTATACAGGGATTTTTGTTTTATTTACATTTCTCTAGCGAAAAGTCAGAACTAGTGCATCCCTCTTTTGATCTATTCTGCATTTTTACAAGCTAATCAGCTTTACATTGTGTTAATTACTTAGTTCTCACAAATGAAGAGCTGAATTATTGTGTTGCTTTTATTTTTTCTGACATTTATGGACTGAACATGGTTGAAGGTGTTTCTTCAAATTAAGATTAAATTAAAAATGTCCTAGAGGAAAATAAAATTAAGGACCTGTTCACAATTTCCTGCTTTGCACTCTGATTGTCAATCAAATAATATAAGTCTAAATTAAATTTATGTTGAGCAAATTAAACTACTGTCTGCGAAGGCCCAACTAGTCACTTATGATAAATAGGGTGAACCTCTCTTTACATACATGTCCATATTACAAGTTCTATTAGGTAATAAAAGGTTGCATCAAAATGACTGCAGGAGATTGACTATAATGTTCTTCTTACTAAAGATAGTACATGTCATTTACAAACCCAGTGAGCAATTATTGGCTGCAATCATGAGATGTCTGATTCAAAGCGACAACTCCTTTGTCTAAAGCTGAGGAGATGTAGCTATGTGCGCCAGCTTGTGTCCACTGTCTCCTCATACACCCTCAGGGAATTGAAAAAGGTAACTTTGGCCGTCTGACCTCAGACTGAGTGAATTCCAATCTCTTACCGTTACTAAATCTTTATCTTCACACAGGCTGTATAGCTTCGCCTCTGTTGAGTTATAAACTCTCAGCCTTTCTGCTAGTCCTATAGTCATCCAGCCGTTTTATTGTCTCAGTGGGGGTACAGAGTTCAGGCAGCAGTCATCCACAAAACAGAGGTGAACTGTTTGGCTACTGTGCTAACTTATCATTCCGACTTGTCGGGGCTTTGAGGGAGCACAAAACAAACACAGGGTGGATTCTTCATCGTAAACTAGTTGTAGATTTTAGTGCACAGACAGTTTGTCGTTCGAATAAACAAAACCTCTTCTTGCAAATTTAATATGTTCATTCCTTGATCTCAAATATACAGATAATCTTTAATTTGAAAGTTAAATTCTGTAAATATTAATTGGTTTGGAAATGTTGGCATCAATTATCAATGAAATCTAAATGAATCATAAATTAAGATTTAACCTTAATCAGATGTTTTTGTCAGACCCCACAATTTGTGAGCCATATTTTTTTTTTTTATATCATTCCCACTTTTTTTGACTATATTAAGCTCTCCTACTGTATTTTCATGCTTATTATATATGCAAACCTCTGATGGCTACACAAGCCTACATTATTCATGAATTCTCTCACAGATGATTTATTAACTGATATTGCACTTTGTGGTGAATGACACCCAAAGGAACAATAGGTTTCAAAATAGCAACGTCCAGGCTAACTAACGTCTTGGATATTTTAAATCAACATTTTCTCAACTTTCCAGAATAGCAGCCTGTTGGCGGAAATGTATGAATGTAGCTGGAGATTTGGCAAACAAATTAGAGCTACTATGAGTGTGTGTTGATAACTATAGTGAAGTATTTGTGTTAGTGAGAGGCAGGTGGCAGCCCAAAAAGGACAAAGTCAGCCTTAATCAAAAAAAAAAAAAAAAAAGTGCAGACTTGTGCTCAGCAGTCATAAATCCACATGATGTTCAGTTAATGCAGAAGCTCCTCACACACCAATTAAAGAGTATTTAGGCTGCTGATGCGGGATTTGGCATCAGTGTGTTCACAGTGATGTCATGTAGGGGTGGATCTCTGGTTGCAGTGACAGGAGAAGACAACTCTCTCGCTCAGCTGAAGACAATAACAGCAGGATTTTCCTTGACTTGTTTTTTTTTTTTTTGTTTTAATGGTGAAACAAATGTTTGGATGTAGAATCTTTTTTTTGCCTCGTCACTGTCTGCCTACTGCACCCTGCATGTTCTCTGCTGAAGCTTGTACACTATTACTGACTGGAGCAGGTTAAAGCGGGACACAGCAGATAAGCTCGTGGCCTGCTTGAATGTAGGCATTTTTTTTTTTTTTTAGTTTTTTCTGGTAAGAAGAAATTCAGCCCTTTAGAGGATACAAACTTAAACTCCTCAAGGATCCTGATTTGTTCTTTCCAGCTAGAAACTACTTCTTTCAAAGCCACAAAAAGGACACTGTGTCCAACACATTGATGAGGAGGCTGGTGCCCTAGAAATTCAAAATGGTTAGCAGCAGCATGTCCAGGAATACGTTTTCTTAACAAAGCAATTAATCAGTTGTATTGTATTATCTTCAGATCTTTCACATGTCCTTCGGTTTGTGAGTGTTTTTGTCATTTCTGCATGTCATGCGGTCGTTGCTGCCATTGTCATCACGGCAGACTGGGACCCAGGGAGAGGACGCAGCACTGTGCCAGTTGGCTCAAGTAGTGAAAACACAAGGCAGACACAGCACGATTCTAATCTTCATCGTTCCAGACATGAAGGTCACTTTTGTGGCGATTGCAGTTTGTTTTTTTTATTGCGTCCCATTAGCCACAAGACAAATCCCATATACTACGTTATATATGGGTTTATAAAACTACCTACAGCAGCTCATAACTCACAGTGCTTTTGTCACATGTTGTTGAGCACAAGATTTGGCCCCTTTTCACTATTGAAATGCAGATTTTCCACTTAAAGTATTCATATATGGTTATGTAATAGTGGGTGAGCTGGGGACACTCAGAGTGATCAAGTAAACAAGAATAGCACAGGTCTATTACTAGGATGTAAGCCATCATCAGAAATGATACACAGGCAATTTCAAATCTTATTTGTAATATTTCATAACATTTTATCTACAGACAGTAGGAGTTTGGAGTCAAAAGAGACTCATTATGGTTCTATATTTAGTAAACAATCCCCATATGCTGTTAAAAAACAGATAAAAGCTGCCTTCCTCTTTGTTGTGCTGCATTCATGTGAGCATACAGCAAATGAAGAGCGTGTGTACCTTAAGTTATTGTATAGCTTTATCAGTTTTCATGCTGCTCTCCAGCCTGTGGACCCATCCTCCTGGCGGTGCTTTGCTTGGTAGACAATAGTCCTGCAAATATCAGGGGCCAAGTCATTATCTTCTGCTCAGCAGGTGTAGACATTATTGGAGTGTTGAACTAATGATATGTAATGAGCTCTCTGTGACACATGTCTAGCCACCCTTACTATCATGGGGCCCATTAATAGATAACAGCATCGTAATTGGCTTCGTTGGGAAGCCAAACCTAAGCTTATGAATATATCAAACTATATTTAAGTTGTGTTAGCACACTGTGTGCATTTTCACATGCTGTGCGTTCCTGCACTGGGCAGAAAAGTGTCTTAATGTTGCTTTTATGGTCGTTTGGTTAATTTAGTTTGTGCATCAACATGGTGATGCTTGCATGCTGCCGAAGCAGTGATACTATGCATAGTGTGCACACTACTGACAAATGCCTTTTCAAAGTGTACACATGTACAATTGTCTGTCTACTTTTCTTTTTAAACAAACACCAAGAAAATTATTCCATGACTAACAGAGGAGGGATGAATCATTGTTTGTTGTGTTTTCAGTGTACTCAGCAGCCTAAATTGAAAGCCCAGGACACAAATACATGGCTGTCTTAAAAATTTATATTGGAAATGGTTTTGATGTTGTACCCCACTGCAAACACTTTCAGGCTTCTGCAGGTCTCCTAGCAACCGCAAACAAAGGCAGGACCCATCTCAAGTTTCCCGTGGAGCGGCCAGTCCGGCGTGCCTTTGATCTTGACTGGGAAAATAGCTGAGTGGGCACTACTCGCATTTGTCTTTCATTTACTCCAGCCCCCCCTGCCCCTCTCGCAAAATGTTCCCTGAAACAGCCAAATCTTCATCTGTCCCCAGCAACCAATCCAGCTCCTGGATAATCAACCATAGCAAAGGAAGTCAGTGAAGCACCACAAAGTTTGGTTGAAATTGGACGTTTTCGTTTCGGGGCACAGTTTCCACCTTTAGCAGGCTATCATTTGTGGTTCCTCTGTGCAGGAGAATGAGTGTGTAAACCAAAATGACATGTTACGCTTTGTTTCTATTGTTTCTAAGTAGTCTTACTGCAGAATTTATCAACCTATGTCCCAGGACATTAAAATAAAAGCCTTAATAACCCTGCCCTTGGAAGTGTTTAAGCTGTATGAACTGGGACTAAACTGAAAGTACTATTTGTATTCCATAAAAGTCCCAATTCTGACAGAGAAATAGGGCACACGCTGGAGCTGATGTGGATTTTGAAAGTCATGGGGCTACCATAGAGTGTTCCTATTTAAGTTCTACATTAAAAATCTAGCCTGCACACAGGAAAAAAATATTTAGGGCTTCATTCTCAGTGTTTAATAATGCTTTCGAAGTAGGTCCCAGGAATCAAAATATAAATAACTGGCTCATTCTATGCATAAACACAACCATGGATAGATAGGGCAATGTATCTTAGGGCTATTGAATTTTATCTTACTCCAGTGCTCTGCTCTGCTTTCATCCAAAACAGCTCAGACAGCTCAGGAGATTAAACAAATTGAAGTGTTACATACTGTTTTGGTGTAATTTACTGTAATTGATGTTTCTATCTTGTGCTGAGGCCTTCCAAAGCAATTGCTTGTGTTTGTAGGAAGACATGCAGCCCAGTGGGGTGTATTGACTCAGGCTGTTGACTAATACTGCTCTATTGGCATGTTTTAATGCTCTCCCATTGTTTGACTAACAGACTCCCCTGTAAAGCTAAAAGCATACATTGCACACTGCTGAAGATGAGGATCAGAGTTTGTTTTATACTTACTTACCTTACTTTTACAATTTCCCTCTTGTTCAATGTGGGTTGTCAAACCTGGTTCTGTAACTATGCTGATAACCTAGATTTCATGCACATCTCACTCTGCTCAGCAAATTCTCACATCTGAGCTTTAAATTCTGTTCTTGTCTATGTTATTTTCATGACAAAGGAAAATACACCAGACCCAGTCCTTTTGTTTAACAACCTAATATTTACCAAAAGGCCTAATATGGCTCCATATTCCCAGTGGGTGAAGAAGTGTTCATGCAATATCCTTTACTTAAATAAAAGTGTAAAACTACAATGTAAAGATGATCCATTACAAGTTAAAGTTCTCCATTAAAGTCTTTTATTAGGTAAAAGTAGAGAACTATTAACAATAAAATTTATTCATTATGCAAAAGGTCCCTGTAAGTGTTGATATGTTTCATATTAATGGCTGAGATACATTTAAAAGCTCAATTAAAAAGATTAAGCTATAGTATATAGCTATTGAGTTGAGATTATTTTATAACACTATTGTTTCCCAGGTGTAGGTTGAACTTTCACAGACAGAACACTTAGTTCTGCACAGTGAACTCATCATCAAAGATAGTTTGTTTTTATTTGTCTACATTGATACTTTTTCACAAAATGTCAGCTGCAATTTAGCAGATATATTAGTTTTCTGTAAAGGTGCATCTAAACACCTACGCTGCTAATTAATCACAATACTGCTAAACATTTTGCATGCCATGTTTTGTTAGCTATATTTTGTACGATTGCTACTTGTGTATTTTTTAGCCCTCTTTAAAGAACAGCATCTGTTGCACTGATGCTTGTTTGTGAGAAACACTCGTCCTAGCTGGATCCTATTTTGGTTTTTCAAAGCAAAGCTGCAAAAAAAAAAAAAAAAAGCCAAGTTTTTACATTCCTTCAAAATCCTTTTATGGAAACAACTAAGGTTTCAGCTGCCTGTATCCTCCCCTGTCTACTACACATCAACACAACAAGTTACACACTGAGAGGTGTTATATTCATTACCTCACAATATTTAAAGCTATACAGTCACATTGCTCAGCACTAGATCTACAGCAGTAAGGAATGTGTAACCAGCGTGACACATGATGACAAAGAAAAGGTTGTGATCTGCTACAGAGACACTGATGTGCTCAGGTAAGCAAACCTTTACCTTTCAAGCAGTCTTGTGACCTGGAAAGGCCAGGAAAAGGTTTTCTCGTACCGCTCACCTTCAAGAACTCTTTTCTAACTAAAAGGGTTCTTCTGGGGAGAAAAAAAAAAAAGAAACATTTGAAGCAGATAAATTTTTTCTCTCTCCCAAAAACCCATTGGAACCCATTTTAGCATATTTATTTATAGCATGTTTCTGATTCAGAATCCTGCGCAAAAAGACCGTTATAGCATCAAGTATCATCACATTACCCTTGACAAAAAATAAAGCATGTCTTCATGCTTGTCTGCACCAAACCCCACACAGAGTTGTACCCTTCTGATAACCGCCTGTGCCATCTGACTCCGACAACAATGTTGGGGTGGAGAATGTATTAATATCCTCCTGAGCCCTAAGCATACACATTTACTGTCACCTTAATTCATCCCTTTATATGCTTACCAAATATAGGTGTCCTCTGAGGTACTTCACACTGGAACCATTTCAATTTTTAGCTTTTCTAACAGCAAAAGGACGATGCCATTGAAAGCATTGTTTCAACATATGTTCAAGCAAATAAATTTGCCAATGTGACATTTTGATTCCTTGAAATTTTAAAGGCAGAACTTGTAGTGGGCTTACCTGAGCAAACCTGATTTATGACAGTGTAAGTTAGATTATGGTGGTGTGTGGTAGATGTAGATGGGGGCTGAGGGTAGTGGGAGGGGTGGGGGTGTCCACTCTATGAGATGGTCCATAGTTTCATTTGCCTTGATGTGACTGTAGCTGTAGAGTTTTCAGTTCTTCAAAATAACATCTTCATAAATAATGTAGGTCAACAGTTTTATATGGATACTGCACAAAACCATGTTATTTCACTCATGCAAATTAACCACATTATTTTTTTGTATTCTCTCAACACATATTGATCTTTTACCTTTTCATTTTATGTTTCAGCCTCCAGCACTGAGCAGAGAGCAAACCAGCTCTACACAGACTCTCAGAGGTTTGGTGCAACCGTCTATCTTTTTCATTTGAAGCGCCATCGCTACCGATTTCTGCCGATGATGTGTTGGCCAACCAAGAGTCAAGGCACTTTTTGACCTCTTGTGGATTTTGCCCCCATGCCCTGAAATCTCTAAGACCCCTGCCTCCAGCCCAAAAACAGTGATGAGTAAAATTTAATTCATGGTGCTCACAGCAATAAATAATTACAGAAATAAGATTAACACAAATAATGCTCCTCATACAACACTTCTGTAGACCTATATACGAAACAGGCCAGAAATATAAGTTTGAATATTTTAAAACTCCCCAATCCACAATTATCCACAACCATTACTGTGACAAGATACATTTAGAGGTAAATGACTCGCTCCATTATGAGTTGTTGCATTCTGTCTATACCTCTAATCAAGATCACCTTCGACTGGGTAGATACAGCGTGAATTTAATTATTCCTTGGACAAATGTATTCGTTTGAATTCTGCTTTGGATGACCATGTTGTTTGTGTGGTTGGCTTCCTGCAGTCCTCACAGCGAGCTACCTTAATGTTTCCGCTCATTTGCTGATGACTTGGTCAAAGTCACACTATTACCAGACTGCAAAAGAGCAGTTTAATATTCGTGTGTGGAAGAAGATGTTTCTGTGTGGAGGTGTTTTAGAAGGATTTTGCTAATTTGACTGGTGCAAACCCGCCTACACTTTTACAATTCATCATTAAATGCAAACCACTGAAGAGACAGGTTTTTTTCCCCTTATGTTTAGCCTTTACATTTTTTGTTCTTAAACTGTAAGCCTATGGCACACTCAAACATAGGAAATTCAAGTTGAAAATATCACATGACATAAATCTGGAAAGACTTTCTCTTCAAACTGTTGGAAGCAAAAAAAAGCATCAGTGGATTTACTGATACTGGCATCAATCAGCATTTTTTAAATATGCATTTAACATATGATCTGTTGGCTGTTGCTCTTACCAAACTGAATATGTTAACAGCAACACTCAGGGGATTTAATATGCTGTTTATTGATGCAGTTTTCTGCATTTCTGGACTTTTCTGGAACGCTGGCTGCCCCTCCCACACAATGACAGGAGTATGATAAATTTCCACAGATCACTGAGGTCTGTTGTATTTTTAACCTCCAAATATTTTGTTCACCTCAAGGGCGATGTGTTGGAGTTTCTCCTATATTTCTAAAGGTTTCCACTGGAATCTCTGGGTATATAAAGAACATGTTAGGCTGAGCTGGCTATTTAGAGCAACGCATGACACGTTACACCATCTCAATCTGTGTCAGCCTATATGCTATGTACACTTGGAAGAAGTCAGTGTCTGTTTGTGCCATATAGAATTATCACCTCTTAACTATATGACATTTCTGGAGAGAAAAAAAACAATCATGGCACAGACGGAGTGGGGGTGGGGTGGCATTTGTCAGTGCTCTCATTGGGGTTCAAAACTAGAATGCAAAATGTCTGTCTTTGTCTAATTCAACACATTTTATTTTTGTAACTGAGAAATCTGTTCAGGGACCCCAACATTTTTTCCAACTGTCAGGGTGTCATTTGTCAAAAAAAAAGTGAAACTGATTTCCCACCCCCAGTCCTTCTGTATGTTGTGAGGTTATAGCTGTTACAAACAGGCAAGGTGGGGGTGCGTATGGGATACACACGTGGAGGCGGCGACCTGTCACCTCAAACACACACTTCATGGTCACCCTGCCCTGCAGAGAGCACTTTGGCCGATCTCCTGACTTCCCCTTTCACACTGCTATGCCCTATAGCCTCATCCGCCATCAGTTAACGATGACTTTAAAAGATGCCAAAGCCATTCGACTACTGAGTATTGTCCGCCATGATTGAGATGTTAACCTTCAGGGCAGCCTCTTGCTCTTTAGTGTCTCATTTTTTCATCCCTCTTCTCCTCCTCCTGTGTCTTCTTCTTTTCCTTTTACCCCTGCTCTCTCTTCCCCAGCAGCCTGCACAGTGAGGCCGTCAAGCCATTAGCGAGTCCCAGCACAGATAATGAAGCCACAGAGGTGGTCTGAGCCAGGGTGGTGCAGAAGCTGGAGCACAGGAGGAAGGTAGATTAGGATAATTACCTGGCCATGGGGGCACAATGAGAAAAGTGTCTCACTTCCTGCAGGCCACAGTCGGCGAAGGGGTGCAATTTAATCAGGTAAGACACCCTTTGCTCAAAAAGGAGAGAATACGGAAAAATTTGTTCCAATAATTTTTAATGATCACAATGTGAAATGATACATGTCGGATTTTGTTGTGCTAGTGACTGTTCATCCTCTGTTTCTGCAGGTATCCTCCACATCCCTTGCACGTACATTTGTATTTATTTGTTGTTGTGGTTTGGGTTTCTCACACGTACTGTAAGTAAGTCCTAAATATCCACACTCACCAAGACTTTGAAGAGCCTATGAGGTCAGGTTTTAAATTATGGTCTGCACCCACACCAGGCTTTCTCTCCTCACTCCTGTAAATCCATTTTCCACACAATGCATTTCAAATCAAAGCGGCGTCACCATAACATGCCTTAGGAAACATTAAGCCATAGTGCGTTACTTTCATGTATGATAGCATAGCCCCTGTATGCTTTGATGTGCTCACTTTTTTTAATGCTTTATTAATAATAACACACTGGCTCCTTCTTATACCAACATCAGCTTCTGGTGCTCCTTTCTCTCCTCCTGAACTACATCCCTCACTCCTTCTCTGCCCCAGCTCCTTCATCCCTCCCCAGCCCCTCAGCCTTGTCTCAGGATTGGCCTGTTTGTGTTTGGGAAGCGGGATTAGTGGGAATGATATGAGCCTCAAGATGAAGAGAATGACAAAGACCTATCAGAGGGCAGAGAGTGCGAAGCGCTGCATCACCATTGGTTGCTGTGGAAATCAGACACGTCTTCATTTCTTCCAACCGTCCTCTCAGAGTGCCCAGCTTTCATTTCCATGCCCGGGGAGGGAAGCAGAAAGAGGATGACGGGTGGTGTGGGGGCTCAGGATTTGAGTTTCTGTTTGTGCGTATAAGTGTGCGTGGACATGAGTGTTTACTTGCATGTTGTGTGCTCAGAGATACAGAGGGATGAGCGTGTAGACACTGATAGCACTCACCTCCTCCAAAGCTGGCCAAAATACAAATGCTGGAGCAGCCTGCAGATTTCTTTCTGTTGTTCTAGCTAAACACATTTCCTATGAATGGGATGCCTGATTCATAGACATGTAAAACCTGATACAGATTTTTCACTGATTTTTTTCCCCTATTATTTCAGCCTTATCCCTGGAATATTTTGAATTAGTGTTAGAGGCAAAGATATCCCAAAGCACACACTGCCTGCCTGAAATTTGCTGAAATTTTCTGTCTGACAATTTCAGAGCAATGTTGGTAATTTACAGGATTACTTACCAGCTCCCCGCATTCACACATGTGCACTCATACAAAACATCTGCTGATTTGATTTTCTGCTTTTGTATTTTCTTTTTTTTTTGAGTCCTATTCGATGTGTCTTTCCTTGCTCTCTTGAGGAGAATTATTTAACCTCTGTTTTCGTTGTCTCATTTCAACAACTTCTGTTGCACAAGTAATTCAGCTGCAATCTATGGTTGTACTTTCTATGCATTTAATTTTTAATTGCCATGTATGCACACTCACACCATTTATTTGGAGTTATGCAATGTTTTATACACAGATTTTGCAGCATTCTGCAATGGAAGTTCATCTGTTGTTTTCATACTAACATTGTACCTGTTGAACTTGTTGTGCACCACACTGTTGTAAGTATTAGCTTGTTAGGATGCAGCCGGTTGACTCTGGCTGTCTGAACGCTGATGTCACTGGGAGCAGTGAGGCTGAGCCCCAGCTGACTCCATTGTCCTCCTCGCCCATAATAGATCTGCGTGGTCTGGAGGCCCTTTGGGAGAACCTGGCTCCCCTCCCTTCCATTGCTGGCCTGATCGATTGCCGAGGCCATCTCAGCACAGAGGCCATGGGTCAGCTTCAAAAGCCTCCTGCCCACTTCCTGTCACCTGGTGTTCCATTTCGGACGAAGGGTACATTTCCTCTCCATTCCCTCCACACTCCGCTGCCCTTCTATGAACAGGTTAAGGACATGGAGTGTGTGCAGCTCCTCCCTGTGATCTACTTCAGCCTCCTCCCCAGTCGCCCACATGGGGAGAAAGGGTGAGAGATCAGTCCCGTCCAAACACCAAACCCATTTGATGTGAAAAGCTGCTTTTGATTTAACTGTTGCCTAAGAATGCATAGCCCTCTGTGTACTAGTCATTTGATAATTTTTGGTAATTTTACTTTATTATTATTATTATTATTATTTAATGAAAGTTGAAATCTCTATTCTAGATTTCAATTTGCAGTGCATCAACAGTGATTGACAAAATAACCACACACAGCACAAAACATTATCATTCTTTTATAGGATACATTTTAATTAGACATTATTCCTATCTCAATACAGCATGGTAACAAACTTAATCAAGGTAATAGCTTGTTTAAAATAAACCATTAAATTAAGTGAACTTTTTGGCTCTCAGTTGAAACGTTTCATTATTAACTGATCATCAGATCTGCTGTGGTATGAATCGCTCTCTCCCTTTCCCTGTTGGTCAAGTAACAAATGGCAGGGCTATGGAACACACATTTTATCTCCATGAGAGCTGTCCGACAATTAGCTCCAAGAATACATATTAATCAATCGAGATTTTTTAATCTGTTTATTCAGCCCAGCCATTTTTTCCCCTCCAGTACATTAGCAGATCTCAGTATGTCCGCTACTCTTGTGAACAGGGATGAGAAGGAGATAGAGGGAGAGGAAATAAAGGTCTGATGAGTTTGGCAAAGAGAGGATGGAGGCTGAGACAGATGGCATGAAGTCTGCAGCACTCTGGCGTGGCTCGCTTGGTGCTAAAATCCTCCTCTCTCACATTCCAACAAATCCTACCAGGAGGCTGGGGAGTCTGTCACACCACTACAAGGATCCACACGGCTCTCTTCACCCCCCCCTCCCACCCCCCACCCCACACCCCCAACCACCCCACACCCCCAACCGGGCCTCTGACCACTCTGTATCACATTCCTGTTATTTTATCCTCACATATGTATACATTCACACATTAACATGTATAGAGGTGGGCCATTTGGACCTTTACAGGCCTGGTACGATAAGAAGCAACGGGGGGGTACAGATATGTAGAGCCGCCGTTTGACTGCTCTTATAGAAAAGGAACCAAGGGGGCTTAATTGACAGAGGTGGCCTTTACTGTCACTCCAGTGTAAAAAATCTTATTCAGTAAACACTGGGCCAAATCGTGAGGGAAAGACTGAACAATCCATTTATATCAGAGGCAGAAGACATAAGAAGCTTTTTGATTAGTTTCACCACAGCCCGCATCAGCCCATGCTCTTGAACAGAAACACTGTAGCCCAATCTCAATCCAAACATACACTGCTCAGACCCATATTTCAAGGCTCCCTGTGGCCCTTACAATCCAAAGTGGACAGTAAGTGTAGCTATGATTACACACAGTGCACAAGACCAGCAACTGGATCAGGGGCTCTGCATGACATCTTCATCTCCAAATACCATACTATTGATATCCTTTGGATTTCTGAAGCATGCTTTCTTTTACCATCTCAAAGTGGTTCAACTAATAAGAACAAACTAATTTATTTTACACTATGCTTTCTCCCCACGCCTCTTCCTCACTGTCTTCCTGCCTTCTTTCTGTTTGTTCTAATGAATGACTTCTGAGATGAGGTGCTGCTGTGAGGAGGTGACAGGGGGCTTGAGAATCACATTACTGTTAATGATAATAAAAAGAACAATCTGTGCTAAACCTCTTGGATGTTTTCTTTTCTCGTCCCATATGGAATGAATATTTTATCTGCTATTGTTTTGAATATCTTAACATGTTTGAATTGAAGCCTGTGCAATTAAAATGCACACTAAATATTGTGGGGGTTTTTTTTGTTTTTTTATGCAAGCAACGCCCGACAAAAAAGGCTTCTCTGATAAAAGATATACAGTGGTGCACCATCTGGGTTACAAAGCATACCACCAAGCACACAACATCAGGCACATCTTAGCTACATGGTGCTGCATGAGGAAGTATATTCCCTACGGTAACATTTTAAGTGCACAACGAACGCCAAGAACACTCAAAATGCAAACACAACTTCTAACATATGACAAAGGTTGTGCAGGAGTTGGGCTTTATTGATGTGACTTCAACTTTTTACAGACAAAGGGTTTCAGGAGTTCTCAGCATTTAGTCCAACTCTATTCAACTTAAATTGAAGCAATTAAATGGGACCTGTTTCTAAAAACAAAGCTGTCAAAGCATGCATTTGATGCATGACAACTTTCCTTATGCTTACATGACACATAGGTTCAACACCAACTCTAACAAGCACAACATATTTACGACTTAGTATGATGGCAAAGGAAAAACTTGTGTTGAAAAAGTTTTGAGCTAAAAACACAAACGTCTTTCACCAACCACAAAATAATACACCACTATGAAGAAGTTTCCACTCTGGTACAGGCCATTGTATCGGCAGCTACCCAACACCAAAGTATTTGCTGGGGTTGTTTACATGGCTCTGACATTCACAAGCAGATCATCACTGACTTTCCCTCCTACCACCACAGAGACAGAGTTGCTGGCTGTCCTTCCTACATGGCAGGGCAGCGTGGTGTCCCCAGGCTCATTGGCACTGCAGCTGTCACCCACAGGATGGGAAAGTGGCAGGGTCGATGGCTCCACGGTATGGCTTCTGGCAGCGTCCCTCCCATTCTGGCCCAGTGAAAGGGCAGGGATGGGGAGCCCTGTCTCTCAGTGCATTGATCAAGGGCCAGCCCTCCATTAGCCATCGTCAGAGCTAAAGGTCAGCTAAGGCCAACGGATGGGTCCTGTGTGCGCATCCTATGGCGTGACTCATTCTCACACCCAGGGAGCGAGTCGTTGTCACTTTGGTCTGTGCTGCCCCCTACTCCTGGTGGCCACATGAGGATGTCCATACCTCTCAGAATAGTTACCCCCTCCCTGATGGGTTGAGGCATCCTGCGGGCTAAACTCACTCAAATTTTTTTTTTTTTTTTTTTTTTTTTGTTTGATGTCAGCCACATTATGCATTATTGTTGCGATATTACTATCTCCTGCCACATTAAAAGAGCCTTCCTTCTAATTTTCTCCAACAGAAATTGCTTAATAAATGAGCAGGCCCTGATTTGCACTGATGATCACAACAACACAATTGCATCAAATTGCTCACCCAGAGATTGTGCACCACATCGTGCTCATCACTCAGTGACAACTACTGCCTGGTGTGGTTTACATTAATGCAGCCAGGCTGTGAAAGGGGATAATTGTCGTGCTAAATGCTGTAGAGGCTGACAGGATCCATTTCTTGACTTGTCAAGGGCAGCAGTGACAGAGAGGGCTGTGCCAGGGTCTGTACACACAGAGGCAGATGAGCTTATTTGCACCAACATGCGTGCACACATGTGGGCACACAAATACACACATAGGCAGACAAAATCAGCCACACACTACATAGAGATGATTGTCTCTTGCCTCTGTCAGGTTGTGTTTTTTTTTCTCCAGCCATGGAGGCCTCATCCTGGGAAATTGAGCAATTTCTGATTGAAAACAATGCCGGTAATTAGAGCACTCACTATTTGTAACCACTTGGCATTGCATTAGTATGCAAAGCTGGCAGCCAGCTTATCTTGGGGAAAACGTTTGTTTCCTTAATTGCCCTCTTAGGACAAATGTGAAGGGGGGGCGGGTGAGGGGGGGGGGAGTAAAATGTTAACGTGCTGCAGTAAGAATGGAGCCTGGTGTGTTGAGGGGATGTGACTCCCCGAACACAGGGGTTAAACTCCACTAATAGGCTGCATACAACACACATGGGCAGGCACACACACACAGAGAGGCACAGAGTAACAGTGGAGCACTCATACACCCACATATGGGCACACACTTGCATTGGCACATGGGCACATGGAGGCACAGACAAAAAGACAACTATGATGAGCGCACACATTCCAGGACACACACAATTAGGCACGATTAACTCCATAGACATACTGTATACTGTAAAATTAGACATTAGTAAAAAGAACTATTCACCACTCTAATGAATTAAATGGCCCTTTCTTTAAATAAAGAGTCCGTTAAAAGCTAAACCTGGAATTTAGCTTCAGCTTCAGTTCATTTACGTATTTGTTTCTCCAACATATCGACTTCATGTATTTCATCTGCTGGTATCACACTTTCAGCAAAATGACTCATCATCCCCTGTCATCTAACGAATGTAAAGTTCCCCCATATTTACACACAACTTCCTCAAAAGTGTAAAATCTGTAAAGAGCTCACAGCCTCTGTTCAACCTCTCATGGTTCTTCTCTTATTGTCACTTCTAGGTGGGAGGCAGAGACCAGTCAAGCTCTGCCTGATGTTCCTGGTTGGTCAATTTTTCTTCCTTGTGACAGACCGATGGACACGAGAAGTTTAACTGGACCCCTGTGAGATGAAAACAAAAATATATCCACATTGAAATGTTAGTGTTTGCAATCAAAAGCAGGATGCAAATTCATCTATTTTTCTTTTATGCGTCAGTGACTCATGAGGCATTGTGCTTTGAAGTAGTTGCTGAATTACTATGATTTCCCCTGATTGTTGGACAGGAGACTCTGTATCTCAGAGGACCAGATAGTGAGATATTGTCCCTTACACAAAACACACAGGAAATGTTGTATAATTAAACATGTAAAAGACAGGGTGCATATTTACTTTTAATAAGCGCCTGTGCACAAATGAAATCAGTTTTAACAATACTCAGGAAAAAAAACTCTTTCTGTTTCTACATTTAACTAGAAAATGACACCTGATTTCCCAAAAATAGATATTTTTGTTTTACAAATATATATTTTTGCTCATACAAAGACTAACTTTGGTGTGAAGCGTTATTCCTTCAGAAAATACTAATAACACAGCCAAAGGATGTGTCTGTATCTGCCTGTTGAAGACAATTAGCCCTTCACTCAGTTCAAGGAGCCTGATATTTTCTGTTTTGTCTGGTTTATATATATATATAAAAAAAAAAAAACATTTAATAAAATACAAGAGAGGCTGTGGTGACCCAAATGTTCTCCTCTTTGAAGAGGTTATCACCACATGTTGAAACTCCTCTTTCCAAGTCTAATCCGCTTATTCACAAACAGGCACAAAGACGCAAAAATCATTTCATATTTAGCAAAATCAAAGTCAGTCAGCGCGGGAGTCTCGGCGATGGAAAGTCAAGTAGAAACTCTAGTTATAAGTCGACAATTTTGGAGCGATACATTTATCATAGCTGTCACTTTAATACTAATGGTTTACACTGCAGAAGTTTCCTTACACACAAGTGAATGACCATTACAGTGGATGAAGGGAGGATCATTTACATGAAGGAGGTTCAGATCATTTTCTGTGTAAAACTGAAAAGAAAAACAATACAGGAGGTTTTCGAAAGAATTTAAGTCATTTGAGCGCCTGAATGAAGGTGTGTAGTCGTCGGGTTATTTATTCTAAATAAAGGGGTCGTTAGTCTTAATGGAGGAAAAACTGTTTAATTAAATGACAGGCAGCAAAATCAATATTAAAAAAAACTGGAAAAAAGTTGAGTAGTTTTTCCAAAAAACAAACAAACAAAAAAAAACATTGTTCCACATGGAAAAAGTTTGACTCTCCATTTCTGAGCGGGTTGAAAATCACCAGACTCGTCGATGCCACAGGTGGATGAATAAGGATGAAAACATGTTGGGCCCACAGGCCTTCTGATGTGCTCTGGTTACTCAGCTGCTCGTTAAAAAATCCACATGAAAACTATTTTCCAATCATCTTTATTTTAGCCACTGAAATGATAAAAGGATCGTGATGTTTAGACATTAATTGGTGTCCGCTGAAATACGGTTTCCTCCTTCTTCCCAGAGATCTGATGGGTTTCATATTCTCAACAAGGCTGCAGGAAGTGAGAGGAGAAAGAAAGTTTGTTTTCAGAGAGAGGAGCAGGTCTCGAAAAAGTGTTTCTTTCTCACCCGAGAAAAAAAGAAAAAGTTTTCGCTAAAATAAAGACAGACTCTGAGATAACTTCAAAATAAAAGCATCTGACAAGGATGAGGGACATGGCCTTTTAAATCATTTGGACGATGTGGTATTAAAATGACTGATATTAAGATGGAATGCGTTCAGGGGACGTTTTAATTAGTCGCAGCTAATAAACCAGCCGTTAAAATGATTTGTCTTAATTGGTGCAAATGCTGCAGTATTGTGAAATATGTGCAAATGTTTATATTTACACCTTGAAATGCAGCACATGCACGCTCACGTGCACACGCGGCGGGTGGGCCACGAAACTGCTAGTGTGTGTGTGTGTGTGTCTCCTGGTACATTTCATATCACTTAAATCAGTGGTTCTGTCCTCTGTGTTTTTGATTTGATAATAAAACGTTTCCATCACCGTCTGTGATTCAGTGCTTTATTCTACAAATCCTGGGCTTCGTGTGATGAGTTTAAGGCATCGACCGGATGTGTTTCTCTTCTTCTTTGTAAACTATAATGGAGGATCTGACTAAATTCGGTGTTTTTTTGCATTTCGCCCAACAAAACCTGAACTAACACACCGATGAATGCTTCAAAAGGAATCCCCCTTCAGATCATCTCCGGCTGACGGTTTGGGAATGTCAGACTTCCGTAAAGTTGTGAGAGCCCAAATGGCTTTAGCAGAGCTGAATCGGTGTCCGTGTGTATACACACCACGTCCAACAAAAGCAGGGGCTAATCCACCTAATTTACACAATGCACAGGCCCCTGTTTACATGGGATATACCCTCAGAGGGCCTTTCTCTTCCTGCGTCTCAGACCGGACTGAGGTGCAGATTCATTTTCTCCCTCTGCCGAGCGGCTGAAAGGCAAAGTGAATGAACCACAGCAGATAATGTGACACTGCCCAGAGAGAACAAACGTTATTCACTCGAAAGGAGCATCAGCATCTTTCACTTATTTCCATCTACATCCGAGTCATGAAGCTACTTTCTGAAATAAACCGCGTCACTTTTAGATTTTAGACATTTCTGCCAGAAAGGTTGGAAAAGTCGACTCACACGAAAATGTGCAAAGTTTACCTCGGTACATTTATTGGACTGTGTAACTGAGTCTTACTTGGAAACGAATCGTGGCTATTTATTTATTTCTTTCTGCTTAAAATGATACGACCGAGCAGTGACGAATATCATCGGCGTGGCCATCACATTATTGTGTCCAGGCCTTATTATTAAAACAACTGGCCTTATTTGACACAGACACCTGAACACATCACACATGGAGGAACAAACGGAAGAATCATAACCTCGATGAGAAGCAGGAGATAAGATGAATGTATTGTTCACACACAGAGAAATAAAAAAAAAAACTAATTTCATCTATTTTGTAGCGGGACTTTAAAGGCACCACTAATCAAAATGTAACTCCAACCTTTTCACCATGAGCTCAGTTTAATGTCATTTCTCCTCGTATATTAGCAGCTGCTGTTGAATTAATTGTTGTCTTTTTTTTTTTTTTTTTTTTTTGCTTATACTTCTAACCCCCTTATGCCAATGATTTCCAACGGAGCTTAAGACCACAGTGACTCAGTCCAGCTCTCAATTATTCTTCATCTTTTCACAATGCGCATTTACCGGATTTTTACTGATATGTAGTAAAAATACACACTGAAATGTTTTATCCCCCCTCGTGTGGCCTATTTTAACAGATTACATTAGATTTTCTTTTCCTAATCAAGTATCCACTGCAAAATAAACTGCGAATAGTGAAGCAACCGCATTGGAGCGAAATTTATTGCGTTTACATGGACACATTTAAGAAACATGTTTCATTGAACGCATCAAAACACTCCCTGTATCAATTAAACCGCAGTGTATATATACCAAATGTTATAATGAACGAGGAAAAAAAAAAGAAAGAAAGAAAATCTCATTTCTGTTTTGGAGGTATCATCTTCAAACATCTGATTCCGACAGGCTGTTAGTAAAGTGAAGGCCTCCTTAACAGAAAAAAAAATATATTCATGAAATCTGGGGGCTAAATGGTTAACAACACGCCGAATAGAGAATAGACATTGTCTTATTTTATGTCTGTGCAGCTATTGACTATTTAGGCCGTAAATTACGAGGTCTGGCAGCTACGATGATTTTTTAATTACTTTCATTACAGTCCTAGAGATCCAGTTTATTCGACTTAGAGCCCTTTATATCTTTCCCCGTCAGTAGGTGTGTTGTACTGTTTCCATTATTGCATTTTTTCCAGAAGGGGGTAGGTAATTACTTTGGCACAGCACAGGTAAATTCCGCCGCTAAATTGAAATATTCTGCTTTAATCCTCCCTAAATCCCAATTCTCAGGACACGCAGACGTGAGCAGCTGAGGAGTCATGTGGAGCTGCGGCTGCTTCTTCAGGTGAGCGTCTCGTCGCAGGGGGGCGGAGGATCTCCTAACGCCGTCATAAGCATAAAACAAGATTACTAGATCTTTATCACCGAGCCCCCCCCCCCCCAACATACACACACACACACACACACACACACACACCACCTCACAGAACTGCAACTTCACAATCACGTCTATAGATGGGGAAATGTTGCATAATGAGCAGGAAATGAATTGTTAGTTGTTGTTTTTTTGTTTTTTTTATTTTGAGGGGGGGGTATTTTAAACTGAAATGAATAAGTCATAAATAAACTTCTCTGCATCTGCATGTTTTCCAGGGGTTTTCATTCTTTTAACTAAAGAGCAAGTGAGCTTGTTTATGTAAATGAATCAGGGAGATGTTTGATATCTTTGTTTTGCGTGCAACCTGAAGAAAAATAAGAAGAGGCCGCTTAACATTTACCTGATATTAAAAATAACACAAAGAAAAAAAATATATATCTGACTGATCACAAGTTAAATCTAGATTTAAGGTATTCAAGGCTAGTTGCTCCTACAGGAGTAAATACCTGCAGAAGTTTGTACGTTCTGCTTGTCATGGTGCTGCCTGAATTTAACTTCCCTGTATCTTTAATTTGTAGTCACCAGGAATGAAGGGCTGAGTCTCAGCTCTGGCAGCTCCCATGTCAGTCTTTGCAGGAGTGGGTGACAGAGAACGGCAGAGGCAGATCGCATGCTAAAATCGCATCACTCGAGACCCCACATCAAAGTAGACCAAACCTCACATTGAGTGAACTTTTAAGCCAGAAAGAGTGTGTGACATCAGAGCACCTAAAATGTGACTGTCATGTTTTTCAAACTTGGCTGAACACAGGCTCAAAGACTTGAGAAGTATTCAATGGCAAGCTCTGTTCAAACACGCACACTAAGATTAGCAGTCTTTGTCTTACAGGAACCTCAAAGACCAATTAGATTGAGAGATGGGTGTGACGAATTTGTCAAAAATAAGATGATAGATATCACTTTGGCAGTGAGCAAATATGGCTGGGGATTTCACTCAAGCACAGTCATTGACAAGGCACTGTCAGAAAATGTGTCATCTTCAGCAGACCTGCCAGTTGACGAGGATGCAGCTTGGGATTGAGACTGATCAATTCCCAAACTGCCAGCAAGACATGGCTCTGATAGTGGCACTTGATTTTGTGAAGTAAAAAAAAAAAGTACTGTTTGCTTGGATATATTGTCACAAGTCTGCAACGTCCCAAGATGCAGACGTAAGAGAGGGTGTGCAGCAAATTTTAGATAAAATAAACATAAGTGTCATATTTATCTGGGGTTTTAAAACTTTAACAACAGGGTTTTGACCCTTTTCACATTTGTGTTTGGACTTACTCAAGGAAGTGGCACACTGTACATGTCTGATTTTGTTGTTTAATGTACACCAATTCAATACGTCTAATACTTGAGCTTGTCTTCGGCCACTATTTCTAAAGTGAAATCTGATACTCAAAGCACTTTCCTCTTCAAAGTAGTCTCCTGTTGTGCTTTGTGACCACAATAGTGTCAATCTCATACTTTCAAAGCCTCATCTCTATGTCAGCTTTGAGTAGCTGTCTATACATGTCTCCGAATAGAGTTGAGGCTTTGATGGCTGGTCTGAAAACAGGTGGGAACATTATGACAAAATCTAAAGTGGGGAAAAACTATTTCTATTGATGTGGCTGCACATGAAATTTGACCTTTGATTTGTGAACTTGCTTTCATAAGCAAAAAAAGGTGTTTGATTGTTACATCAGTCCAGAAACATTAGTTTGTAACTTCAGAAGCATTTTGGCAGCTATAGGAAGGAAATTCCCATCCAGCTGTAAATTACACATCACAACTGGAACTAACATCTGTATAAAGTAGCCAAGTATAAAGTGATCACAATAGGAAGTGCAGAATGCTTTGTAATCAATATATTGATTTGATTCAGTTTGTGCTGAAAAAATTGTCAGCTGCGAAAAAAAAATTAGCTGTTGCTCATGTAATTGAAAGTCAAATACATTTATGTTTTATTCTTTTGGTTGGACAAAAGCAATTTGTATGTTATGTGTTTGTACATACTAACTTATAATGGTCCTTTTAAAATAATCTCTCACATTATATCGAATAAACAAACTAGTAATAGGATGAAATGTACAGATAAGACAAAAAGAAGCAGCAGTTGCAGCTCTACCCAACCCTAGTAATGCATTATACTGTATTTGTGTTTAGGATAAAAGAGTTTCTTATTCAATTTCTTCATGTATTCTTGTTTTTGGCTGATGTAATAGTCAAAGATGTGAGAATTGTGGACATGTTTGAAAGAAAAGCTCCTAGTGTTGTGCTAAACAATAGCCATTTGAAAAGCTGCGTTTGAAGCCTCGCCAAGTGATTGGGAATAATCAAATGACAATAATCAGATGAAAAGAGAGGCAATCTCAATAAACTTTGTCATTCAACCATTCAAGGTTCAATCATATCAGATGTGTTTTGCATAACTATGAGACCCTGGTTCTAATCCTCAAAGGGTTTTGGGGCTACTTGGCTTTGCACTGTAGTCATTCAAGGTCGCAACCCGGTAGGAAATATGGGCTGCCATAGCAACACAAAGATGGCCTCTAAAGGCTTAGCATAATTCTTCCCTAATAGAAAAATAACAGCGGCAAATCCCATCCTTAGTGAACTGGCTTATTTGACAGAGGCAGACTCCCACCTGTGAAGCACATAGTCACCACACCAATGCGCTAAGACTACGATAAGATGAAAAAGAGCCCATCACTGGGTGGGGATGGGCGGCCTAAGCTCAAGCCAAATTCTCTTCTCTGAAGCTGAAAACAGCCCACAATGTGTCTCTGGCTAGCTTTAGGTTTTTGAAGCTGGACAATATGAGCTGCCAAATGAATCATACTCTCTATATAGTACTTAACTTTGAACTGCTTAAGCCATACACTGAGAAAAACCTTTGGCAGGAGACGATGGCTTATACAGGATCAAATCTCTGCCAGTGAATTGTTTATACCTTTTCTCTTGGAATTATTAAAACTCAAAGAGAGTTGTTAAAAGCTTGGATTATTTGTGCATATATCTGATAAAATCACATCAGTTTGAATGTGCTCTAGTGGTAGTGATATGGCATAAGGATGTTCTGAACCTTGCCTAGTAACTGTCCTCTCCTCCTTCCGATGTGATGTGATCACAAAATATGTGATCCCCACTCCCTTTACCCCTCCTCCCACTTTGTTGCCAGGTACCACAGAGATGGATTCTTGTCACCGTGTGAGTTGCATCAGGATGATGAGCACTGGGGAGAGAATAAATTACCGCCACACTTTAGAGTGGGAGGCATGTAAGTATCAGCCGCTACAGCAGTGCATTGCTCTCTGCTTATGGAATCACTAATGAGGAGCGATACCCTGCGACGTTGCAGCCATGGTGATCGAGCTAAAATCAAAGGCTTTATGAAGTCATTACTGTCAAAGCTAGCTATGAAAATCAAATGATTGCCCAACATGGCTTTCTGTGAGAGGTATATGCTGCTGTTTTGTCACATGCAAAGGCTAAGGTAGAGACAGAAAGAGAGAGAGAGTTGTAGATGAGGGATGGCATGCTCTCTCTGCTGTGTACCTGAGTCAGCCATTTTTAGCTTGACTGGATTTCTGTTTATTCACTCTATTCACCAGCTAGAGGCTGATTGTGTGGCTCAGACTGCTGCATCTTCCTGTCAAAATCCAACTGCAGATGCCAGCCACTTGTCTTATTCAGCTGCGTTTAAAGGATATTTCAGCCCGCCGGGATGAGTCCTGCTAACCCACTCCTGACTGTGTATAATCTCATCATTGTCAGTGATGTTTTTCTGTTTCATGGCGTTCAAGAGCTCCTAGTCAGGATGACAGAGCAGAACTGAGAAAGATTATCATTATATCGTAATGTCCTTTCAGCTCAGGGGAGAAAGATCCACATGGTTTTGGTTTGCGCTTCCCTATCTGCGATATGAACATAAAAATCATTTAAAGACTAAAACAATTCATCACTTAATATCTTAATATCATTGAGGATAAAATCTCCCTATCGTAACATCTGGTACTTGTGGTTCAGATAACCACAAGGGTGATGTATTAGTACTCTAAAGGGACTTTTTGTCATGCAAATGAGAATTCCCTGCTTTCTTTTCTTATCAGTTCATCTTTTTGCTGTTGGGCAAATATGCAAAATTCATATATTAATATTCTATTCCTCCCATTATTTTAAGATGTCTTCCTTGTAATATATTGCCATTAAAAACAATATCTTTTTCTTTGCCCTTTACACCTTGAAATTCTACCATTGCTACCTTTGGCAATGAAAATCTCTTCATTGGATTCTGTACAGTCCTGCGGCTTGCCTATATTATGAAATGATTCACAGTGGTATCTTCACATTAACTGGGCAATGACATTCACAATGGTCATATGTGGGACTGAATCTATTTTAGAGTGCCGCCTTAGCTTTGTGAATAGCAGAACAGAGTAATTAAATCAACACAGTATCGACGGCTGTCCAAGGAAAGGCCAGACTCTCTTCCCTGAAGGGAATCCCACTGAATGTTGGCCTGTAAGCCTCCTGTTTCAGAGTCTTACACAGAGCACCTTTCTACATCAAAGCTTGCTCAGCACCATGTCTCAAAGTACTGCATCTCCAGGAAAGAATGGCCTCTGCTGAGATATGGACACCTCTGGCCTCATTTAACGTGCATGGTCCCCTCCCCCTCTCCAGGCCTGAATCCGAGGATAGAGTGGCTATCTGACAAGATCACACAGAGAGGTGCGGGAACTTAAAGGCAAAGAGTTACTGCGCATCCTACCAGGATTCTCAAAAGAGTTCTATTAAAATGCGTTCAATATGCCAGTCAGGGCTTTCAAAGTGCTGCACACCCTCTAGCCCCGGCAAACTCAAAGGGCATCAGTGCACATTCAGTAAGGGGAATCTGGCCCCCATTAATTTAATGAGTCCAGGGTATTAGTATGCCATAGCCAGTTGTGAAGTCTCCCTTTTTTCATCTCTGGTGGAGTTTTAAGGAAAGATCCACCAACTTGGGAGTGACAAAGTAGAGCAGGGAACAAGGTGCGCTCATCTAATCTGAGATCAATTTCTAGCTGTCAGTCCTCAGAGGGCAATTTCCAGTGGTTAATATGTCTTTGTGCAAGCTGGAAATCTAGATAAAGAATGCAGAGTGGCACATTTACTGTCACCAGGAGAACTTTGCTGTCTCTATATCATGATTGCATCCTCACAAAACAGACACGAAACTTGTAAAAAATAATGGGCAACGGATTGGTGCTTGGAGACATATTTGCATAACATATTTGGAAACATGCTGTGGTCATTATAGCACAGTGAGCCTTTTTTCATTCACATCTTTTCTACAGTCACTTCACAGTTAATTAGCTTGGTAAACAGCAATGTTGCTTTCTAAAGCTGTAACACCTGACTTGAAAAAGAACACAGCCTGTCGTTATACAGCAAGCTGACATGCAACTGACAGTCACCTGTAAGAGATTACAGAGACAGTGGAGTTTGCCAGGGCCTGTCAACCAGGAAGTAGCAGCTGCTGGAGCTAATTAAAGCCATAGTAACATGGTAACATAGCCCAGCTCAGGGCCACATCAAACACTCCTCTTCATGCCAGTGTGGAGTCTCATCTCTGGGATGTTGAGGCCCTATGTGACCCTTGCTGGAAACCTGCTGGGCTCTCAGCCTGACCTGAGAGCTGAAGGGTGAACCGGAGTCGGTCAGGATCACTGTGGGGTGCACCTGGACCAGACTTACCTGCGTCTTTGTATCTGCATACCAAAACGTGGCCATGCGGCTGTGTGGGTGCGGGGACATGGACTCTGACCTGCACAACAAAGGAAAAGAGAGAACCCGGGTGAGAGGTCAGGAGGAGAGAGGAGGCTTAGGGAAAACACACATAGGACGCTTTGGCTAAACACGATCAGAGGGACGCATATGGGCTGAGGTAGAACCAGATGCCCTCAGATGGCCAGATGAAACACAAGCCCAATGTAAACATGTCTCTTTAGTATGAATTGTGCTGAAGTTATGCATAATTTCATGATAAGCTTCAATTAAGAGACCATAATACCATGATTATCTGGTTATCTCGCAATAAAAAAGTGTATTACATTCGCCCAGTTACAAATTAAAAAGCTGTTTTAGATTATCATCTCTCAAAATAACACACTGCTCGGTCGTAATGAGCACTCTCACTGAACAAAAGTACCTGAAGCCCACTGAGGAAAGGTTGTTCCAGCCAATATTTATAGACATGTGATAAAAGAAAAAAGATAAAAGAACAGATAGTCGACTCTCTCTGGTCGGTCTGTTTCTTCTCAGAATCTGTATGTCAGTTGTTGAGCTTGTGTGTAACTAACCAGAGAAACATATCCAAACAAATCTCTTGTGAAACCTTTGCTCAGATGTAGTTGCAGCAGGTAATAAACCAAATAAATCCATGGAAATAGTTTTATCTCATAATGGAAAATATTTTTGACCTAACTCAAATTCCTCCCCTTAATTATGAGTCCATCCTAAAAGCTTCTGCACAAATAGGCAGCAATGTTATGACTGGATATGGAGTCTCATCATGTTTTTGCATTTAAATGTTCATCACTTTCTGAACCAAATGTTTTCCTGTTTACTCTCTTGAAGTCAACTTGGAAGATACATAACAGCGTGACAGAGTTGATGAGCACAATCACATAGGTGACAGTTGCCGTACTGATTCAACATTGAGTCTAAAAGGAGTGTGGCAGAAGGGTGTGGGCGTTGTCTATGTGCAGTGATCTGGCCCTGGGCTCAGGGTGTCGTGTTGTGGCTCTCAGGGCCAGTTCTGCTGCCATATCTAGAAAGACATCTGCAGCATGGCACCATGGTGCGTCTCCCCAGGGAGGCACGCTGCAGCACATGGGCCACCTGAAGCAGGTCTCTATCTCCACCTGCCACACAGTGCGCTGACACAACTTCATGCATGTAAGCAGACTTGTCCACAGGCATGTCACTGTCAGCCAAGACAGACACCAGTTTGCCATTGTCTTGGGGAGGTGAATGCAGCACACATATGCAGAGAGCATGCTCGAAACCTCACCATCAAAATAGAGTTTTTTTTCTTGTCTACTAACACTTCACAATAGCAGTGAAAAGTTCAATCCAGTCTATGTTGGATATTTTGTGAGCCTGCCGAGTTAGAAGGCCTGAACAAAATGAGAAACCCCTTGACTGGATTTCAGGGAGATAATTTTATTCTGCCACCCTGGGCAGCCCGGGTTCTCTTGTTGTGTAAAATAGAGTGAAAGCAACTTTCCACTTCATGTCTTTACGGCTTCATGCTCTGAGTGACTGGCCGTGAGGGTCTGAGCGCTGTGTTCTTTCAGCAGTCGTCGTGTGGTCTCAATCTCTTTACACGTCTCACTACCAGGCTCCTCTATACCAGGCCTCCTCAAACTGTGTAATCAGCAGATGTGTTTATTAGAGCAGGCCACTGCCACTGCTACACCTTGCATTCTTTGCCAATTTCATTTTGGCAATATATAATTTTTTCCTTTTAGATTATTATTATTCTTTCAAGCCTAGCGGCCATGTTGATTTGGCACTTAATGTGGCCTGAGGTTGCAAGTACAGCTTCCCTCAGCAGTTTGAATTCATATGCCTGAATGATATATCCCAAGTGTACTTAGGTTAGTCCATTTTATATGCCACAGAGCTGCTGATTTAAACAAACTGACGTAATGTAATTCAACAGAATCGTTTGACCTTCATGAAGACGAAGTCATGCCAACTGAGCAGGTTTTCAGGCTCATCATCCCAGAGCAGAAATATTTTCAGGAGAGGACCAAGGACTCTGCTTTCTTTAATGTCACTTGGGGGACAAAACAAGATTTCATGAATTGCTGCATACACGATGAAGAACACCTACATAGCAAAAAGACAAATTACGGTGGTATTCTGTCAGCAAACAAGTATTAGTATTTAGTAAGTATTATGATATTATTAAAATATATTATCTATACTTTTCCAGTGTGCTGTTTTCATTAGTTTATACAAAATCTAGGATGTAGGATAGGATACATTTTACATTAGTAGTAAAATGAGTGATATTGTATTAAAATTATAAAAACAATACCTGGGATTGTAACACCTTATTTTCACTAATAAAATCTTTTTTTTTTTTTTCTGTCACTACATTTGTCTGACAACTGTAGCTGCTAGGTGCTTTTTTGGAATAACATTTTAAATATTCTACATAAATAACCTATTACATGTTTAAATGAACAATATGTTGTCAAAGATGAAACTCCCCAACTGTATTTAAAGTAGTTAGAATTAGTTCCACCTCAAGCTACAACTTTGAAATTCTGCTTAAGAGTGAGTAGTTAAAATAAATAGGGAGTCTGCTGCCAAGTAAGTTGTTCTACAGTTTACACTCTAAGTAAATTTTGCTGCTAACTCTTCTGTACTTCTTCTTCAGTAAAGCTTTTAATTCAAGATGTTCACCTTTGACTTTACTTCTACAGTGTAGTGTTCTACTACTTTACTTCCCAAATCAATGACTGTTTGCCAAACAAACTTTTCTTGACTGAACATGGACCTGCACATAGGCCCTGCAATATCTCTTTAACCATCGTGGCATGTGGCAACATGCATTTTCAGGACCATGAACACCACCTGGGCACCATCAGGGCACCAACATGCTAGTGTTCCTTGTCTGTCACCATTTTCAATATTGCTGCAGAAAGGTGGCAGACGTGTTAAGGCCTGGGTACTCGCGAATTGAGCTGTCAAAATTAGCAACATTTCTGGTTTGTTTAAAACGCAAAATGGGTCATGCGCTGAGGCAACAACTAAGACCCAAGAGGGATGCCATGATGTTTGGCGCTGAGAAATTATTCATTACTCTATGTTATCACATCAAGAAAATATTTTCAAATTTTTCCTCATTACCGTCTGAAATAACCTGGCAGTTATGGCAACTAATTATATCACATAATTGTGTCATATTAAGTATAATATAATAGTGTTGATACTTCTGTCACTTACTGCTTAATGTCTAACCTGACCTTTGCTTGCGATCTTGTTAATGACAACTCCATGAATTCACTTTTTATTAATTGGTGATTTTGCTAGTGTAATGACACAGAGCTAGGGAGGTGTATGTGTGTGTGTATGTGTATGTGTGTGTGTGTGTGTGTCGTAAGTGGTGATGTTAGACTTGTGCACTTGGCAAGAATTTTTTTTCCCCTCCATTTGGTGACAGATTGGGTTTAAATAACATTATATCTTCACAGTTGTGACTCACAAGCCTCAGCGTTGCAAAGTCAGGGTGAGGTTTAGCACTTCAGATGAAGGAGGACCAGGTCGCCCTGCTTCATCTTTTAGTTTATCACTTTCTGCAGGGCCTAATCTGGGACTCAATGAATCGAGTCTTCAGCATTGTTGTACAGTTGTTAATCCATCCAATCTCTGCAAACAAAACCTATTCTTTCTCCTCAAAACTGCCACTGATCTAGCCACTGCATAGTAATAATACTGAAACTGCTAGCAACCCTCTTCTTAAGACACATTGCAGAAATGTTCAAAATGTATTAAAATATAAATACAGGTAACCAGCCAACATTTCAGATAAAAAGCAGAACAGGTGGCAGTGATCACAGGCCTGCTTTACTTGAAAAAACACAGCTCCACATTGATCTAACATTGCAGGGTGCTAAGCATTACTGAATGCTTCTTAGCTACCATGCTAACAACAGCGCTACAGTTTTCAACATGACTTAGAATTTTTTAGCTGAAGTCATAGCAGGGAGCATCTTTTCACGAAGCCCCAGGTAGGAGGGCATGCAGTAGGGGGGTGGGCTTTTTTAATATTGATGCTTCGGGCTCGAAAAGCTCCTCTAACATTAATGTTGCACTAACTCTCTGAACCAGTATACGTTACTGTTGGCCCTGCCCCCCTCATCAGCCATGTTTGTTTTTGCTGGTGTTGTGCTATCAAAGGCTAACTGCTTTACAGCACCTCCTGGTGCTCCCTGGGAGGAAACTTTTCCTTTTGGAATAAAGGATGCACAGATTTAAAGGTAATAACAAGAGTCTGTTTTGCTATGTGTGAAATTTTTATTATATTGTTCTTTCATAATTTAACAAAATGGTGTGAACTTGTGATGATATTGCTGAATGGATCCTGGGTCTGCCTGACTAGGGGGCCTTTAAAATAAGATATAAGCATTTGGACTGATGGATTCATTATTGTGTTTGTGTTTTTCCAAAGATTACCCTCACACATGGGTAACTTCCTGCTCAGTGCTGTTGCCCTTTAACTTTTTTTTTGGCTAAAACCTGACAGTATGGCAGATGAAGCATTAAGTGTGACATGTCTTTTTTAAGCACTAAGTGTGGAGTACTTGTTGTCCAAGAAAGATACACTGGAGTGTGGCCTTTTGCTCTGCAGCTTTGCTTATGCTCTGCTTTGGTGCGCTTGTTCTGCCCTGAGCTGCCTGTCCTTCAAATCCAGGGCTTAGTATGAGGTGGGGCACAGAGGAGGGATCAGGGCTGTCACTGCTGCTGCTGGGGTGCCCACACCAGCAGTGCATAGGAACTAATAAAGACACATGCTGGCAGGACCCTGCCGACCAAGCAATGAGACGTCACCATAAACAAGCTGCAGGAAGTTGGCAGTCAACTTCCTGGTTATATAATGCTGACCCATTTTTACTGAAAGGAAGATTGTAGGTCCTGCTCAAGTGTACTGGACAAAATTCTGGAAAAAAAACATGCATTGTTTATTATTTTCTGAAATTCTGAAGAAAATATTACCACCAACATTAATATCACTGTATGGTAAACTTTTCCACTGTTTTTCACAGTTAGAGTTAGGAGCATTTTGCAATTCTCTTTTAAGTAGAGATGGTAGAGGTTGTCTAGCATAGATGCTAGCTGCAATTATGTGTTTTTAAAAACAAAAGCCAAGCTAGAGGTTACTAAATCTTCTCACTCTGTTAGTTGCACTTGCTCTTTCCAACTTGCATGTCAGAGTCCATCAAATAAACAACAGCTCCAGCAGTAAAACATGCTCAGGTCAGATACCATGTATGTCATCTCTGCAAATATTGAGTGACATGCAGCAGATATTCCCAGCTCAAAATTGATGCATGGCAGCACTCAGATCAGGCAAGTGTTGTGATGTGATGTGTCATGATGGCAGAACAGGTAATGCTATATCCAAAATATACATCAGCAGTCAAAATAGAGTGCTGATAAATAACAGATAGCCCAGAAGTGACTGCATGTCTTCAAACTAGAATGGGAATTTTACAAGCCACAGGAAAGCAGAGGCCGAAAAGTGTCATGCTATCAATATTTAAGTAAAATGTAGGTTAAGTATTTATATATCAAACAATAAGTCTCATAACCAGTTTGTTATATTTACTTTATATAATATATATTGTTTGATGAATTTAACAAAATAGCATATAAGAGATTATCTAAAGTGTAACTGTGTTAAAGAAAAAAACCCTGAAGTCCAAAAGCAGAAAAATCACTCATGGGTTTAAAATATAAGGTGCTTTAATTTGTCGGTGTGAAATTGGAACGCCTTTGAAGAACATTCACAAAACCCTATTCCCTATTTATTTCTCATCAATTGTGTGACTCTGACATGTCTCTTTTGTACACTAGATTTGTGGTCTGGCTCATTTAGGGTACATTTAAAGAAATATGTGACCAGAACCTTCAGGTGAATCAATTTACTGGACAAAGTGAAAATGGGGCCTCTGTGATATATTAAGGCCTTCAGCTTAATTTAATGTTTTCTCTTACATATACTGACACCGTGTCCACAATGCTCTCAGTCATCATCAACTGTCTCCTGATTTGTGCCTATTCTGAATTGGTATCGAAACATTCAGAATATCTATCGCAAAACCAAACAAACAACAAAACAGTTCATATTTGAAAAACTGATCAGATGCATAAACAAACTTTTTTGATAACTGCTAATAATCAACAATGTGTTTTCACATTTTCTCACTTTAAATGAAGCACAATCGGTGTAAAAATATTTATTTTGAAACTTTAAAATGTATAGTATTTCTGTAATGACAAAAACCTCAAAATAAGAGTTCAGCATATTAAAATAGATGGTAAAAAATTCAACTTTAATTTTCTGGATAAGCAGTACTCCTTAACTTCTGATTTCATAATATGTATGAAATTAAAGGAAGACAAATAGTAACTAATTTTGATATTTTTACTCTAATTCAAAGCTCAGGTTGAAGGGTATATGAATGTTTTTTTAATTTGATTTTAGTTTACTTTGAAATTAACTTCAATGTACTTATATGATAAAGAAAATTGTTCTAGCTAATATATAGATGTCAAATTAAAAATACAAGACTTACAAGATTTTAAGATAGCAATTATAGTAATAATTTAAACAAAATTGATTTGAAAAGTTTTTATTCTATTTTGAAACAAATACAAACATTTCAAATTACCATATTAATAAGGTAAGTAATAGGACTTTTAAAAAAACTGTAACAATTAGTTAAATTGAAATGAAATTGTACAATATCACTGTCAGAAGTCCGCATAAACTTTGTTTTGACCATTTCTACATACCAAAATATTTTTAATTAAAAAAAAACAGTTATATAAAAAAATAGTTTTACAGTTATATAAAATACTATCCTAATTTCAGCAGATGGAGAAAAGAAAGTTACTTGAGAATTGCTGGAAAGTTTTCTCTTATGTCAGACAAATACAGTATCTGCAAGAACAATCAGAAAGTAATTATGCATACTTTGTGTTAGTTTAGCTGTTTGTTGAAGAAGCCATCTGTTTATAAGTTTCTTTGTTATTCTTTTCAATTGTTTTTACACTTGTGAAACTTCATGCGCCACATCAAAAGACAAAGAAATTCATTAGCTCTCTATTTCAAGGTGGTATCTAATTGGCAGAAGATTCTTTTATTTCAAGTCTTTTTATTTCTTCAAGGAACATTGTCTGGAATGGGAGGCTCTCATCATAATCTAATAATATGCAATGATAAATAAGAATCAAGGTTTTTGATCAAAAACTATGAGTCAAATCAGATGTTTCTCTTAGAGTGAAATGTGAAACTTCTCTCAGTTTGCAGAATAAAAGGCCACCATCTGTTTTTCATATGTTCATCAGTGGAGAAGACATTGAACTGTCAGCAGTAGCCCTCCTACTTATCAGGGCATTTACACAGCATTACAACACAAATCTTCAATTCTGTACAACTATTTTGTGTTATATTTACATCACTGGGTCAACAGTACTGAAAGAACAAACTATAAACATTTGATTATAGATGGAAATGGAGTTTATACCATTTTACTGAAGCTATAACTAATGTAATGTCTGTACATTTTTCATTTTACAACAAATTTGATTAACTGTTGATGTAAAGTAGTAGTAAAAACAGAAAAAACACTTAAAATATAAAGCACTTTCTTTCTTTCTTTCTTTCTTTCTTTCTTTCTTTCTTTCTTTCTTTCTTTCTTTCTTTCTTTCTTTCTTTCTTTCTTTCTTCCTTTCTTCTATTCTAACCTACTTTAACCTGTCAAAGAAACTTTAAACATTATGAAGTATACTTTAAAAAACCCAAAACATATTCACCACCATAATCTAAACTTTAAAATCTGACAACAGTGGGAAAGTATGCTGGCAGAGAAAGTTACCGGTCTTATCCTTTAAATCTCGATTACAAAGAAAAGTATCTCTCACATGATTTTCCAAAGTTAACCTAACGCATAGGAAAAAAAGGAGGGAAAAAGGATAGAAATTTGAAGGCTTTCCTTGTGTCACACTATGAAGGCTTTCAACTGCAACGACTCAAACAGACTTTCATATGAAGCTGTCACATTTTACTCATCTCATAACTCACAATTCTGGCTGAAAATATTTACGTAGTCGCTCATTTTAACACTGGAGTCTGCTGAGGTATGCAGTGTTATTTTATTTACACATTTTATCTCTAAATTGTGTAAATTGTCTACAGTGTCATGCAAAGAAAACTAAATTCCACGTTTTAAAAGTCAACCTGAAGCTGTAATGGCAAAAAACCCTTGAGAGCGTGAATCGCTTGGATGATACAGCACATACCTGAAACTGTATTTCTACAAGTGTAAATACGCTTTAATATTCATCTATGAACTATGAAGTCAACTGTGAATGTGTTGCTTTCATGCTGCGTTCAAACACTGTCAGCTCCATCTTCTTCCTCCTTGTTAGCTTAGCAACAGCGGCCATTTTGTCTGCATTTGCATTGGTCCAAATGTCTTTCTCAGGTCATGCCACATTTCTTTGAAATTCTGCTCAGGAGATGGTAATTTCTTTCCAAATTTCCCAGGGACAAGATCTCTTAATTTGTGCCTTTAACCAAGATATACCAGTGGAAAATGTGGATTTTATCAGGTATGCGCTGTGCATGCAATGTGCAGTATTGCTTTCATTTCCTGCTCAGAATGTACCAGATAGTGTTTAGTATTAGCCACATGGCTGTCAGACAAATGCACATACATACAAGACCCAATCGTGTGCACACAGAGTGAGTGCACACACTCACGCACACATACAATAGGATGAGCTGATCCCTTCCTTCGAGTCTGCATCAACCACCCACTGCTCCCACCGCCACATACGTAGACAACCAACCACAGGATTTATAAACCCAGCTGTCCAGAGATCACCGAGGCTTGTTTACTTGCCTGGAGTGGATGCACAGTGGCAGAGTGGACCACGACCATCCATGGCAGCTAATCTACCAATATGCGTTCAGCTCTTACCTCTTACTGGAGCCCTAGTCATGCTGTATGGGTAAGTAGCACAATCAGTACTTTTTACCCAAGTCAGCTGCACTAAAGAGAAAAACCGTGATGGACAGACCTGCTGAAGACTGTGCTCTCTTATGTCTTTCAACTCTTTGAAAATCTGTAATTTACACACACGTCATCAATTAGTCATAGTTCTACCAATTAGTGTCTTCCTTTTCAACTTTGCCAGAATAATTCACGGGAAATCAATACATATTTAATCTAGTCTTTCACAGAAGCAGTTGGCTTGGGCTATCAGGAGACTACTGTAAAACACTTTCCTCCAACACTTTTCTGCGCCTGAAATAGAAATGACCATACTGTATATCTTGGAGAAGGACAATTTCCTGCTGAAGATCTTTTTTGAGATCACTGCCTCTTTATGAAACTGCATCTGAAAAAGGCCACGCAAATGCTAAGATCAAGGAAATAAACATAATTTTCACAACTAAAACATGCTGATGTGTTGTGTCTAAGAGGTTTATGGGGCATTTGTCACTTTACAGGTCTGGCTGCCAATACCCAGAATTAGGAAACACTTACACGTCCCAGGTACTAACTCATCTGTACTATATGTTGTTGCAGACAGCTCAGCACATACACAAACACACACACACATACACACACACATGTCCACACAGACACTCACCTCTGCACTGCTGAAACACACCACTATGGAAACACTGGAGCCTCGTCTTATTCCAAAATGTCCACGTAATGGGCACAGAAGGGTAAAAAGACTGTCTGGGAGTGAGGCCCAGAGACTGGGCTCTCTGTGTTTCCAGAGAGCTGCCCTGACCACCCTGGTAAATATAGGAGAGCAAATCCTTTTCAGGTTGAGAGTATGACACGGGACTGCCACATAAATCAGTGCAGGCCCAGCCCGGCACAGGCTGGGAGCGCCATGGGAGTGGTAGGCGGCTCTATGGTGAGGTTTTTGGTGAAGGATTATGGATTGAGACGTACAGCTGGGAGGCTAAAGTTACACTTTTCATTACCACTTCGAGGGGGTCTTGGCTGCCTGGAAGCCAGTCAGATTTGTGAAGACCTCTTTCTCCCCCTGGAATGGTTGTAATTCTGCAGGCGCATTCTTCACCTGAGGATAATTGTTTTTGATATGGCAAAAACAATTTGGCGAAAAGCAATGGGAAATGCTGCTTTTTTATTTTTTATTTTCTGCAGACGAAAGAATGAAAAAATAAAGAAAGAGGAGAGGGCATTGTGAAAAGTCCTCATTCACTAAAAGACCAGAGTAAAGAGAGAGCAGTATGCCCCCTTCTGGCTCTTTTCTTCTCTCCCTCTTTTCTTCTCCTTTTTTCTATGGCGTCTGGAGATGTGAAGAAATGTCTTTTGATCAGCTCTGACAGAGCCTGGGCCATGTGAAGAGGGTGGCTAGCAGGACTCTGCCAATCCATGCAAGGCAAAAATGTTCCTAATAAGAGAGTAATAAGCTAACGAGTGCTTGGTGTCTGTCTGATCCACATTCTGGGTACTGTTTGTGCCAGCACACCCAGCGCCTTCTGACGTGTACCCAGTTCTCATCTGTCTTTGGGCTGTTTGCCAGGTCACTGCATTTCACCTGGCCAGTCCCATATGCTTTCACCAATGGTGCAATCGTCTGAAATTCAAGAACCTTGTGGGCACAAGCAAAATGAAAGTGAGAGTATTTCTTTTTCTGATTTTACACACATTGCGGGATTGTCAGGATGTTCAGAATGTATAATATGTTGTTGTATTTGCTTCACTGTAAATATATATGGGTGGAAAAATAAAGTGCAGGGTTGGGTTTGAGCGAAGCAAATTTTGTCTCACCTTGCCCACACAACATCAACTTGGGGCTATTTCCACAACTGACTGCTTCCATTGTATATGTGGGTTTGAAGTGGTCACATATCAAAGGGCTCTGTCTCTGCAGGGTGGATTCTCTGGTACTCTGTACAGCACAACACGGAGATAGTTACCTCTCACAGCTTCTTACTGCAGCATCCCAGCCCAAATAAACACATCACCTCAACTGCAGGGGGAGGAGGACAACAGCACAGCTGCCAGCCCCCTCTCTCTTTTTCCTACCCAGGAGCAGTACCAGCCAAGTCCACAGTGCTGCAGGGCATCCTAAGCATGAACAGGTGCTCTCTTGGTGGATCTGGGCCTGGTCTTGGGCCTGTCTCTGGGCTTGTGCTAAGTGCTGGATGTGTGAGGGCTGCTGAGCACGGACAGGCCAGACTCTAATGGTGTGTTGGTGAGTTCTGGGCTCAGCGCTGGTAATTATGGTGGAGAGAAGGCGATTAGGCAGTGCTAAGCAGCCCAGCAAGGGGGACGGGCCCACGCCCAGCAGGGAGGGGAGTCCTGCCACGGGAGGGACCAATCAAGTGTAAAGCAGAGCGCAGACCCTGGGCCTTGGTTCAGTGGGAAAAGGCTTGGCCACTGGTTCAGAGCACCGCAACTTTCACGGATTAGTAGAGACACTATTCTGAAGACTGAAAGGGGGAACACAGCACGGAGGCAGCATCAATGCATGCGTGCACGCACACAAACACACAGTCACACAGCCTCTCTCTTTCTTTTTCTCTCTCTCTGTCACACACAAAACCCACCAACAGCTGGGAGGAGGGCCACAGCCATTGCCATATTACCATAGCAACGGCATATCTCACATTTGAGCCCAAATGAAGACACTTTGGGCTGCAACCGAGATATTTATTCTTCCAGTTAATGGAAGTATTTTAATAGTTTCTCTGCGTGCTTGTAGAACGCTTCCCCCTGAGTTAATGAGCTGCAATTGGAGGTGCTTGGTGCATCAGACGAGCATCTTATCATTTTGTGAATTGCAGGATCTCTACACTGTGAATTTAACTTGTGGTTTTATGTGGCAAAGAGGCTTCTGTATCTGCTGTGAAGACTTTTCACACAAATTTTGGTTAATCTTCATTACTTCCTCAGGTCCACTGTGGGATTCAGTTCTAACAAATGCATCACATTTGAGAGAAGCAGCACTTTCAAGTAAAGTGATTGCAGTTTGCACAAATTAAACGTTTTCACTGTTCAATGCCTTTGGCAGGTCCAATAACTTTGAAGAATGAGCTTATGCTGTGCTCCACATGCATTAGATCATTTTATCAATTTGGTTTTAAATGTAATTCTTCAGAAGCAGATCAGAAACTGGAGAGAGTTGTTAAATACTGGGGTTGGGTGCTCTATGGAAAACAGACCTTGGCATGATTAGTAACTAAAATTGACAAATTACTTAAAGATGAGTTTGAAGAAACCAGAGTGTAAAAGTGATGCAGACTGAGTCAACACTTGTGAAGAACACATAACTCATTTTGAAGCTTTCTTGTAACTCTGTTTACACAACAAACAAATTAAATAGACAATTTTAAATCATGGTCTTGGCATGTGATGCAAAATCACACCATTATACTGTACGCTGAGTTAGTGAGGCAAACGTATTTGCAGTCAAAACACAAAGTGTAACTCTCATCATAAACATCTTTCCTCAACTGCTGTTGTTGAAGAATAAATTGGAAGCTTTCATCAAGCATGACAGCGTCTTCAGTTTTCTTTAGCGTGCTTATTTTCGGTGACTGTTTTGGTTCAGTTTTGTCCTCATTTTGGGAAGAGAGTAAACACGTAAATGGTGACTCTGATTTGTTTCTAGATGGGGTTGGAGTATGAGAGCTCCAGTCCCATTCTATTCTCTCTAATGGCGTCTCTTCCCCAGACAGCCTGTGTGCGTGCGTGCGTGTGTGTGTGTGTGTGTGTGTGTGTGTGTGTGTGTGTGTGTGTGTGATTTAGCATTCTTTGAGATGAGGAGAGTATGCCTGTATCCAGGGGCCTCCTCCCACCTCACCCCCCAATCCCATGCTTGCTTTGGGTACTGTCATCCTGCAAAGCTTTCTCTCTTTCTCTTACACTGACACACACACATGCACACACTTCCTGTCTCTCTCATGGTTTCTAACTCTCTCTCTCTCTCTCTCTCTCTCTCTCTCTCTGAGCATTGCTCATCATGCTTCAACTTTGAAGTCACAGCTTTCTCTTCCCCTTTTTTGTCTCTGTGTGGCTTTGATGCACTAACATTCTGTGAATAGTTCCTCTAATGCCTGGATCCTTGTGCCTCATTCTTCCTCCTCTGCCAGAGTAGGAACGGTGAGTCTCTTGCCTTTGAAACGACGTCCATAAATTACAACTTGTCAAGTGTCATTTTCCTTGTTTACAGCCATTTTGGGCTCCCACTCCCTCATGTTCCTCTCTTGTGTTTCACATTTAATTGCACCAATAATGTTGGTGGTGTTCACCAGCTCTGCACATGCAGCTTGTTGCCGCTAAGGGGGTGCGGAAACTATTAAAATATTTTCCAGGCTTTGCGAGTTTTATGTGTGTAATTTGTGTGGATATATCCCACTGTGTTACCACCAACTAGGAGAACAGAATGAGATTGTGCTGTGGCCTGCGCTACAACAGTGAGAGGGAGTCAGGAGGAGACAGAGGGGCTGAAGGGTAAGAGGAGGAGTGAGAAAGGAAGAGGGGAAGAAAGAGAAAAAGAGAAGGAGACTTAAGTCTGTACAGGAAATCTGCTCTAAGTGTTCCTAAAGAGCTTGTGTTTTTCCTCCCCTGCACAAACAGCTTAATTTATTGCATGTCTGCTGAAGTCAACAGCCCTTTATAACCCCACAATAATTTCCCATATGTTCCATATATCACCACAGAGAGAGGGCAGAGGAGAGAGGGAGAGAGGAAAAAAAAGACTGAGGCAGCAAATATGTTCAAGACCCTACACACACACAGGAAATCTGTCCAATTGCAGCAGGGACAGTACCCTCGTCTTAATCAGACCCGCATTGGTATGTGTGGATGTATGTGTTATTCCCTGCACACCACTACACCTGTGGGTGGGCTATGAAATATTAAACACTCTTGTTCTGGTTGTTTACTTTCATCATTAAGGGAGAGTCCTTGATAATAGAAAACTTCTCTCCTCTGGATCTGCAGCAGGGAGTATCTTGTAAGGGTCTGGCACAACCTCCGCTTCTCCAGCAGGACCAGTTTGTTCTTGTCAAAACCCATGTGCCACGATGAGTCTGATGAGGTGTAGGAGTTCTAAAATAAGAGAGATTTGAGTCAGCAGCCTTCCAAATCTCCTTAGTTTCAGTGTTTGGAAAGAGCAGGGATGGGCCGAGTTTTACCTGCATTTGGTTGATAGGCTATGAGTAATGTGTGTCTGTGTGCATGTGTGACTGTATGAGTCGGCATCAGCAATTTCATGCATTAGTATACATGTTTATGAACATAGGATTGTTTGTTTCATTTAGCCTAATTTGCTTAAAGACAGATAAATACACTACACTTTAGCCCTGTTTTATATAAAGTCTGATAAATGGTTTATAACTCACTACAATATTGCTATAAGCAGACATAATGACATTACAAGTGTTGATAATGTACAGCATTTTTTTTAACAATAATGACTTCTACTATGAAAATGTATTTTATATTATTTCAAGTATGTATCATTAATTATGTGTTTATATTTCAGCTTCTGCTTCCCACAGAAGGGGTTTTTGGCAGCCACAGTACATTAATAAACACTAATGTCTGCGTTCCACCGCATTATGTCTTGTAAACTATTTGTTAAATGTTTATGTACTGTGGACAAATGGTTGATGAGGGGATAAAGAAAAGGGTAACAGTGAACTCTGTATTAAATTGAGAATAATATATGATATAAATACAGAATAGTAAAAGTAAGTGAGATATGCAACAAAATAACAATAATTCACTGCAGCATATGAATGAACATATCTGTATTATCCTCCTGTCCTGACATATTGCACCTATACGTACAGTAGCCCTTGTAAGGCTGTGGTTTATGATTTGTGAGTGTTTTTTTTTTTTTTTTGTCAACTAATATTTGTATTAGTGTCCTTTGCACAGCCATCAAGTCATATGGATGAACATTTGATCCACACCAGAGAAATGAAGAAACAGGCAGCCCCCTGTTGGTCTGGATGATACAGCCGGTGATGGGACGGGATTCTGGAGGTGGGGGCCAGTTGGTGGGGGGTTAGGCTGCTGGTGTCAGAGAGCTGATCGATCCCCAGCTGCAGGTGGTCGATCTGGAGAAAAGCGCCGAGCACCACAAAGCCTGTCCTGACTACCAAGGGAACTGCATACAAAGGCACACAGACACAAACAAAACAGCACTTATGGAGGGACTATACGCTCCAGCAATCACTGGATCAGACAGATGTACTGACTTGAGAAAATAGTTTGAAGTATGAGAGTTGCTTGATTCAATCGCTTATTATGATCCTCATATAGAGTGCTCCATAGTTTGATGTCTTCACACATGATAACAGAACAAGAACTGTGAGGAGCTGCTCAGAAGAAATAGTTCTGTACATAAAAAAACTGTTGGATTTCAATGACAAAAATTGCTCAAAAAATAATATAAATATACTTAACAGTTTGAAGTCAAAAAAAGTTTGTACATTACAGTAAAAAAGTAAAGGTCTCCCAATAATCGAGGGCTACTGGATTTCGTTTCAGGTGCTTGAAGATGCTTCACTGCTGATCCAAGAGGCTTCTTCAGTTCCTGTGATTCATGATTTATAACAAAGCTTTATTCTATTAGTCATTGCCTGGTTTGAAGCTCAGAAAGTGTCCCTTTCACATAGTGGATCACACTGCACAACACCACCACAAATAAGAAATATTGTGGTTGATCATACACATAAGATACATATTGAAGAAACACGTTCAACAAAAGGGTTAAAGCTATTTCTTTCCACATATCCACAAATGAGTGAATCATCAAGTTATACGCTGAGAGCAGCCCCATCCCCTGCAACTCCTTCTTCATAAAGAAATAGGTTAAGCCTTGATGTTTAAATCACAGGCAGAGTGTAAATCTCCTAAAATCCTTTCATGCTTGTTAAGACAAAAAGGGTCTTGTTTGGGAATATGTCTTTAAGATCATAGTTTGTAGTGGCACCGGCTTCATTTGAATCAATATAAGGTGCAATGGATGCAAAGCTAAAGAGAGAAAACATGAGAAAGAAGGAGCCAGACGGGACGAATGACAGTACTTTACTTTAAAGTTTGGCTACCTTGAGAGCTTTGGCAGCTCTATAGACATACACGCTAGTTTAAAATGAGAGAATGATTTAGTGTTTGGGTCCCTGGGGATGGAAACTGTCTGGACACAGTGTGCTCAATAGCAGATCAATATCTCTACAGTATCACTAAACCCAACCTGGCTCCCTCCTTCTACTACCCAAAGCCCATACAACATGAAATGAAATTTTATTTGATGTTTCTCAAGGCGGCAAATGATTGAAAGTTGCCTTAGGCTAAAGAAGATTTGGCAGGAAAAGAAAACTTACATACGTGACTGTTGCTTAATGACTTATTGTATTTACAGGCACTGCAATGAAGAGCACAGATGTTATAATCATAAGTATTGCTGTATCTTAATTCAGGTCTATTAGTGTTTAGTCTAGATGTGATATATTACCTTGTTATCATAGGCCTACACTGTCTGGCCCAAGAGGCAAAGGGGAGTTTTACTGCCTCTCCAGAATCAAACAAACAGGCTTTATTTCCCCTTTCCTACTGACACAGAGGGAAATTATTATCCCTGACATGAAGCAGTAAAGAACTGATATTTAAGTGTTGATGAATGCAGTATGTTATGGTTAAAGCTACCAGTGAGGCTCATGACTGCTTATAGGAGTTGTTAGAATAGAAGGAATGGGAAAATTGTAAACCCTGCTTGAAATCCTGACAGCTCACTGGATACTTGATGAAAGCCATATACTCAGAAATTTATATTTATGCCCCCCAAAGACTGTATGAAGACTGGGGGAAGATATCTAGCAGTGGTTTGAAATGATTCATATGCCGCAACTGCCACTTGCCAGATAAGAGGTTTTTCTATTTTGCATTACCGTAGTATAGATTCCTGCAATATATAAAAACAAAGACAGAAAAAGGAGGAAATCATGTAGTTGATTAGAGGAAACGAGTGAAGTGTCAAGGGTTTCTCTTCATTACCAGAAAGGCCTTCTCAAAACTCTTCCTGGTGAATGAGCTCCTATGAATAGGCTGCAGCATTCACCCACTATCCTATGCAAACAAGTTGTCCAAGTACCACATTGTTTCAAAGGACCTTGTGACACACAAAAAAAGCAGGCAATGTCTTGGACACACATGCTATCCCAGACTCTTTCACGCCCAGGCTAAACGTTTAGCCACCCTGGCTAATTAACTGCTGTGAAAGAGCATGCATCAAAGGGAGGCAGAATTTGGAGTCTTTCTGACCAACCCTTGGGTCCAGAGGTCAGCCCTCTCCAAGACAGAAGTTAGGACGTCCTGGCCCCGGACCTCTGGACGCTAACCCTTAACCCCTGCTAGAGCATATCAAAGCTCCGGCAGCAGAGAATCGCACAGACGTCCCCCAACAATAACAGGAGGACATCAAAGAGCTGGTTGGAAATAGACGAGAGGAAAAAAATAAAAAGCAAGCCAATATCAAATTCCCTCTTATTCTGCAGATATTCCAAAAGATGAATATAATTAATCTCTCCAAGTTGTCATGGGTCTAAAGGGCTCTTGCTGTGCTGCAGCCTCCTTGGGGCACTTGAGGAGAATTATGTGATTAAACAGACCTGTGAATTCTGGACACAGGCGGAGAGAAGAAAGCTTCAGTCCTCTTCATAATGCCCCTAATGAAGTGGCTGGTGGCTCCGTCATCCCTGGCTGGGCCTTGTGCAGCCTGTTCACAATCTGTCTAATGACAGAGCGGGGGCTGCCGAGCGCACCAGTGCCTCCCAATGAGCCACAAAGGGAGATCACAGGCTCCATTGTGGCTAGGCACAGGAGCTTAGCGCTCATCAGGCCCAATAAACCTGTCTCTAGTCAGCGTAGGACACACCCCTCTACCGCCAGCCAAGAGCCCCACACAGCACACTCCTTCAGTCGCTCACTCTGTCATTATGACATCAGGGTGACATGGCCTTATCACCCGCTGAAATACAACTTACACTCTCTCTCACTGCTGTTTATATTTACATGTTGACACTGGAATAACGGGCCTTTTTTCTCTCTTGGCCACTGCTATTGTGTGTTCTGTAGTGCAGATAATGTATGGGTATGTATCTGCATACACTGGGTGTTTACTTGCCCGCCCTTTCGCCCTCATTTTAAACAGTGCCGCTCCTCTTGGCCTGTGCTGCCTCCCAGAGCTCCTGCCAAATGTATGCAAATGAGCATGTCCACAATGGTGCCCACAGCTGCACGCAGTTGGCCAAAGACAGAGGACAAGGTGGCCGTTCCTTTCATCCGTAACCCCTGATCCCCTCTCAGTGACACGTCATGTTCACCCCAACACTGGTCCCCGCCAAAGAACCATGTCGCCTCTCAGCCCAGTTCCCCACTCCCCCAGCTTTTCTCTACACACACAGATGAGCCTTTGGCCTGGCTCTTCGGGGCATTGGACAGAGAGTCCAGAATCTGCTCAGACATTTTGCATCATGATTCACATACCTCCACCCTGTCAATGGCCCTTGAACATTTGTTAGACCAAAGTGAAAAAGGAAATGTGGGGAAAAGTAAACAACTTGTGTCTTTTTTTCCTACACTTTTTGAACAGGCTTTCCTCTGTGGTCATTATTTGGGTTAAAATTACTGTGCTGAGCAGACAAGGACAGAGGGAGGGAGGCGGGAGGGTTATCCAAAAAGAGTGGGGGTAAAAAACCTGATTGCTTTAATCTCAGTGCTCGCGGCGCACCCCTTTTCATAAAGCTCTTTGGCCGTGTGATTCAGACCCAGGCCCCAGTGTTCTGCGCCCCACTATTGTTCTCACATGAAAATCAATTCCCTTGAAGACCCTCCTTAATCCCGTTTTTGGCGTCAACAATGGCCACTTGTGCATGGCCCTGATAGACTAAGAGCTGGGATGATGCGGCTGTCTGCTCTGATTCCAGCCCATTCAGGTAATGGCGGCTTGCATCACTTTGTAGTGCCAAGTGCAGGACTCGACAGGAAGACGTTTGCGATCATAATTTCCTGCAGAGCAGAGGCCCAGGCACCCTACACACCCACAAGACTTTTAATTAGGGCAGACAACCACAGAGATTAGAGATCAGTCTGTAACAATGACTGTCCCTTTGAACGGGCCTCAGCCTCTGTCCCCACTGAGCCCATATGGAGAGCATAGTGCCATGATCACGCTAATAACAATCACCTCAGCAATAGCACACAGCAGTAGGCTTCATACTGGACCACATGTTCTGTAGATCTGTATCCAAATGTGAATACTGGAAATAATAGTGATGTTGGTAGTCAGACTCAGAACTACCCAATAAACTTTAAAATAAGTAAAAATGTGAACAAAAACACAAGTCTTTTTTTTTCCATCTAAATTTTCAAAAGTGGATTAAAGCTTCTTCTGAGGTGTCTTAAGGACAACCCAGAATGGCTGGTTCATAATTCTGTTTTTGGTTTCAGGTAGATTTTTAGATCCTGAGCTGTCTGCCAGCTGTTTGTGTCTTTAAGACAAAAACAGTCATGTCTTGGCCTGTCAGGTACTGCTTTTCGACAAGGTCTGATGTTCGCTGATCTTTTTTTATTGGATTCATACATCAAAACAGTCCAGTTTCCGTGATTGCTGGACTCCAGCTACAAGCTTTGATGCAGCCTTCGTCTAACTCTCCAAAGACCAACAGGAAAGGCAGCAGAGAGCAGCATCACAGCAACAATCCCCCTTAATTACAGTCAGAGCTATATCTAAAAATCCTGATGAGGGATACAAAGGCCTAAGTCTACGGAGGAGATTTCATTACTCGTTCCTCTCCTTACCTTTTCTGTGTTTGGCAAAGAAAAGGAACAAAAGAGGAACCCTACTGATTGAAAACTAGCAGAACAGTGAAACAACAGGACACAACTGATCACTCATGCATGGCTGGGATTAGGATAAAAGTAGAAAGAGCATGGAGAAGAAAGCACACAACAAAAGAAACAGGGGACTGACAAACTTTTTTCTTTTTCTTTTGTGGTGAAAAGGATGGAATGAAAGGTCTGGTTATATGAAAAGATAGAGAGAGAACGATTACCAAACAGAGGCGGTTCTTTTTAGCCTCTGTACGCCTCCACTCTCGTTCCTTTTAACCAGCTACATGAAAGATGAAACTCAGGTCTCTGGTGACCAATATGAGACAAACACACCAGATAAAAATGAATTGTTTATGGTGATATTAGTATTAATTCATTCTTTATTTGTTTAAAGGCAAGTCAGATGTGTGCCAGCCATCTTCAGTGTGAATTTCTAAGAGCACAAGAATGCAAGACTGTGATTCCCATTGACCAACTGGCTTGTGAAAGTTGTTCATTACACACTAACTAACAAGACAGCACTCTTTTCAGCCCCTGCCTCCACAAAGTGGAGATCACCCAACAATACTTCGAGTGGTTCCCCTGCCTTTGGCCTCAGTTCAAATTGTATTCTATTCTTTATTTATCTCCCTCAACAAAAAAAGGAGGGGAAGGCAAGTGATTAGAATTTCTGTCTTTGACTTCCCCTCATTTAAGGGGTTATTTGTGAATGTGGGGAGGTGATGGCTACGCCTCTATTGCAGCCGGCTCATTTTGAGTGGTGCACCACTCATCCTCCCTCAGTTTGGACCATGGGATAGTGAGGAGGTGGGGGGGCATAGTTAACTTGTCTGGAGGTGAATGAGGTCACGGTGTGGGTGTGAAGTGGAGCACAGGCTTCCTAGATAGGGGTTGGAGAATTTACAGCTATTGTGGGGACAAAAGCAAAGACTTAACTCACAACTAAACACCTCAAAGTGTTTGTGCTCCATTCAGTCAAGTGTTTGTATCCAAAATAATTGGGATAAACTGCACTATACCATACACAAGCTGAACCTGACACCTTTCCTTTTTGTGAAGAGGATCATTGCACTTTATTACTGATGAATTAGAATTTTATTCTTTAAAAGTAGTGATATCTGTAGATTATCTGTTTTTTTTTTTCTTTGGATGTTGATACACTGGAGAGAAAATAATCAAACTCATAACTGAACTAATTTGTAATATATATACAGATATCTCAAATGATGTAAGGGCATCATTAAAGCTAACAAAGTAGACAACAGTTGGCTTTACCTCCTTATTGTTTGTGGTCCCACAGACTCCACTGCTTTCTGTGTAAAAAAACACAAAATAACAATAACTGCACTTTTTTTCCAATTCTTTTTTCCTGCCAAATACTTTTTTTTCTTTTCCTGTGACCTTATTAACACCCAATATGTAGAAAAGTATTAAAGTGGTAACTCTTCCCTTTGTCACAAGCTGGACTTGCATATTTGATAACAAAATAGAGAAGTGGCCATGAAGCATTATCGTTACACCAAAATAAAGACATATTTCTTGTTTAACATGTTATATTGCTTATGCAGCCAAATACATAAATAAATCTCATGAACAGAAAAATAAATGAACTGCATTTTATATACATAGTGTTTATGTGACATTGAGGTTGAATAGACCCAAACCTATTGTTAAAATCCTTTTGAGACGTGCTTAAAAATGTCTCCCGAAGGATGCCCTGGTGGCTCACCTGGTTGTGTGCATACCTCGAAGGCTCTGTCCAAACCACAGCGGCCCAGGTTTGACTCTGTCCAATGGCCTGTTGCTGCATGTCATGACCCTCTGTTCTTCTCTCTCACTGTGACTGTCAAACTCGAGAAAAATCACAAATCACAGATAGAGTACAGATGCAAATCCCTTGTATTTAATCATGTTTTATGGTTCATGTCTCTAAAATCACAAACAGAAATGATGCATTGCTTTTTGCAGTGAATTCCCAAAGAATGTCATCAGCTCAAAATCAAGTTGATACACTAGTCTGTAAAATTAGAAGTATCATTGAGCATTAAGGTGATTTTTAACCCATATCTTCTTATTTTTCAACAGTACTACATAAAATCTAAAGTTGCACTGAATTTGGTTAAGGACTGAGGTATTGGGGCAGATCGATATCACTTAGTCTGACTTTTTCCTCTGAAGTCTAGTGTATGTTAGTTGACAATAGTCTTGACAGAGGTCTTAGTGTCATCATGTCATTTGAGCTGCAGAATAGGGCCCAGGGTCTCCAGGAAAATCTAGGTTAAAATAACATTTGGTTTCCACAGCAAATCAGGATGTAACTGCAGCATGAGAAGCAACATGATCAACTGGACATGGATAACGGTTAACGATGCAATTTAGTTTAGTCTTAAGGTAAAATGTCAACACACCAAACTATCCTATTTTTATAAATTAATTGATAAATGAAATAAAATGATAAATAAAATGTTCATCGTTCATCTTCAGTGGTCCTGGGAAAAAAACAATGGAAACAAGGCCTTGGCTGAAAATAACCAGAACTGTTCCTTTAATTTGAAGGTATCCCTTGTGAGCACTGGTGGATGTGGAATAAGCTCACAATAGCAGAGAGCTGAAACTCAGTTTGATAGATATTGTGTTCAGCACCATGCCAGTGAGTCTCTGGAGCACATAGAAATCCCAGAAATACAGTTCAGCATAAATGAGGGAGATGAGTTTTTAAGTGGTTGCTGAGAGAAAATCACCAACCAGCTGTGGATGTTCCAGTGAAAATACACACAGCAGTGTGAAGGCTGTATGTGGTTTGCATCTACAAACAATAATTACAAGCTCACACTCGAAGACATTTATAAACATAAAAAATCCTGATCCAAGGGTTTTTTTGATAGCTTGTCAAATTTTGATATAGTAACCACAATTTCTTCACCTGAATTAAGCAAAAGCATTAATCCACTCTAGTCTATTCTAGTTTGATGAAGCATTTATTTCATGTTGTTTAATGTAAATTTAAATAAACATGCAGCCAACGTACACATCCTTACAATGCATCAAACCTTTCATGTGACTAGAGCAAATATGCACAGACATCAATCAAAACACTCCAGACTTTCAGTCAACAGAGGAGACATTGTTGCATGTTATTCATATGTTTGCTTAAGTGCTCCTTTCTCTATTGAGGAAGTTCTCCCTATTATCCTGAAATATAAACCACGCATGTCGCCAAAGTGGCTTTTTGGGTAACAATAGTGTCTGTCCTCGAATGCAAGGATTCATGCTGGATTTTTCTGTGCCACCCCCGATTCTCTCGCATCTTGTAGATGGCTCCTCTAATCACCATGACTGGCTGACCTTTAGGCCGGTCCCCCTCTGGGATTTACAGCTTTCACTGGCTTGACCTTTGCCACCCAACACTCCTACAGACACTCCCTTCACGTGCATGCAACCCCGAAGCTGGACAAGAGCCACTGCCGGCCGATGTGTAGGCAGCTATGGCTACCTCAGCATGTCAAAACCTCTCTAGGTGGTATGATTCAGTCGGTGGTTCATTAACCCCCACCTCCGACCACCTCCTCTACCCCCCACCTTCACAAAGAAAGTTTCCCCTTTTGGCCTGGAGCAAGGTAGACCTGCTTAAAGCTCTGCCTAATGACGTGTGCCATGGTAGAGGAGGCTAAATGCCACCACCACATGTGGGGATGATTACAGGAAGTGGTGCAGAGTTGCAGGGGACGTAAGGACTTTGGGGGTGGGTGTGGGTGTGGGGGGACTCAGTTGGGGCACAGAGGCAACGAATTCCCAGAGGCCATTGTATGGGGCAACTCAGCAAAAGCCCCATCCTGGCCAGGTCACGCAAATTTAGGACCCAATGAAATTTAGGTCTGATGGGGGGTCGTGCTCTCTTAATCTTTAATTAAACAGCCCCCACACTTTGTCTCAGCAGATTTTAAAAAGAAATCACTGGTCCTCTTTTAGTGGTAAGTAAATGCATAAGGGGGACAACACTGCAGTTTTGGGGCTTTTGAATAAAACCCACCAGGCTCAGTGTCAGTTCAAACATCTTAGTCTACAGTCTTACTCAGCATAACACTCCCCTCTTGGAAACACAGTAGCTAAAGTAATACAGCATTTCCTCTTTGGGGGGCAGTTAATCACCCCTGAGCAAACGTGTGTACTGAAGGCACCATTTCTCACACACTTCATAATGAACCTTGTTTTGCTCCAAAGCCCCACCTTGCCAGCCAGTCCAGACATGGCTCTAAGACTGGGTGCACTCATTGGAAGAAAAAACAAATGGCCAATGTGATATTATGATAAAATGATAAGAATAACAAGTTTGTCCTCTGCTCAGCAAACAGTTTCCACAAGCACGAGGAGCTTCTTTGTCTCTTATTTCGACTTGCCGCAGTGAAGCTCACTCTTTCCACTCCTCAGTCTATGAGACTTAAGACTTCAAAGGTCACAAGTTATTATTTATTGCCTTGTTTGACTGTGGCTAATGAAATCCCCAATGCCTTAATAGAGCAAGTTGGTAACCTCCTACCCAATGAAGTGGTCCTTTCTCTCTTTTCTCACAGACAAACAAAAACAAAACAACAAAGAGAGGCGGTACATAAAGGAGCTTTGGTCAGATGGGTCACATGCTGTCCATTGAGCCTCCGGTCCATCAAGACCATTCAGCAGGCTCTATAAAACCGGCAGGCTGCTTAAATACCTGACAGTAAGAAAAGAAACAAAAACAAAGAGAGAGAGGGGGAACAACAGATAAAATAAATAAGACAGCCCGTGTGACTGATGTGTATAGATGGTGCCGGAGAGTCACTGACAATTCAAGAAATGTGGCTGTGGCCACAAAAGGCGGCTGGAAAATACTGAAGGAGCTTGCTGGGCACATTTTTTAGGCCTCTCCCACTAGGACCCCCTTTTGAGTCTTTGTCTCTGGCCTGGGTCGATGAGAAAAGTCAATCATAGACACTTGTCTGTAGATTCTTGGTTTTCCTTTCCTTCTAGCAGTTAGTCCCCCAGTATTAAGCCAAACCCGAGATATGTTTACGTAACTAATTAAAGATGGGGATCTCTATTCCAGCGAAACAACAACGAAAGGAACCAGTAGAAATACAGTGCTTTTCCTGTCATAGTCTGATTAAGCTGTTACTCATATTTTAGCCTGAAAATATGGCAACATCAAAAGATGAGTGGAGAAGAAAGATAAATACTGGGCAGTGATTAAAATCCATATTTATGCAGCCCAATTTTCCTTGCGAGGGAATTCAATGTGTTGGTTAGCTGGCTCCATTTGATCTGTTCTGAGAAAAGAGATGTCTGAACCTCGGGGGCCTGTGATCCCAGGCTAATGCATGGGCAAAAACAGTCAATTATATTGTAAATTATGGGAAGAAGGGCATCAAAATATTTGAACAGCACAGCTTTTTTTTTTTTTTCTTGGCAGATTAAAAAAGTCTGTGAAACACAAAAAAGTGAAAATAAACAGGTTGGATCAGTGAACATTTGGAGAATCAGATTTATCAATACTGACATTTAATTATAGCAGGATAATCACACAGTTTGTGCAACAGTGCAGCTCTACTCAAGCAAACAAACAAGAAAAAAAGGAGACATGACCAGAAAATACCTCTTAAACCTCACACAGCACACAACAATGACATAGGAATTCTTTCAGCGACTTTAAAGAGCAAAGTTTACATCAATGCCTCGACAATTTACCTCTATGTGTCTGTCTTCTTTAAAGAATAGGCAAAACAGTAAGACACTGTTTATATCTTTCATTTTGCAATTCCAGTCAAATAATGCACCAAAACACCAACCTCCCCGTCTTTACCACAGCCCCAGAAGAATTCAAGCTCTTCCTCTACTCTGAGCAAAGATTTCACAGCCTGCAAAAATAACAGTGGTGGTAAAGTTTGCTCTATATTTGAATGGGAAGTGTTTTCATGTTCAAGTCAAGGAATAAGTGTATCATTTTCCCCCAATGCTACATGTTCTTGCAGTGTTTGCTCAATGTCAGAGTGCGTGTGCCCTCGGGCTCTGGTGAGAGCATTTACACCGTGTGTCAGACTGAAATCCAGCTCAGTCCATGTCAGATATCAGCCCTGTAAATCACAGATATTAATGGAATGCTGCTATGGTTGCTGCAAACCAGTCTGCAGGTCTTTCTGCACTTTTGATCTGTATAGTCATATCTTCTAATCTGGGCTAAGGCATCATTTCCATTGCAGTATCATCTCTCTATACAGTGAGATATAAACCACAATGCACACATCGGATGAGGTATTTTGTCTTCACATTTTTTCATATTGATTGACAAGTGCGATAAAATAAGCAAGCAAGCAATAAAATTAAGCAGTGACTGGTGCAGGTTGATGTCAGTCATGTTACGTCACATTTATTTATTGTGGCTGTCTTGTGAAAACAATGTATATTCATAATATCACAAAAGTCATTGTCCCAAAAATTGACATATTAAAGGCTTTGCTTTACTCAAGAAGTAAGACATTTTTTTTAAAAAAGTTAAAAATCCTAACATTTGGTGGTATTAGATTTGACTGTACAACAGTGTTATGTTTTCATCACAAGCACATCTCAAATGTTACAGAGAACCAGGCTTGGCTAAGATTTTAAAAATGCAGCAAGCAAACACAGTCAAACAAACTCAAATTCAAGGCAGAAAATAGCAGGTTGAGAGGATTTTCTGCATCTGCTCTACCTATCCTAAGGCAAGATTCAGAAAAGACAAAGGATGATGTGCTCATATCTTCACTGGACTATTTTGTTTCCTTCGTTCTGGTTTCTCACATGTTCATTCCAAAATTGAAATTCCACTTTGTCACTGTGACCAGTGGGCAAAAACTAAATACCAGTTAATTCTCTGCTTGAAATAGCATATACATGAGTAATCATCTGTCATAATCTTGGCAATGTTTTCCAGTAATGGAATAGATATTATGTTATTTCTTGCATGATGAGATGTGGTCGGCTCTTCCTTTGATCTCGTGCACTCACCAGGAAGAAGTACATTAAAAGGTTCATGGAATCAAAATAAAGCTTGAATTGGTTTTTAGTGGGGTGCTTTAAAAAAAATTTGCTTTATGCAAAACATCAGGGGCACATGCATGTGGTGACAATACCAACAGCTGTCTCAATCTCATATAACCTGGTTTCTGATGTTCTCATTTGAAATGCGGTGCCAGCGAGTTTTATTAGGGGATCACGTGTAACTTGAAAATCCACACTTTTAGGTTATGCTTTTACATGTGCTCAGAGATCACAGTCTATAAAATAATAAGCATGTCTTTGGTCATATTGCTGTGTGGTCAGAGGAAAGATGAGGGCTCCTTTTAGTGCAGGGCTGAAGTCAGGGGGTGGCTATTTGAAGTGAGCACAGAGAGCTTGGTTTGATTGGATAAATCCAGGGCTTCACAGAGAAGCTGCCCCTGGTGCAGGAGGGGGAGAGTAGATCTTTTTTTTTTTTTTCCTGTGGCACTTTTCCCCATACAAGAAAAAAAAAAGATGGGCACTGGAGCTAGGCTGGAACGCGATCATAGGCCAACACCAGACCAGAGAGCTCCCCATTAAGGTTCTGGGTTATAAACAGCATCTGTTTCAAATGGGGCTAAGACTAGAGGAGCACTCGGTCCCTCTTTACCCCTGCCTGTACCACAGATCTGGCACAAACCATCAAGTCTCTCTTCTCTCCCCTTGCTTCTGCCGTCTCATCTCGTTGTGTCTCTATTCTCCCTCCTCTTTAGAGTTTTATACGCCTCCTGCTCATTATGGCCTTAAAAGAAAAGGATTTATTTAGTGCAAAAAAAGCTCAGCGCCGCATAGCCATGCATACTGGTTTGTGTTTAGTGCCATAACTTTCAAGTGTAGTTATCCCTGCAGCTTACAGAGCCACAGAAGTGACAACATAAACCACAAAATCACCAGTTTTCTTAAATGGTTTCTGTAACATTGTCTTTATTATCCCTGTAAGCACAAAATAAGAGGGACAGGGGCAGATGGCAATGGAAATGAAATGTGGACTACAGTGGAGAATAGACCTTACAGGTTCTTAGGTAAATAGCCTGATATTACAGTATAAGCAGCTTTTGGATCGTCTTAAATTGCAGAGTTCTTTTAGGGAGACTCTGACAGAGGCTGTGTGCCACCCTCTGCTGGACAGGATCTGCAACTATGTTTGTCGCTGATATGAGATTTCACTTTGTAAGCAGATAGTTTTGTTTAATTTGGTGCAGTTATCCTAATTCAGACATTAGAATTTCACTCTAAGATTTATGTTCGATTGATTTAAATGTGATTGAAACATACATCACTGAGATGATAATTTATGAACAGGTCATTGTGCATTGAGCATCTTTGTGTCAAGTATATTGCATCCACCCCCAAGACATTATAAAGCTCTAGAAAGAGTCAAGAAGCTTCTACTCAAAGTAAACAGGAAGTGTGTTATATTTACACCAAAACCCCACTAATCCTTCCTCTGTGAACTGGTATCATTAGGGACTAGCATGAGAGTGTTCTTGGCAAGCTGCCTACTCAAATAACAGCTATTAGGGTGCTGCATCTTTTTTCTGTCTGACACCAATGGACATTTGATGCTAGCTTTCTCCAGGAAATGTAATTGCAATTATTTGGACATTCAGATTCACTAAGGGAAAAAATAGTCACTTTATTTAAATCCAGTGTCCTTTTGTTGGTAAGTGATAAGGTGGCTGATTTCAAGTTGAAAGGATGGAGAGAAGGTGGAGGTAGGTCTTTGTTCCCAGCTTGCAGAGTGTGTGTGCACAGCTCTAAGCTGCACCTATTTGAACACTGTATTAAAGTTTAGAGCAGCTTGAGGCCCCTGGAGTGAGAGAGAGAGCGGAAAGAGAGAGGTGGAAAAGAAAGAGAAATAAAGAGTCTCCAGAAAAAAAGTCACTGCTTTGTCTACTCAGAAATGACATGACACAAAGTTGCTGCTTTGTTCTTTGCCTTTTACGGTGTGACAGCTGAGCTGCAATAAGAAATTCGTATGGGGGAGTACGTATGTACACTCAGCCACTCTCTTTCTGACACACATGTCAAAATAAGCTCTTGCAAAACACATTTTTACCCCCTCAGTTTCCTTCACATCAGCCAAAAGGGAGTAAAATGACAGCATGTCAAATGGCCCACTCCATGATTTAAAGGACTCTCTAACAAGACAGGTCTACCACAGTGTATTAGATTGGCCGTGATGCTTGGCACGAAAGGTTGGGGGAGGACTGGCTTACACTATCACAGGACACTGTCTGGACTGAGACTGGCAAACAGATGGTCACCTGGATTAATAGAGTCAATTAATTCATCCCATTATGTAATTAAGGATGGAGTCTGATGAGCAGAGTGGGCCAGGCTTGGTCTCCTAAGATGTTAAGCATCTGATTTATCTCCTAAAAAAAGCAAGGTGGCACCAGTTATCTATCAAACGGTACCACAGTGAGAAAAACAACTGTTTAAAAAATGAGCAAAAGTGGTGCTCAAGCTTGGAAAGGCCACACCTTTCATTCAAAGGACAAAATTTTTGTTTCTTTTCTCCACACTTTGCCTATATCTGTCATCTGGCAGAAGATGGAATTTTCTTATTCAGTTTGGTCCAAAAATACGTAACAAAAGTCACTTGAGACAGATGCAGGCTCTTTGTGCCCTCCCTTGGCCTCACATAAGAGTCCGACTTCAACCCAGAATAAAGGTATTGTTGTAAATAACTTTTTTGTAAAGAATAAGAGGTAAACACAGAAAAATACATGCATTGTTAACATGCATTGCTTTGTGTCCTGCAGGATTAATCATAATCACAATTGCCTCTTTGTGATGGTTTATCCACTAGGGGGAGCCCCAGTCCAACAGCTGCAGCTCCTCCGCCTGCATTGAATAGGTGAGAGGTGCAGAGTGGATCTAGGGTGAAAAAACTGTTTTGAGGCCATGGCTGATGAAATGTTGGATCACAGTGAGAAAGGGGTGACATGAAAGTGTTGACGTCTTTTTGTTCACTCCATGCCTTCCTTCCCCGAGATCTGTGAGCACATCCATTACATCTGGATTCAGACAGAATTAAATAATCTTCATTATGTGGCTTCCTGTGTTATTGCAATTGCCTTTTCAAGTGCATGCAAGTCTGCCCGTGTGTTTCCAGTATTGTATAATAAATGCTGTATTTACTCATCTGGTGAGGGTTTATGATGAGTATCAGTTCTGATTTTGTCACTGTGAACTGATTTCCTGTCAGGATCAATACATTGGATCTGAAGCTGTCAGCTGTTATCTCATGCTTCAATTATAAACCTTATTTCTGTTCCGATGAAAGTTCCCCTACAACATGTGTTTCTGAAACACAGGATGAAAGCAAAACAACACCACACTTCATAAAAGCTGATCCACTTTTGCTTTGTGTGATAGTTCATTTAAAACAGAACAAAATGCTTTAAAAGCAAAAACATGTACAGCACCCAGAAACACATTTAAAGTGAAATCCTACAATTTATATCCAGGGTATCTACAAGTGATGTTGTGATCAATTGGCTGAAGGGAGAAAAATACAGAATAACAGGAAACCTCTGAAATAGTGACTTTGGCCAGACATATCCCAGTGGGGGGCACAGTCAGCGGGGGTATGTCCGGCTGGAGACCTCAAGTCAGATTGGGGGTCACACACATACACATGCACACACAGACACAAGCATTTTGTAATCTCAGCTACTCCTATTAATTACCACTGTGTAATCTCCCAGGGTTTTCACACATATCAAGAGTTGGCCTTGTGCTCATTTAATTTAATGTAGGTTAGTAAGAGAGGATAAGAGGCAGAAGACAGTTAAGCTGATCTCTCCCACCCCCTTTCCTCTGCAGCCCACTGAAAAAATCCAGCCCAGCCAGAAAAGAGGATGCTGTCTAAGACATGACTAATCTTGGCACAAACTCTTAGTCTAGCCTGCTTGCAAAAATGTTTAAGAACAATGTTGGGTCTGGATCAACTGACCTTTCTTTGGTTTTACCCCAAAAGACAGCCATTTTGGGACCTGGTGGATTAGACAGCTTGTTTATGAGTCTGTGGAGCCTTGAGGTCTGAGTGATTCAAGGAAATAGCCTGGCCTTCAGTGTAACCAGTAGGGTGTGTCTCAACTGCCCTTTGCTGGATTGCATTTGCTACATCAAAGAGCCTTACGTTCTCTGCGCTTATCCCAGAGCAAAGCTATCCAGTATGGAGTTTAGTTCTCACTGGGGAACATGGGAAAAATGAGGTTAGTGCAGCACACTTTAGAGTTTAGAAAGGTGGGAGAGAGAGAGGAGAGGAGAGGAGAGGAGACAAGGTGCCATGAGATGACACCAGATTTACACACTGTATTTTTAGCTTTCACTGTTCAAAGCCAGCCTGTGAGGCGCTGTAATTAAACATTTCAAACTTCACTTGGCACTTAACATTCCTCAAATAGAAACTTAGCTGCAGCATGAAAGCTTTTACCCAACCTCAGTGGAGCAGTTGAAAGACAAACCTGTCTTCCTGTTTGTTTTGATCCTAGTGAGATGTGACAGCTGTGTGGTGTAAGTAGAGATGTGTCTTTCAAATGCCAAATCTGTGTTGATCCCACGTCTTACTATGTAAATATAAACTGCACCAGGTGAGATGAGAGACCTCACATTTCATCTTATATTTTGCAACTTACATTTAGTCTAAAATGTCTATATTTCTGCACCTTAAAAGAAAAACATATAGGTTTGCATTTTTCTTTAAATTCACAAAGATGTCACCAATTTCCTTCTTGTTTTGTAAATGGTGTTTATAAACTAATTCCTTGTTTTCCTCAGCAGATGGCAGCATTGTACATAAAATGCAATCATCAGCGAGAGAAACAGAAATCAGCAGCATGTCACATAGGTCATAATTAATTCCATCTATCTCCTTGATGAATTTATATCCTCAATATTTTTATCTATTTATTTTTTTGCATCAGACGCCAAATGACACAGGTTTTTTTTTGTGGCAGCCAGATCATTTTTAATCTTCACATAACAATGACAGAATGCAGAGAACATGTTTTGACATGAGTCTCATGGGACTGTTACAACAAGCACCTCCGTCCCCTTATCATCTCCATGTGATGACATCTTTCAGAGTAGAAGAAACTGCAAATCTGAAGCTATTGTAGAAAATGTACAAATATAAAACATTTTTAAGGAAGTGAGGATTTATTTCCAGTCCTTTCTTGCACAGAAATAACAACAAAACAATTGTTGGCCTATATTGTTCAGTGGTCCTGTCTTTTCTTATTGCTCCGCTGGAACTGAACAAAGTAGTAGCCCAGCCTTGAACCTTCCACATGCAGCCCTAAAGCCATATACTAAAGAGCCTTTACTTGCTCTTGCGTTTTATCACACAGGGCTGGTTATTGACCCTTCAGTGTGAAATGGATCCGCCTGATAGGCTGTAACTCTACAGGGAACATTTCCACTTGTGATGGCTAACCTCTGGTGCCACTTTGTGAAAGCACTAACACAGGCTGTGGTTGACTGTATGTGGACGACTAATGCACCCAAAAGGAAATAGGGGCCAAGCGAAATCAGGAAGTTGGTGCAAAAAGGAGATGATGTGATTTGTCTGAGGAGGAGGAGGAGGAGGTGGAGGAAGAAAGAGGGGGAGGATTGGCACTCTGAGCCAGTGGTGGAGGTGTGGAGCTGTTAAAAGAAACATGACCCCAGGGCATTTTCCCATTGCAAAGACCTGTGTAAAGTGAGATTAGTTGGACCACAGGGGGCATTAACGCTGGAGACTCTGGCATCAGAAGTTGATTGACCAGGGTTAAGTCAAGGGAATATCAAAAGATAAGACAAGGTGAGTGTAGACAGTCAGGTACAGTACTGCTGTACCGATACAGGTCATTTCAGATAACTTTCAAGTGGCTCTCTGCTTCTTCTGGGAGTCAAATGAGTCAAATTACTCAGTGTTTGATCTTTGAAAAAGAAAAAAAATTAATGGCTTGTCTCCCATGTAGGCTACTTGTGGGTTCTTGCTCTTACAAAGGTTACAGCAAATTTTGCCTGACTTCTTTTTAAAACCTTTAGTGACTCCACAAAATTACCCTTTAGAAAGAAACAGGTGACTGATGTCTCATTGCAGGGTTTTTTTCAATAACGGATGTCTTCTTGAGTCTGTTCTTATGTACAAAACAAATCATAACTCAATTAATTTTTATTTAGGCACAACATAAGAAAGAGTTTTGTGTGTATATGTAAACTATCACTAAGGTCTACACATAGTATACATGCCCAGACACAGATCTTGATGCTGGCTATAAGGACAGAATGCATTCAGACTATCTACCATGTAAAGTTAATTCCAAATGACAAGGGTTTCAGCATAACCTGAACGTACACTTACTTCATTTCTCCTGTGACACTTTTCATTTTGCCCTGGGGGAAGATGAAAAGTACTGCATAGGATCAGACACATTGCCCCTCTCCATCCATCCACCCACCCAACTACCCAGTCAGAGAATGGCACTGAACTTTGAATTTAATCTCTGACAAAGTCATTCACACTGTTCAACAAAGGAAGGCAGATCTGTTTCACTTGTGTCCTTCTGGTTCACTGTCAGCAGAAGTTGGTTTGACCCATTGCCCTGCTCTTGGCCCACTTCTTTGTCCTCCTGATATATCAAACATCTATGTTGTTCAACTCATCACCGCACATTTGATCAGGACATGGCACGATAATATACCCTCACCATTCACACACTTGCACCCTGATTGATCCAAATAACCATCCTTATTTAGAAAGTGTAAAGCTCTCTATTGAGCTCACAAAGGCTTTCAGGTTTATAAAAGAGATCTATATCCGCAACCTGACATCATACGTTGTCAGCCTCCACAGACCCGGCATGCTGTGATTACATAACCAGAATCTGAATATGGGAGAGAAGACAGGAAGGAACAGACATACTGTACTGATGATAATTATCTAGCACTCCATCCCAGCACTGTAACAGCCTCTGATAATACTGGCTGAACAATAGATCAGAGACACCAACTTCAAATTCAGATTTGAGGGGTGAATAGATAATATCTCTTTTGAGGGTGACACTAATACTAAAATAGTCCCTGCCAGTGTCAGATAGCACCTCTGTAGCGTTTGTAATGACTTTAAATAATGGATAATCTAACGAAGATCACTCTGTAATCTGACTGCAGTTAATAATGAATGTACAGTTAATAAAACAATGGGTAGATAATTCAAATTACAATGTAAAGATTAGAATGGTCCTCATCCGTGTGAAAGCAAAAGTCCTCAGAGTCAATTAAAATTCACCCAGTTGCCCATTAATAAAGTTGACAGTTGAGATGCGACTTTCTAAGAAGAATAAGCATTGTGATGAATTGATGAATACATCTTGTATTGAGCTCAGATATGTGCATTTAAAAACTTCCAAAAAAAAAAAAAAGGCCCTATTGATTTCCTGTTTTGGCTTTTCTCATTTCTTTGAGGAGCAGTGGTGCGTTTTGTTTTTTTTGTTTTGTTTTGTTTTGTTTTGTTTTGGTTTGGTTTTTTTTTGTTTTTTTCTTGCTTTCTCTCTATTGATTGATGACAATAACTTTTCCATCTAGCTTAGCCACCTGCCATCTGGCTGAAGTAAAATGAGCTTGTGATGCTGTTGTGGGAGAGAATTTCTCTTTGCTATTTGTGAAAATGCCAAATGTTTATACTGAGTGAACAAATGTGAATATGGGCTTCTTAAACTTAAAGTTCTCTCCCTGCTCTGAAGCCAAAAGAAGATAAACTTTATACCTTTACACTTTTACACAACACACATTTGCTTGTTTTTATAGGCCCAACTGTGTCTGGTCATGAAGTTGTGTCCTCCTGGGAGTAGATATGTTGGGGTTAAGTGTTGTCAGAGTTTAGGTTAGGGTTAAGGCCATGGGTGACATGACTGAGCTTGTAAATCACATGAAGGAAGCAATGAGACAGAAAGAAAGTGAATACCAATCTGTGTTGAAGGAAGTCAAGCATTTTATGATCCCTCTGCTAACTGTAAAACTCTGTGACCAAAGGCTTATAGGTGCCACAACAGCTTAGTGGGCCAGATGGAGGGAGAGAACAGAGTGACTTCTCTCTGATGTGTCACTGAGGGGTGGACAACACTGAAACAGACCCCTGGTACATCCCCTGTGGAACTTAAAAGGACTCTAAGTCAGCTACAGCACCATTCATTTTCATCCATAAAACTGTAACTACAATAGGTTTTTTGAATGGAGGATGGCTCACTATTCAAAGTCAATGGGTGTGAGGTGAAATCAAAATGATCACACTTGAACATGTAAATACAGTGCAGTAATGATAAAAACATATAATGATAGCTGTGATGCACACGTACAGATTGAAAATAAAAATCCAGGTCTTCAAAAAGCATCTAGTAGGACAACACATTGTAAAACTTTTGCCCTAGTGACATCACTGTAGCTCTCTACAGTGCTACCACAATTTTCCACTGAACATTAGATACATTATTAGAGATTTAGCACACTGCAGTGAAGAAGAACAAAAGCACCCAGGTCATCCACATTTCTGTAAATGCTGTCTTTGTGTTTGTCTGGCTCTTTGGCTCTTTGGTCATTTTCTGTCTGACCACGCCCAAGCCTCAGTCTCCCACTCTCCCATCAACCTCCTCTTTGCCGCCTGATCCTCCCACAGGATCAACCTCCTTCTCAGTGTCTCTCACGGTGGCTCCTTGGCTCCTGTGCATGTTGTCCTGGGTGACATGAATTAATGATAACAGCAGAGGCTTCACAGACCAGGCTCATCCATTACATAACCCAGGCAGGTCTACTGCAGATCCACACAGTTTTTGACACTTAATGCACAGTACTGTACTGCACCTTCTACAGCTGACCCTTTTTACTGTAGTTTCTCATCTCCTCTGTCTTTACTGCTGCACACAACATATGGTGCAGTGGGTATGCAGCCATATGGCAAGTGTCACAGACCCTGTGCTGTGGAAGTTGTATTTTTGAACACAAAAACCTGGCTAGTAGAGCACTGCAGCATAAAAGCAGAAACCTGTCGATATTGTTTATTATAACTTCCACAATGAGCCACAAAGACAGGGATATAGAGAAAGGCTCAGTTTTGTTACCAATTAGAGGGGTGGGAATCTGCAAGGCAGCAGAAGGCTATTATGTGTGATCGTTAATAGAAATTTATTTCCCTCAACACCCCAGGGAAGCCTGAATGCCATGGGTCCTCTGTGCACCTGGATGCACCTCATTATATATACGCAGCAAACCCACACAGGAACTAGGTAACTAGGCACTCAGCTCTTTTGTTAGAGTCCTTTAAAACACCAAGTGAGTCAGTAAATTCTTGATAATATCCACCCAGAAGTATTTCCAGTCAGGAAACAAAGTTTTTAGCATGACATCTTTAGAACTTTGTTAATGCTCAATAATGATAATACAGGTATTACTTTAACTGCTTACAATGTACTGAATAAGTTGTCTGAAAAAAAGAATCTCCCCTTTGAAAAATACTGTTGCGTAGTGTGAGTGATGTTTTTCAGCTCCCTGTGCTGAGGTGTTTAGTCAAACAGTTCAAATTTAGCATTGTTATTGGGACTGTTTCGATTCATCCCACTTGCACAACAACCTAATAAAATATTGAGTAACTCCTTACAGAATAACAAACCTACATGCTGCCTGTCTTTGGTTTGTTGCACTCTTGCCTTGTTTCTTGCATGCTGGACAAAGTAAATGCACTGATATGGAGCAAAATTGGCACACTCCAATAGTAGGGATTACAAAAACTACACCAGATGTAGGAAAACACTAAACTATTTTGAGGTTTAATATCAGTAGCCATGGGATCTGAATGAAACTGGTACGAGCACATATTTCTGAGAAAAGATCATACTCTTATGTTTTTCCTTCAGCATCTTGACTGCCATTACACAAGCAAACATTTTAAATCATCTTAAACTGCACAGTCGAGTATGGCGATTTTAACAAAAAATGTAACAAGCAGTGCTGGTGCCATAATGTTGACTGAACCTGAAATCTTAATGATCAGTAAAAAAGAAATACACCAAAAAAGTGTGTATTTGTATTTTTTCCCAATTTTTCTCAGCATTGTGTCTTTCTTTATCTGCAAGAATGTAAATTTTTACTCCCTTCTCATTCTGTTTCGTTTTCTGTCCTTCCGTCCTCATCGCCTTCTTGTTTTATGGCTCTTGCTTCATCTCTGTCTTACCCCATGTGTGTCAGCCCCTCTCCTCCTCCTCTTTACCCAGATTCACAGTAAAAGACAGCAATTAAAGCTGTGGAGAAGCTGTGATGGGCTATTAACAATGGATTAGCCGTAACAATTCCATTTCCTCTCTCCTCATATGTAGTTATCACAGAGTCAAATGCGCCAAAGCTCTAATTATAGGCTCTTTGAATCATTGTCTTGGGACAAAGGGCTGGGCTGAATCAACTGAATTTGATTTACACAATGCAAAAGGTGTGTGCCGGTTATAATCTTAAATACACAGGTTACTGTGCTGCATATTGTGTATGATTACAATACGTTCAGTGAATGAACTGGGTGTAACCCCACAGGGTATTATTCTAATATTTTGTTTGTTTTTGGTTCTTCCTTTTCTTTCTCTTTCCTAGGACTTGCAGTGTGCAGTTCTGCACAGTCAACCAGGTGATCTAAATCCAGGAGGCTTTTAATGTACACATTGAGACACACATACACACAAATTAATGCCAAAAAATTATCTTAATCAATTCTGATCTCTCTCATGATGGCAAGTTAAAAAAGTCGGAAAAGCCTGAAGAAACACTGTGGCTGTAATGGAAGTGTCATAAATAGTTCATAGCAGTTTTCCTGCAGGCAGCAGCACCTTGCAGCCTCTGAATGCTGCTTGGCTTTACAGTGGGAACTCCTCCAGAATTACATAATGCACCAGAAGTGTGTTTTGTTTGCCAATACGCTGGCACACAATGTGAAAGGTGCTTGCATGACATGAAATTAGTGCTCTCTCACTCTCTCTCTTTCTCTCTCTCTCTCTTTCACACACACACATAAATACACGCAATACAAAATTCATATATGTATACCTACATACATCTATAGATCTTATAAACTGTATTTTTACTTATATTTCTGCCTTTTTAACCTGGTTTAACCAGGTTTATTTTCTCTTGCATAAATGTGACCTGCCTTCCGCTGGTCAGTCTTTCCACTGTGTGTGTTGTCCAAGCACAAAATCATCTGTGTCTGTGTATGCTTGCATGTGAGACAGTAAAACAAAGTTATCTGGATTTATCTTTCCAATAACCCCTGATTTGTGAAACAGATATCCATATGTGATCACTGCTGAAGTGCCCACATCAGTGTCAATTTCATCCCTCTGCGTGCTGGGAAGACATTATAGAATCTAAGCTGTTTAGGATGGAGACAACAACCCGCAAATGTAACAGTGTGTTCAAATGAAGGCTGAGCAGGAACACAACCAGTGAGCATGTAACCCTAAATCCCCTGTCTAAATATTTCCATTAGACAAGCCCTTATTTAGACATCATTTGGGGAGGTGCCTTTGAATGTTTGCCTGAATGCTTATTGTAGAGTTGAATCACAGCTGAGCGTGAAAGAAGTTAATTGAAAAGAAGAGGGTTGTGGGGAAATAGACTACATTGGCTCTGCCACGACTCACTGCTTCCCCCCTTGTTGTTCCTGCCAACATTGAATGGCCATAAACAGCCATTGAGATGCTGTTTGGAGAGGGAGCATGGTAATATGAAACCAGTGCAATCAAGGCTAATCATATTTGATTTAAAGTGACCAATCACCAAGCTGTACTTTTGCAGGGTTCTTTAAAGTGTGGCCTCCTTTTAACACTGGTTGCTTCTGATGAGAGTGGATTGTCCTATTTGCACATGGGAGCAGTTTGATGCAGATGCAGGCATCACACCAGACCTTTTGTTTCACTTAGCTGACTGATCTATGCAGCAACCCTCACCACAGGGTGAGGTTGTGGGTTGTGACCAATCAAATCCAGCTTAGCAAAATAAGCCTCTTCAGGTGTTAGAGATAAGACATCTGGAAAGACCTTCAAGTAAATCAGCCGCCCCTTGACAGGCAACAATTGTGGTGGAGAGGGCATCTTTCTAGGATGCCCTCTAGATGCCACCCTGAGAACCCCTTGAAATCCCCCACAAACCACTTAAAGTTATAATGCGATGGACATCTGGGCTGGCTAGCTTTCTTTGTAGACACTGCAAAGAAAAATAGATGGATGGATGGTTAGATACAAGGGGTGTAACAATTCAATGACTACATGAGAAAACAACAGAACAGAAATTAGAAGTAGCAGGTTAACCCACAGTTCATTCAACCCACAGAAATGTTGGTTGCACTTTTAATAAAAAGTGAATATATTTGCCAGTAACTGTTGTGTTTACTTGTTTATATCTATAATTAATTTATCCCCGATTACAAGAAAAAACTTCTAAGAATCAAATTTTTGGCAAAAAAGGTTTCTGCATCGATTTCAAGTCATCAAATTGTATCGTTCTAGATGAGCCAAATCGTATCAGAACTGTGGAAAAGATAAGTATCGAATCATAGAAAAGTACCGTTACACCCCTATTAGATACCCAAATGAAAGATCTTCTGCCAGGACACCACAAAACTAAACCTTTAGCATGTTAACACTTTGGCCATTTCCATAGCTTCCATTACCCTAAAAACTGTAGTGTTGGGTAAAGATAGCCCTGCAACTGACTGCTTCCTATAAGTCACAAACCCTGCTAATTCTCTGTGATCAATATGACTGAATAAATGCTTCTGAAATTATCCAGTGTACAGTGGTAATATGAAGAACAAACAATCTGTACATCTGTTGTTGGGGTTTAGAGCTGATTTTAAAGAGTGAAATAATTGAAATAGACTATTTTCATGTCAGCATTTTCCCCCAAGATACTCTGGTAATTGATTTCCACATTAAGCAGACCTTTACACTAACATTGTTCCCAGACGCTGCTCAGAGAGCTTATTGATTGTGGTGGACAGCCAGACACCACAGATGCATCTTCAATCACCAATAGCAAAATTAAACATGTCCTTATGATTGCTGGGGATCTAATTGTGTAGAGAAAAAGAGGCAGATAGACCCTCTGGCATCACGTTTCTGCATGAATTAGTCTTGTTTTCAGACAGGATACAATGTGTGTATAAGGCAATAATTTGTCTGAAATGGTTTGAATGGTCTAATGTTTAGATGGAATATAAATCCTGACAAGAATTAAGGGATTTCAGTCATTTTCCTCCAACAGAACCTGACATCAGTTGTATGCCCATGTCAAGTCATAGGACAAAGGGATTGTTTGCACACAGTCATAGTGCTGTGGAAAATCACCAATGGCCAACAGTCAGTCATGTGATATTTTTCAGGCAATCTCACCATGCTGTCATTTCCTCCATGGTTGAATTGTTGACTATTGGCTTCATCTGTTCTCCTTGCCGAGATGCTTCTCGATGATTTATGCTAATTACAAGAACATTCTTGTTTATCGTTGGGCAATATGACAGAACAGTTGTAGTTTCACTTGGAGAGCTGCACTCTGTCCTGCACACTGTGTATGATTGTACCCACGTCATCAGGCTTCTGTTTCCTTTCTGTCCACAGGCAACAAGATGAGAGGAAGTTGTCACATGTATTGGTCAAATGGCCTTGCAGCCCTTCATACTTCCCAGACACAACCTACACAATCAGGTTATTCTCCTTCAATGCAAAGAAGCTGGCACTGTCTGCCATCCTTTGCTTAAAACATTTCTCTATGAATAGTAAATGGATTTGATTTAAAGGCAGCCGTGTTCACTGTATCCTTTAACATGAATATATCGCAAATGCTATGTATTATAGAGGAGCAGCAGGATGTCTGACAGCATGTTTTGTGTCATTCGACGTGAGAGTATGTCTCCAAATGGAAAATTTTAAAAAACAAAACATGAAAGACATCAAAGACATGTTGTATATATGTATAGTGTAATAGGCATCCCTTTGGTATGCTTACATAGACATCATCAGACACACACATTATTCTCAAGATAAAGTACATCAAGACAGAAAAAAGAAATATGAGGAGTCAACTGCGGTCTCCATGACAGCAAGATCCGAAGGTGGGCATCGAACTATTCACCAGGGATTGGCCCCCGCAGTGTGACCCTGATCAGTGGAATCAGAGGAACTGAGCTACGCGCCTCTGTTGCCCTGGACCTGAAGCCAGGCTCTGGGATGCCCGCTCCTCTGCTCCAGGCTACAGCCTTCTCAAAGGCATATTAAGTCTTGCGTTGCATTATTAAGGAATACAGTTGATATACAATTATAGCTTCTTGCATGGTGTTTAGTGTGGAATACAGAACCCAGTGGGCAGAATACGTGGGATTGGATCTGCATACTGTACTCAGCTCTCTGTTTGTGAGCATGATGTAGTTAGAATTGCTTGGCATATAAAATATGCATTGGTCTATAAGTAGGTCATGAAATGAGAGAAGATTTGACAAGCTTTTACTGAATGTATCTACTATAGGGTGTGTGTGTGTGTGTGTGTGTGTGTGTGTGTGTGTATGCTACCACCTCATCTGTGTATCTATCTTTTTTAATGTGGCACTGCTCCAATTCATTTTCTGGAGGTTAAAGACACTAGTGGTTAGTGTTGTACATAAAACGCATGCAAGCTTTACCATCAGAATGTGATTTTCTTCAGCACCACACCCAAATGGCCTGAACTACATTTGTATATCATTTTTATCTTATATATATTTGCATGCACGTAATGTAGGGATCACTAAGATTGTGGAGCACAGTCATGTATGTAGTCTAGATCGGGAAAAGTGATAGAGTATGCTGGACCAATTGCTTGCTGAGCGGGCTGTTCAACCCAAGTGGGGTGATCGACAGGGGTGTGTTTCAGCCCCCTGTTGAGGCGCAGCAGGAGGGTATGTAAAGGTGAAGTTCTGGGTCTCAGGGCCCACAATACAGACCCCCTGGGGAGGGTAATCACCATGAGGCCAGCACCAGTCAGCACAGCAGTGGCCCCTCATCACAAAGACTCTCCTCTCCAGAGACATGGCTGCGCCTTTGTGCTCCCCCACACTCTGAGTGTGCCCCACTCCAGGGGGCATGAGAGGCACCACAGGGTGCCCATTAAACCATTAGGAGTGGAGGATAGCCCTGACAGCCTCATACACAAATACGCACACACACTGACACACAAATAGAAGTATTCGAAACCTACACATGTACTGTAAGTACACAAATGCCCTGAGATGACAAAAGCAGTATTGTTCACTTAACATTGCTGTCAGCCATTTAGAGCTTGAATGGCAGAACAATCTGTCATTTTTGTTTGCTTACTCTCTTGCTGGTTGGCTAAATCACTCACTGACTCATGTTCAACTTCAATAGTTTATTGCCATGTCACCCAAGTTGACTGAGATTTGTCTTATTGTTCTTACATAATACAAAACACAAACATACATCACAACATTTTCACTGTAGAATATACCATTGCACTCTAGTCAAAACTGAAGTGCAACGTTTATGAAACAGACCATAAAATCTTAGACAGTTGATCAGTTGAGTGTTGATTAAAGTGCCTGATGCCTTTAAAGTAGGTGCAGTCTCCATATTGAAAAGGTTGCATTTCATGCTCTTCTGCCTGATGAGAAAATATTTTAATAACAACTCTTTGTGTTTTCCTCATTATTCTAGTTTTGAAATGTAATGTGGTGGATGGGAAACAGCAGCTATAATGGTGGTTATTCTGAGGAGTAGTTATTCTTACTTTTATTCTGGTGCTTGTGTCAGTGTCAAACATATATGGGAGAAGTGAACATGCTCTTAATTTAGGTTGTGAGACATAATTAACAATTTTGACAACTTGTTATATGCAATGACTCAATGATATATCAACATTAGTCATTGCAGTATGTAGAAGAGATACATAACAACAACAGTTTAAGTTTAACTCTTAAGAGATTTTACTTTAAACCAAAGGATATCACTCACAGGGATGGTTACCCTAATGGAAATTGGTCAAGCATGATATAAAATGGTCAAACATAAAGCTATTAAGGAAAGAGGCATGACAGTTCAAACTATTGTGCCAGGTATCATGCTATCATGGTATCTGTAAGCCTTGACACCCTTTTTAGAGACATCATTGCCCCATTGATGTCCATAATTTGTCTTTGTCTCAAGCTCAAGCTTTTTGTTTTCCACAGCCTTTTGAAATTCATAGTTCAGACGTTTGCACTCCACAAAAAACAAAAAACTGTTTTAGTTAGAATGCATACGCTTTTTAGAACTTGAGAGAAGCCTCACTATCCCACTAACATCAATACATGCACAAATGTGAGCAAATGTTGCACATGCATTATAGATACAGTATCTAAATACCAGTTGTATTATGTGTAATAATATTACAGGATTAAGGGTATTTACAGTGTGAGACAGGAATTAACTGTTAGAGCATTTAAAATATTGGTTCTTAATCCCAGAATGGAACAATCAGAACAAATTATACATGCCTATTATTTTGATGATAAAGCCATTTCCTACTAACTGCTGATTATTACTACATTATAACGGAAAGATTGTACACATTATAATGTGGGAGGTATCTAGCTCACTCAGTTGTCCACCATTACATTGCAGACAGCCATACATATCAGAGTAATGGGTATTGTACAGGAGACACACCCTCTGAGATGTGATGGATAAATAGTACTAAAAGTACTAACAGGCACATTTTATTGTAGACTCAGCATTACTCTTGTCTAAGCACTATGCTTATAACTTGCCTAAAAATTGAGACTGGAAGGTAAATGAAATTTACTTTTCAATGTTTTTTTTTTCCTCTTTATTTTGAACTCCAGGCAGAACTACACTCCAAGTTCAATACCAAACAAATGAACAACATACAGTATAGGCCTTCGCAACAACAAAGAATTGCAAAAACAACATGAACAAAGAAACAAACAAGGACATCATAGTACATACAAAAAAGGTTAAAAATTCCTTATTTTGTCTCCATGCAATAAGTCTGTGAAGGTTCTCAGTCAAGCCACTTGGATCAGAGGTGAAAGTCTTCAAGAATCTACAGCCAAGTCCAGTTTCTCTAGATTCAACTTTCTCAGTCTCCACACAATGTTCATAAAAACACACTAAAAAACATTTGAAAAAAAAAATCTGCATTTGTGAATAAAGCTCAATATTTTTGGCAGAACTGGTTGCAATGTAGAAATTCAGAAATTTTCGCCCTACAATAAATAAATAAATAAAATAAATAAATAAATTTAAAAAATAAAAAATAAATTAAAAAATAAATAAAATTTAGAGCAATTTCTGAGCACCCACCGGAAGTAAAATGAAAAGCGGCAACCTCGTCCGGTTGCCATATTTGTTGTGTCAGGCAACTAAAACACAGCTTGTTAAACGGACAGATGTCTCTTTCCCGGGCACTAGAGGAAATACTTTTTTCACACCAGCTGGAATAAGGACTTTGGATATATCTTCAGAAACGGAAGCATGTTTGTCTGACACCAGGTTAAGTTAAAGCCCTTTTATTTTTTATTTTTTAAAGTTTCAGGGTCAGTGTAACATATGCGGAGAGCTAAGCTAACTAGCAACGCTGGTTGTAAAGTTGAACCAAATGGATTTTAAAGGTACTAAACTAACGTTTCAGGAGAGTTTTTCTTACAGACTTTGATAGAAGGACTAAGTCCTGTTAAGGTCAACTACTGTTTTTCATCGGCCACAGAAAAGGGCTTGGTGCCAGCAAAGGAAAAGTAAACATCAACAGTTGGAGTTAGCAACTGCAGAGACTGCAAACCGAGTTTGTTCCCGCAACCTGTGAGTGAAGATCAGCAGATGACACATGGACTTAAACCTCATGTGGATCTACAAATAGTAAGTACACATCATTTCTGTATGCTGATATTTGTGTGTTGTTTTGTTGGCCGTGCCAGCAGAGCTGATTGTGTTAGGACCTCTTCAGTGAAACTTCCCTGTGCTGCTTGTTGTGATGTGACTTTTGAGTTGTCCAGCCTTTTCTTTATGTTCTTATTAAAGGCATATTCAGTGGGCCTTATAATGGGGCAGTGGTTTTTTATAGCATCCTGTTGTTATTGTGAGGGTTACCATCACTTCATCACATTGCTTGTTACTGTCTGTCTATGAGATTTATAGAACTTAATGTTTGACACACTCAGTGTTGTTTGAGACTGGTTTATTGGAGACAAAAGCAAGACTTGTGGCATGATTGGCAAATCATTCAGCCAGTGACCTGCTGTATTTTGTGAAATTTTGACACTCAATATTACTGCAAGAGATGCTATGTAGTTTTTGTTCTGTTGACTCATCCCAAATATTGTAATGCACACAGTGGCATTGTACTTCTGCTGCAGATTATGTAAACTTTTGACAGAGCTATGTGCTAGTTGTGAGCTCTTATAAAATATCTTATAACATGAACATTTTGAACATATATGTGGTAAATATTTCATACCACAATAATCCATTACCTTCAGTCATATTTATGAGGCCTATCAAGAATAAAAGTCTGCAAACATAGGAGTGAAAGAGTGAGAGGCTTTGCCTGTAATTAAAATTTTATGACTTTTGGTTTCAGAAGCCTTTTGCTGCATTTTTCAGTGTCACCCACTAAGACCGTAGGGCCCCGCTTTCAAACACACATCTGTACATAGTTTGTTTTGGTCTTTCATTGTCCTCTGATTATGGTTTGATTTTATTTGACAAAAGGTGATTTTAATAGTCAAAATGTATATGTTTTTGCTCAGACAAAAAAATGTAAACAGTTAAAATGCTGTAGCTGGTAATCAGACTGAATTGACATTTAATTTTGCTTCATTATTGATAAAGGTCATTGGCCCTAAATCTAGGTCACTCTTAGAGGAAAAACACTGAACAGCTTTATTTTTCAACCTTTGCCTTTTTCTTTTTTTTTTTAAATTAACACTTCAGTAATTGTTGTGTACTAATTTCTACCACATTGTAGCATTGATCAACATAAATGTAAGGAAAGATGAGAGTTTTGTCATCTAGGAAAAACCTCCAGTTGTAGAATGAACAACTAAAAAGCCAGGCTAAAAAAGTAGCAGAGTGGCTCCACTAAAGTCATGAATTATAAAAGATGCTGCTAGGTTCAAATGTTGAGATGAAGTGGAATGTCCACCTGCATCAGTCTGCAATTACCAACCACAGACTAGAGACTTCAAAAGCAACTCTTGCTCACACAGCAGTGTTAAGATAATACTAATCTCTCACTCTTGCACTAACACCTCTATTCGAATTTGTTTTTATTCATACATGCTCTTGGATCGATTAACATACAGATGCATGGATGAATGAACAAAATCCACATATAGCACAGATACTCTGTATGAGGGGGATGATGTACAGAATTTTATGAAGCATGGTGGATTTGGCAATATGACGATATATACTGTGAAATGGCATTAATGTGTTTGCAGGCAGGGATTGCTTCCACTTCAATACTGTTTGTTGGCAGTTCAACAACATTGCATTTTTTTCAGTATGGTTTTTGCATAAATATAATGAACCATCTTGATTGGTAAGATATTTCATCTGTAAGTATTTCTGAGTGAGACAATTTCATCTTCTCTGATGTAATTATGTCTTTAACACAATAGTGATAAAGTTTAATAATTATATTGCAAGATTAACCTTATGTATTTTAGTGTTGATACAATACCAGATCATTGAAAATATGAATGATCTGGCATTATATCAACACTTATATATAATCATGGGCTAGAATATTTTGTATGTGATAATTTATATAAGGTGTATGCAGATGAACGAGCATTGTAATCTGTTTTTATCACCAAGACTTGCTTAATCATAACATCATAGTTGAACTTATATTTAAAGTATCAAAAAATGCATTAGCTGCCATGAGAGAAAAAGGAACAAATTTGATAGTTTCACAGTATTGGAAGATGAATAATGTTCATTTAAGAATAGCACAAAAGAAATTTGGAATTCAGAAATAAAGGGTGGATGTGCAGGTGAAACATAATAAATGATAATCCACTTAAATACACATTAAGTCTTGGTTTTGAATGTGTCACCGTTTTACTTGTGTTTTATGGTGCCTGTGTTGAGTGTTTTCATATCAGTGAATGGATTATATTGTGTTCTGTCAGTCTTCTGACACCCACAGGAAAAACAGGAACTCTGCTAGGAAATATCTCACAACATGCTGCCAAACACACATTAATGTCACTTGCGTCCCTTTATTTTAGTCTTTAAATGGCAGCTAAATCAGAACAATAAAAAATTCCAGTGAAAAACTGCCTCATTTTGTGCCACTTAAAAAATGCATATATTCAGTCGTAGTGGCTACGACCTTTTTCAAATGGCAGATTTTTTTGTTTTGTAACAGATTTGTGTAGATGCTGCCCATTATTAATGATGACATCATATTTGGCCAGTCTTGTGTTGTGTATTTAATGCAGACAGGAACATCTGTTAGCCAGTAAGCCTTTGTGTGTGTTCATGCATTAGGCTGCGTGTGTGTGTTTTTGTGTCTGTTCAAATATGTGATGGATGTGGTCCATCACTTTGGAGCTCATAACATCAGGTTGGATTCAACTGCCTAAGCAGGTCATTGCCTCATTATTACGCATGATCTTGTTTGTCACAGTCTTTGGGTGTGTGAGAAGTTGGACCCCTCTAACTGCCTTGTCTTGTGTTAAATACTTTTTTCCTTTTTTTAAGAAAATGTGATTGTGTGTGAAACTAAATACCATGGGATGGCTGTATATTAAGTCTAGGTGAAAGCATAGAAATGCAACTCAAAGTGCATTTCTTTTCATACTTGTCATTTCAGAATAGATAACACAAAAAAAGATGACTCCACAGCTGCTGAGTAGTAATTGCACATTTGTAGTAAAAATCAAGGCATTCTTTTCTCTGTGGTACAAATAGAAAAAACTCAATACTTATGAACATATCCTGTCAGCTGGTATTCTACATGATCCTGCGGTGGGCAATTACTGACCATGATGTATAGCTGTGGGAAATGCATTGCACTGTATAGAAATGATGAATTGCATGCCATGTTCTCGGGAGTGAATCAATACAGTGGTTCTTAAAATGGTGTCATAGTGCACTAGATATATTCAGTACAAGTGAATAAGTTTAGCATATACCAATTCTTTTATACACCATCTTTGGGGCTATGTTCTACCTAATTTGTAAAGTGTAGATCAGCACAGCCTAGGAACACCTTTTTTTTTTTCTCAGCTTAATTTGACTGGCCTCCTCCATCTCTGTCATCGGTGGGCTGTTTTTGGACCTAGCTTTCACATTATTAATAACGCTGATATATTCTCATTTGCCCTGCCAGGGGAAATGAATTATTCTAATGGGCATAATTCCACCATCGCTCCAATATCCCCTGCTTAGCATGTGGGGCAAGATGGATGAGATGTGTGATTGAGTGGAACAGTGACATGGATTCAGCGATTAAATGTTCTTAAGCTGTGCAATGACCATGACTGAAGGGTCTGTATGTGCTGCGCAGAAAAATGCGTAAACAGCGTTTTCTATCAGATTCATTCAGGGGTTAGGGTGCTGTTCAATGAGTAATCAAGTCATAATGTAATGTATATTAATTAGCTGATATTAACATTTTCCCCCTCTGGCCAAACAGCCTTTTAAGTGTTCACTCATCTGTGGGAGGTCAGCCAAATCAGGGCTTTCCAAACACAAAGAAAGCTGTTTATCCTGATGATTGCTCTATTTCAACAATCACAGTCTCCGTTTGATTCTGTGCTCTCCATCTCCCTTTCTCTGTTTGTGACACACACTCTCGCTCTCTCTCTCTCTCTCTTTCCATTTCTCTCTCTCTCCTCACTATTTCCAGTCAGTATTTTGGTTCAGGATAACTCAGCTCTTCTACACCCAACCTTGACAAATCTACTCTCTGATATAAAATAAAACGCAGCAACCAGTTGGTGTTTCACAGTTTGGTACAGAGCCATACTCTAATTGGAAACAGTGCCATCATATTGGACTCTTAATTATGGTTTCCATAGTAACTGCACAAAAGGTGTCTATAGTAGAGTGTTGATAGATTTGAGAATGACATATCAAGTCTGCTTTCATCTATTCTTTCCCTGATGCCATACCTGTGTGGTGTATTTACATCCAGTCTGTATTAATGACTTGATGCCATTGTGCTGCGGTATTTGGCGAAGAGCTGGAGTAGATAGAGAATGGTCGAGGTTCTTCTGTGTATTTCATGTCTCATGCAGCCTAGCTATGTTTAGACTTATCTTACCCGGGGTGAGAGCACAGGTCTGTGAAGTTATTAAAGTTCAGAGTCGTGGGTTCAGTGATCCTCTGGTTATTGTTTTCAGCTACCTCCTCTGCTTATCTCTCTTTCTCAACTTTTAAATAACACTGTGCACAAAGACACATGTACTGACTCATACACTTGCCCTAATCATGTATGTAAATATGCACATTCAATTACATTTTAGGAGCAACAGCAAAAACATCCTATACTGCTAGCCAAGCATGTCTTGGTGGTTGATAAGTGTGGGTGTATATATCCATATGTGTATGTTTTTTGCTTAGTAAATTACAGTTTCAGGGTACTTGGAGGATTTTTTTAAGTTCATGTTAATGATTTATGGGCCTGTAGATAATAAGATGTCGACACAAGCATTTGTCAGCCAAACAAAATCCAATTTGAACAAAATATTGCAGCTAATAATTTCTAATGCCAAGTTAAATGGGTTTAAAAGTTCCCTTTAATGACAAAGTCGAGGTTCTCTACTTACTTCTTTGACTGACTCTTGAATGACTTTTTAAAGCTGGCTCGCTATGTGTGCATCTCACTAACTGATTTGAGTTGCAATGATTAGCACCAGGCCTGTAAAGGCATAAAAAGGTGTGCTGGTTAAAACAAACAATCTGTCAAAATGTAATAATTTTCAATAATTTATAGGTCCAGGTCTGAGTAGGACAGCATCTGGCTCTGCACCCCGACTTCAGCCCATCTATTAGTGACCTCGGCCAACAGATAACATTACACTATTTACCAGAAATCAATTATTTTTTGTTGCTCTTCAACAGCAGTTGCTAGTGGCAACAGTGCAACTTTCTGTGTAGGCAACTCTTTTAGAGGAAGAAGAATTGATTTCCAGAAAAACTGTCATTTTAAGACCACACTTATTGATCAATGTTTATTGATACATAACATGGTATCAGATTGGTTCACAGACTTGCTTACTTGACTGTTCCCAATCCAGTGTTTTAAGCAGTGTCGAAAGTATTTCCAATACGAACACTGGAAATTTAACAACTCTATTGTGATCAGACACTGTATTTCTTGTACATATTAGAAAACCAGTATCAGCCTTTTAAGTCCCTGACAGCTGTCGTCATGTTGCGTTGTTGTGTTTATTCTGCTGGTGATGATGCTGTCACATAAAAGGCTAAAAGTCTCTCAGTAATTAACTCTTCACATAGTAGATATGTGTGTGTATGTGTGTGGCCGCACATCTGCATGTGGATAGGATAATGATGACGAGAATGATATGACACATGTAGGCGAGGGACGGTGCCTATGTGTTCTTGGAAACCTGCATTGCTCCATCTGCTGCTGTTAGGCAACCAGCTGCCTGCCTCCCATCAGCCCAGCAACACCAGCCACAACTACTCTGAAACCATGGAAACCGGCTCCCTTCTGTTGGCTGCCCACAATGACCGACCCACCCTCCTTTTCCTCCTTTTCTTTCTTCTCATGCTCTGTTTGTAAATAATGTCAAAGGCTTTTTTTTTTTTTAACATGAGCTCCCTTTGCTCCTCTTGATCTGCATTTGAAATGTTGAAGGCTAATGTGATCCAGCACTGTACTATGCAGTGTACTATACGGTGTGGCACTGGGAATGAACAAGCTCTAATCGGGCGCACCCACATTACAAACCCACACATCAGTGTCCTGTTTGCTTGGAGGCTTGCTTGAATACGCATCAATTTCAGGCATGTGCAAAGGCACTTTAACTTTTATCCTAATGTCCTCTCTCCCTCTGCATGAAGTAAACACAACTAGGTAGGATTCCTTCCATTTAGTAAGGGCCTTCCTCTTCTCTCCAATTCCTGTTAAGAGATTGATTATCAGCACTCAGAGCTTCAGGGACTCAATTCCCACCACTTCCTGAATACTTATCACCAACAGAGATTTCACATTCCTTAGTGATGCCCAGTGTAGTTTATACTGGGCATCCACCAAACATCACATTTTATGTTGATTGTATATGTATGTAATGATAGGTGCAAATGTATGCAAAACCATACATGAATTAATTGCATTTATTAACTACAAGGAGCCTTTTGATTGATTCATTGATGAAATGAATATGCATTAAGCATCCTGTTGTGGAAGTGAAGTTAAATGCCTCTTTCTTCTGAGGGACAGAGAGAGGTAGGGCTATTGCAAACTCTATCTTTCTAGGTCCACATGTATTATGTGGTCTAAAGTTTCTGAGATTTAGTGTCCAGTTATTGTATCCCCACAGTGACAGCTGATGCTGTTTTCATAAGATGTCATTAATGAGCATCTGGCTGTGTTACAAACAACAGAGCTATTTAGTTTACTACAGATACGGGAGTGCTTAGACATTATGACAGAGAAATACATAAATGATACAGAAATACATAGTACAAATCCTGCTAGACATTAAGTCGGCATTTCTGACACGAACATGATTAAAGTACATTTAATAAGGTGCATTTAAAAACAAGAGCAAAATAATTCTAGTAAGCTCTTTGACAGGCTAATTATCATTAATTTCCAGTCATTGCAGAGACTTGTAGCAGTATGTTTATAGTTATAATATGTCAAGACAGCATAGTGCACACACACAAATACTTTCTTTGCACAGTAATCCCTAGGCCAGCCAATATTCAAGACGCATGAAAGGTTTCTAGTGCTGCCAATAAGTACACATTCAGTATGTGCACATGGAGTCACCACCACCCACTCTCAACAAACATTTATCACCTTCTTCAGCACATTTTTCTTTTCGCTTTGCATTTTTGTAAAGTCAGACTACAAAATGGCAACACCAAATGTTGTGATTGTATTGACAGCATTCTTATTTGGCCATTTCACCAGTCCTTCAGAAATCATCTACTGTCACACTTTGCTCGTTTCTGCTGATCCACTAAACAAATGGCACCAAATATTTGCATAGATTGTGTCTTTTGACCATTTTTTACTGAATAATAGCACAGCTAATAAAAGAGGATTACATATTGGCTCTTGCCAGCCCTGTAGCAAGCAGGACCACAGCAGCATGGCTATGCTGCGAGACAGTAGTGGAAGCTTGTGTCATCACAGTTTGGCTTGGCTCGGCACATCTACAGTAACATAGCCAACATAGCCCCAAACAAAGACTACCTACCATTTACACAGGACAGAAATATTTGATCACACTTTAGTCACTGATATCGGGCAAAATGGCAGTTTTTTTTCCCTAACAGCTGCCAATGGAAAAACATCTGTTGTTCCTTAACTAACTGGGGTGTTGCCAGATTTTCAGTGTGCTCAAAATTTTAAACCCACAGCCTGAGTTTTTTTGCCATGTGACTGTTGACAAAAGAAACTTTATTAACTTGGCAAAGCAGATTAACTAAATTTATCCAGCGAGACAAATGTTATGTCATCCCTCAAGTGGGATCTGCTATTTAAAAAAATATTTTGCTTTAAAACAATACTCGTATGTATTATCTTTTTGCTGTATATGTTACATTCCTTGGTTTATGTGTGTTTGTGCTTTCTGCATTTGTCCTATAGACACATGTCCCAAAATTGTTTTGCTAAATGACACTGGTGATGTTGGACAGTCTGTAATTTCTGTATTTGCAAATTTTTGTGCACAAACACACATATGTGTTGCTGATTGGCAGTGGGCGACAGAGATACTTTCTTCTTGCCAGCTCACCCAGTGAGGCTGGCAGACACTGATGCCTCTTAGTGAAACAAGCTAAACTCTCTGCTTCCCAATGTAAACACTTGATGGCATTATGCTAGTACAATCAGATAATTCACAAATCATGATTTCTCTGTTTATATGCATAAAAACTATAAATAAATCTTGTCACACTGACATAATTGTCCAGGTAAGATAAATGTATCTGCATTATGTAAGTAGCTTTCAGTGCTGAGGATAAAGCATTTTAAGGTGAAATCATGACCTCAGGAGATGCATAGCTGAGTCACAGAAGTGATACTGCAGTTTGGTTCTAACAAACACAGCTTGTTGTGTTTGCAGGTGCAATCTTTTTTAATAAACAATGTTTTTCAGTAAACTCTAAAACAGCTTGTGCTTGACACTCCCTATTTACAACAAATACACTATCGGTGCCTGAAACTTCCTGATGTTAATTTATTGCAATGTGAAGCAGGGTAGACTGATGTAGTAAAATGGCATAGAAAGTGGAATTGGTTGTTACCCTGACATGAAATGATATTTCATTGTAATTATTAACAATGACAGTGAATTTCATGGTGGTGGTGGCAACAGGGATTGTAGAGATTTCTGTGAGTTTCATTGAATACCGATACCATATACCCAGCAGATTTATAGGTCTCCCTATAGGCTGCTTGCTCCAGCTCCACTTAGAAAGCTGATGGACAGTTGGCCAAGATATTGACATTCTGGTTCATTTGAGCTCAGAGGCTTAGCTGTTAATGGGCATTTAAGCCACACATATCCAAGCATGTGCATTATTTGTCCTTTCCACAAGTCCCACTATTGGCAATTGGAATCAACACCAAATTATTAGACAGAGATTGGGGACTGGTTGAAAACAATTTCCACAACAGCATGGTACTGGTGTGAAGGGCAGAGACAACAATCACTCAAAGATAAAAACTAAAAATATGACACACAAGTATAAAGCACTAGAAAGCTTCAGCTGAAAGGAGAGAGAAAGTGATTGTGTACAAGTGATAAGATGAGGAGATAGCAGAACAGGGCCACAAGTGATACAGAGAAAGGGAGTGTAATGGTGTGGAAGATTAGGGGAGAGGGTGTGGAGTTGTGTAATTAGAGTGGGAGAGAGAGAGAAACATGAGGGAAGAGGAGAGAGATCTGAAAGGAAGCTTTCTGTTTTGTTTGTGTGTAAAAATGGACACATGATGATTGTTGGACTGATTTTTTTACTTACAATCCAGGCGTAACGACTACATCATGAGTTAGACCTGAGTCTGTTTGAGCCTAAGCTGGTTACTATTGACATTTAAATCTTAAAGTGTGCAATGTTTTGTAATTTGCATCCTGTTCCAGTAAAATTCCAACGATCACAATTAAGATAAGTGAATTCTTGATTTTTAGAAATAGAATTAGGATTATCTCAGGCATCAATTTGATTAAAAAAAATTAGAAATAAAATTATAAAAATGGTGGGCATATGCAAAATGGTGTATTATTGTCAATATTTCCACCAGCACTGACCATTGACTGAGGTTTGTGACCTGTATCTGCATGATTTTAGGCATTTAGGCACAAATAATCAGGTGTACAGGTATCAGTGCTTGTTGAGTGTGCAGAGCCTGTACAGTGAATGAGATGGCACAGATGATAGAATTTTAGAGCTCTAGCAGACTACATAACCACCTACTACATCCATGCTCGCCTCATAAAATGTTCAATTATTGCAAGCAGTCATCCTATGATTGAGTTGAGTGTTTCCCTGCAGGGAGCTTGTTATTTTGCCCCATTTTTCTGTTGTGTTCATTTTCTAATCTGTCTTTTCCCTTCGTCCCTTTCCTCTGGCTCAAGTCCTTTTCTTTATTTTCTATTTACTCGCTTCATTTTCCCATCACATGCTTAATGTCATTTGCCATTTATTTGTATGGCGGTGTTACTGGTATGCATATGTAGAGGAGGAAATAGCCTTCACAAACTGTCATGTTTTCTTAGCAGAGCAAATTGCTTTCCTGAAATATCAGATCAGTAAATCACACTATCCCACCAATATGATAAGGGCAGTGATATTGATTCATTCCCGGACCTTGGCTTGTGGCAGTCAATCCAGCAGGATATTAAAGCTGCTCTTGTTATTTTGACAGGAACAGACATCATAGACTACATCTTGTACACATTCTGTTTTAGTCTTGCTGTTTACCACTGATATATATTCAATGTTATATCAAGACATTATGACACATTTCATTATCAGTCGCTGATTTTATTAGATATTCTGAAGACATCCACTCTCACATCTGTCTGCTCAGTTCTAAACACATTTTCTGGTTAGACAGGAAGTGACCTGAGTTCTCATTAATATTCCCTCAGGCTCTCTTGTTTCTTGTATCCTGTAAGTATACTGTTATTTGGTGTTTGGGATGGGGGTTGATACAGGAGTGGATGATGCATGATTGAGAAGTTTACCCACACAGTCATGCTGTCTGCTGTACTGTCACAGGGCAAGGGAAGAATGCATTTATGCTGCAGAGGCCTCATAAATATTGTATGTGGCCTCTGCCTGCCTCTTACTGCTTGCCTGATTGCTTGACTGCATGCTAACAGAGGTGAGTGCTAGTTGTCTGGCTCGTTCACTCCCTGTTACGTAATGCCTGACCTCATCCACTGCAGCGAGGCAAGAGTTGGGATTCCCTCTTGCACATGGAAACAAGCTGTAGGGAGAAACGAGGTGGGAGAAGAGGGAGGAAATTTGCGGCACAAAGAGAGAAATGGGTGGTTATTAACAGTATGAGTGTGAACAGGCAGAAAAAGGAGAATTGCTAACTGACGGTCAGGCTGCAAGTGACAAGGATATCATATTAAAAACAAGAGCAAGAAAATAGTGAGATCAAATTCTTCACTCTGTGGTGGAAATATGAATTCTGTTATTCACAGTCTGAGTGGCTGATACAGCAAATAGGAACAGGTGATTCACAGTGCCGGAGATGAACTCGTGGCTATGTTAGTCAGACAAAGGGAAATGAGTAGTACAGCAAGTGTTTCCTCTAGTCCTGAGGGAATGACTTTGCTTTGCAGGAATGAGATTTGAATAAGTTGGGGTTGAAAGTACTGAAGCAAATCCAGTTGGAACAGGTAAAGAAGTAGTGAAACAAAAAACAGAAGCAGTATTGAAATGTACTGCAGTTGCATAACACTCATGCTGGTTGTTTGGACATCTCTTGAATGAAACTAATTTCAAATAGATTTTCAGATAGCAAAATTAATTGGTGATGTCCTTGTCTATTTGATGATATTTATTTATATAGCATAGCTGTAGGTAGGTGTTGAAAGCTGTAGAGAATATTAACACTAATAATTTAGAATAGAATACACAAACATGGTTGGTGGGTTTCATAGTTTAATAGTCTGATTATACTTTGGGTTCACACAAACATGTCAAAGCATGACTCAAAAAGTGCATAATAAATTAAATGATCTCCCATTTTAAAGAAAAAAAAAATAGATATTTATATAACTTTATTTGGTTGTGACTGACTGGAGAGACAGAAGAGATGAGGATACGACCTCAGACAGTGGCTGCTATTTGAACTCACAATATCAAAGTAGATGAAATGTTTGTGATCCTATTCTCTTATGACTCACAGCCATGCTGTCCCAGGCTCAGTGTACTAATACACATTTGTAAATTGGCAGTTAGTCCTGAATGTTTAGGAGTCAAACTTCAAACAAGTCTTACACTACTGGAAAATGTGGAATTGAAAAGAATAAAATACAGCTGATATTAACCTTATTGCACCTCCCTATCGTGATATCTTGCATTACTCACAATGGGCAAAGTGTATGACGAACAGAGCCGACACAGCAGGTTTTATTTTTACACATAAAAATACTAAATAACAACACTGCACCATTGTTAGGCTGATTGTGCATCAGCATATTTCTCATTCCCTTGAAAAAACGTCCTATAAGAGATAATGTCATATCACATGAAATTTAAGCTACAGCTACAATATTAATTCTTTGGCACAAAAAGTTAATCCAACGTCTCTGCAGTAAACATCAGGCTTTGGTCAGTCCCTCAGATGCAAAGAGGAAGAGATTCTTTGCTAGACAACATCTTTCGCTGACATTTAATAATCCTTCGAAGAGAGCTGCATCATTATTGAACCAGTGATACAAACTTCCTCCAGACTTTAACCCCACTAGACCAGAATAGAATACAGCCACTATGAAATATTGTAATTTCTGTCAATTTTGTTGTTATTGCACAAAATAACTCATGGCATTTACTGATCACTTTCTAATCATGTATAAAAGTGGGAAGATCATGCTAAAAGCACAATGCCCACAAAACTATTATTTATATATTACAGCAGATCTGACTTGTCATTTTTTAGCTTATATCGAGTTCAAATATTCGCACAATTCTGAAGTGTATGTCTGCAGAAATTATGCTCTATAAGTATCAAGATGCTCTATAAGTATCTTAGAATCACATTTTTAATTAATTTGCACAAACACTAAGTGCATCTTATAAACTACACCTTGGGCACATAAGATGGAGATCTCAGTAAGGCATGTAAGGCTAGATATTAAAGTAACCATAGTGTCCCATGTTGCTACCCCCCATCTCCCCTCACAAGAAATAAAGCAAGCTTGTCCAGAGTTTACATAAAACAATAAGTCTACGATTGTCTTCTTTTGTCCTAATATTTTTTTAATTTATTTATTTTTTACCCTGGGGCCACTAGGATGTTAGGATGGGATGTGCATAATAAAAACTACAGTGAGAACAGTTGCCATACGTAGCAGAGAAAACATTCATTGTTTCCTCTTTAAATTGTTTATAATTCACGTCCAAAGCTGCTCTTCTGCTCCATGTTATTAACTAGGGATTGTTCATTAAAGTAATGGGTTGATCTCCTTGTCTGGATTATATTAATGTTAATCGGACTTTCCTGGCTGAGATAGGGATATGTGATCAGTCATTGGTTGGTCATAACCCTACATCAACCAATTATTTTTTTCTCCTCAGTCTAATTACTCTTCCTGTGTTTATATAATTTTTGTCATAATGGTCTTGTACACTGCATATATGATCCCAGATAAAACATCCAGAAGGTCCAGCTGCACAGCAGATCTGACAGGTGTGCGAATTAAAATGTCATTACAGGATTTTGCGAAAGTTGCTCAGACCAGACAAAGGGGCTTTTATTCATGGATTTTCAGTTTTTGTGCAATTTGTTATACTGTGTGCTCTGAGTCTGTTATCTAATACAGCGAAAATACACTGTAATGCTGATGCAATTTCCCTGTCTAGCCAGAAGTCTGTGAATGTCCAAATGGTTTCAAGCAAAAACAAATCAGCAGCTGTGATTTCCTCTCTTGAGAATTGATACCTTATAGAAATGGGAGTGGTCCAGCACTATAAGTCTTTCAGAGGAGTCAACCCACCCACAGCATTGTACTCTGAATATGCAGACATATATATTTAGTGTTTTCAGGAAGTGTTAAGACAGTGATCTGCTTTTCATCATTTTCACCACAGCTGATTTAAATGAAACAGTGACTGAGGTGGTCTAGCTCTGACTGGGGTTTTCAAGGTGTGGGAAGGTGAGCCTCCCCTCAGAGGACATAAAAACTGCTCCCTTATTTCTTAAACATCTTTATTTCTTAAACATCTTTTTTCTTAAACACTCTGAAAACAGTTACATATCATACACTGAAAGGCCTTTTGTGCAATTTTACTCAAGTTGAAAAATTACTGAGCATCTTTTATACTGTATAATGAGAAGTGTGAAGAAAACTTCAGTTCATTTACTGTAGCAGATTTACCAGGTTGTAAGAAAGAAGCTTCTCTGCAGAGCCTCATCCTTTAATAATGTATCTTAACATAATACATCTTCTGAGCTCTTCTACGATCACTGTGGTGGTACAACAACTGTTGTGGATTCATGCGGATTCATGGCCTATAATCACTTATGTGATCCAATGACTTTTTGTCAGGTCAAAATTAATTTTGTTCAATATTTATTCTTTTTTTTTTTTTTTTTTTTACCAAATATCTGCAAGACCCTACATAACAATGCCATGATATCAGTCTCATTGTGTTATTTACCAAATGTTAGCATGTTAACAAGCTGTTTGCTGATGGTTGACATTGGTAAACGTTATCCCCCATAACGTCAGCTTGAAAGCATGTACCTCAGCCTCACAGAGCTGCTCTAGACTCTGTATTGTTTAAGTATTTTGGACCATTTTGAGCCTTTATTACGAAGTCAAAAGTAGAGAACTGAAAGGAACTGGGGGGGGGGGGGCAGATGTTGAATGACAGGATTACCAACTGCGCCTGAACCAGGGATGCTATGATTACACTGCCACTGCTCTGAACCCCTGGGCCAGCAGAAGTGCTGACTGAGTTTGAGAGCATCCACATCTATATTGGACAAGTGAATTGTGCAGGACTCAGATAGTCCCGGTGTAGCATTCCAGTTTTCCAAAATGCAAACAAGCCGTCCATATAGTTAATTGCTGCCAAATCGAGGAATGTTTTTGATTTCTCAAACAAATTAGCAGTCCATTAAGCATGTTTTATCCATGCTGTAGACCACATTGTCACAGACAGAACCAAGCAGTGAAGTAAGTCATTATGATTTACATAATACTTTCACTTCAATGGAATATGTGAGTTATGAGGGACTACAATTTCTATCTTGTTTATCTGATGTGTAAATACCCTCAGGTCAAGGCTCTGTAACCTTATGCTCAGTTTGTCATTTCCAATGTAATGTACAGGGGTACAGAGGCAACACGAGACAAACCTGTCACAAATTCCATATTCAGATTTCGTACCTTTTTTTTGTTTCTTTTTTAGTATTCATAAGTGGGTTGAGCTCCCTGCTCTGATAAACAATGCAGATTAAATCCAAGTATAGCCTGAAGAATAAGCAGAGGTTGACACCCCAGCTGAACTGCACCTAAGCAGTAATATCTAATGCTATTTGTGGTAGATGTTATCAATGTGCATTCTCTGGGCAGCATGTCTTTCCCATCTTTTCTGACTGTCCCTGGTGCTCTGACATGCTGGTGGTGCTGATAAGCAGAGGTGTGAGACACTCTCTGCTCAGGGTAATCAGCTGAAAATGAAGCTACTGCCTTTTCTGTGCCAAGCAGGGGCACACAGGAAGGATGATGGAAGAGAGGTTGTTAGAGGGACAAATGGGAGTAAAACTATTTGGATTCTTGGCTCACAGAGAGCACATGGGTGTTAGGAACTGAGTGGCCTAGCAAAACAGGGTTAGCAGCAGGACATTTCAATCAATTCTTCATGTGAACGCCCAGGAATGTATGCTAACACTGTAAACTGTTTTTACACAATGACTAAACTCAGGTGTCACTCATTTCTACTGTTTTCTCCCCAGAATGTGTCATATACAACTTCATTTCCACAAAAGATGTTTGTGTCACTGTTAAGCTTTTCTATCCTATTTCTTTCTCGCCACATTTTCCCCACTCCTGCAGATTTACACTTGGTATGTCTCCAGGGTTTAGAACCATATAGTTCAGCCCTATTTGTAGTTTTTTTTAGCTTTAATTTCTCCCTACTGTTTGTTTTGGTATAGTCCATTCTCAGCGATTGGGACCTGCGAACAATAACAATAAAGCTTCATGTTCCAAAGTTTTCATTTTCCCCGTTTAATTTGTAAATAGCATATCAATGTGTAGAGTAAATAATCACTAAATTGTCTACAACCAGCAGATAAAGGAGAGTGAGCAGAGAAAGAGAAGTAAATGAGAGCTGCAGCTGCCCCTCGTGGGAGGTTTCCGTATCAGCCAGTCAATTAAATTCAGTTGTCTTTGTCTTCTCTCAAAGGTTGTAAAAGCATCAATAAGTCTCGGTGGCTGCTCTTAATTCAGTTTGTTGTACATTAAATTGTGTGCAGAAAGCAAATCATTCCATCTTGTTTCATAATGAGAATAATTTCATGCAAAGACTTTTTGACTGGCAGGTGGAAAATTGTTTTGTGTATAATACAACTTTTGTGACAACGCTTAACAAAAAAAAAAAAAAAAAAAAGCCCTCATAAGTGGGGAAGAACTCTGAATATCAATGGCATAGAATGAGTATGAACAATATATTGATTTAGTTTTTAGCTTTGACTTTTAGACTGGTGAATCTAATGATTGATACATGTCCTGCGTACCATATGAAAGGGTTGTAAATGTTACTTTGTGAATTTGTCAATTGTTGATAAATTATTTGTTTCTTTATATTTTATTTTTGAAGCATTAATGAGTAATTTATTAAATACTAATATAATAAATAATAAAAAAGATCATGCTGTGAGCTTTGTCAGATAAGCAAATTACAGAAACATTAATGTAATTTGTGTTCATGAAAATTAAAACAAAGCACCCGTGCATTTAGTGAAGGAGAAGACAAAGACAGAGAGGGAGGCTGGGTGGGAGAGAGGAATGGAGCCAGTCAGCCTGTGCTGGCAGTGATAAAGGGTAATGAGTTATAGCATTCACAGGTACACAGTGCTCACATATCACAGCTCCATCAGCTCTGTATGATTTGTGACAGATTATATCAGACTGCTCTCACTGAGGATCTCAAATCATTGCACACTAGAGTGGCGATCGCTTTGCTTCATGTGTGTATGTGTGGTTGTGTGTCCATGCACATGATACATCACACCGTCAAGATTTGCATTGACTCTTTTTTTTGGGGGGGGGCTCCATGAAGACTCAGTCTGAGCAAGTGAAGGGCAGAATAACTGGTCAGAGAGAGAAAAAGAGAGAGAGACCACAGAGAAAGTGGTTGCTCCTCACCTCACCATCTCTGAACAAGGCAGGCAGCCTTAGTTAATAAATTGGACTGTCCCATGCTAATGAATGGAGTCTAGAGATGGGCAAAAGGAAATGAAGGGAGTAGGGGGATGTCAAACTACATGAACGATGAAGTAGCTCATATCAGGGCCTACATTACAGGGGCCTATTAGTTCTCCTGTCTCTGCTGGCAATGGGCGTAATGAGGCAGTCTCCAAAGACCAAATTGATGCCCACTCTATAAAAGCGAGCTTATTCCAGAGTTGTACAATAGGCTGTAGCAACCAGTAAAAGTCTCTTTTGCTCTTACACTTTTGTATAATGACATGACTCAGTGACTTGCTGCATATCTTAATACCTGTGTAAGGATTCTTAAAGTTCATTCTATATCTGAGTTTGTGACAAATTTTGTCAAAGTCAAAGTTTCCATCATATCTGTAGTTTCTTTTTCGTGGTCCTTATTGGTTTTCAAAGGTCTAGATAATAGCTGTCTTTTGATGACAAAAGATAAACAAGCGTGAGCTACATGGTACTTGCAAAGTAATTTAATTTCTGTTAATGGGAAAGAAAAAGATTACTTATGCACCATGCAGTCCACCCTTGTTTTGTGGGCAATTCTGAATTTGGTTTTAATATATGCTAAATAATTGGATACACCTTGTAGGAGAGAATTGCACATTTAAAAAAAAAAAAAAAAAAAAGTCATCACAGAAAAGATTTGATAGAGTAGATCAATTGCATTGAAATAACCTTTTGTGTTTTCATAAAATGAAATGCTCTTTTTATAAAAACTGAAGTTACGGTGTCTTTGATTATTATCTTCACATCTTTATTGATAAAAGAAAGTCAGAAAATCTTCAGTATGCTTGCATTTTCCATAGCACTCTGCAATAGTATTAGCAGCCAACTCAACTTTTTCCTTACATTGCTTATTCTTTGTATCACGTTTTGATACCCTTTACCCTCATCATTCCTGACATGCACTGTGGGCGACGATCAGAGTAGCGTGATCATGAACCAAACCCCTCATTAAAGAAAGTGCTTCTTTCTTTGATGACAGAGACGGTGAGGGAGAGGGCTGACCTTATTAACAGAGCCTGGTAGGTTAACACAGTGCCATCATGCCATCATTCAGATCATTCTTTCCCAGCTTCTCTGAGCAGTGACAGACTCGCCAGGTAATTACTGCCTTGCATCACGTCCTCTCTGCAGATACGAAGTGCTGAAGTGTTCTAATTTTAACCATTTTACCCAGTATTGTTGGTTTTTTTAGGTACTTGTCTAATTAGGTAGAGACATATTTGGTTTTGTACAGCCTGCAGTTCCCCTCACTAAGGAATCCTGAGGCTGTTGATCTTGATATGTGCCCTAACACAAGTGTTTCTTCTCTGGGATGAGAAAATTTGAAACATTTTTACTAAAACCAATCTCAAGGTCAGCCTTTTGGGGGGAAAAAAGTAAAAGTGTTCTTACTTTGCGATGTTACTAAACTGACAATAATACAGATACTGGGAAAAGCCACTGCAGCAGCACAATTTCCAGGTATCTGGTCTTCAGCTTTTCAAACCCAAAAGAGATATTGATTTATTAGATAGAATGAGCCTTACAAACCTGCCCACCAGCCACAACTCTGAGGCAATTATGGTTATACCTCACCTCTATGTGATACATTGGCATCCACAGATAGGAAAGTTGCTGGGTATGAGTGTATGTTCAGGGGTTCCTCTTGGGAGGATGCTTTTTAAACTAGAATGTAGCTCAGATTATTCTCACTAATTATTAGAGATCCTGCCAACTCCTTACCAAAACCCAACCTTCTCTATAATTGCGATGGCTTGTCGGCGTAATAAATAAGACATTTAATAGGACAAAGAAGAAAGTCTGACACAATTTAAAAGTATATCTTAATATAAACATTTTATTCAGTGCATTTTTGTGTATACAACAAATAATAAACAACTGGAAGTTATCAGACAGCCACAATGTCTGCCTGTATATGTTGTTTTATCAGATTTAGCCTGGTAGTTTGGAACACATGATCCAACATGGGTTAATACACATAGCCTACATCATGCAGCTCTAGACCAGAATTTCCCTGCCTTCTCCCATGCAACAGATAGGTTCACCTAATACAAACCACCTCTGGAGGAAACCAAGAAAAGAAAGCCTCCCAGAAGCATGTACCAGAAAGAAGTTATGTAGCTGAAGGGAAGAGTACATAGCCCACAAAAAGGGTCCTTTTTGTACACAATTGTGTTTGTACATGCCCTGTGCAAGAAAGGGAAGATGTTAATTTTTGAATGTTTTTTTTTTTCTTTCACTTTTACAAATATGACGTGTTCTATAAAATGTTAAGCCACCTAAAAGTCCACAGTATTCTTTTTTTTAAATATAGAAAAAATTGTCACCACAATAAGTTACTCAAACACATAACAAGCATCCTGGGAAGGGGCTTGCACCATATTCCTATGGTGAACTGTATCAGTATCAGAAGTCGACAAAAAAGAATGGCGGGGGGTCGAAGTATGACACAAGCACAGAGGGAAGAAACAGATCACGAGGACAAGAGACGGAGACATTGTGAACACAGGGGTAACAGAAGGGAATGGGGACACAGAGTAATCGTTTCATACTTCGATCATTGAGCATATCAGCAAAAAGCACAACATCAAGCACGCTGCCAACCCCAAAGTGTTTAAAATCACTTCCTTTGTCCGTTGTTCCTTTTTTTTTTTCCTGCAAAATATTTGCTTCCTTTCATCAAAAATGTACAATGAAAAAAATTCCAGCTTTGCCTTTATACTGGCTTGGTTTTCAGCGGCTTAAAGGGAAACTCTTTCGTTCTGTCTTTGGTGTGCTGGAACCCCTTTCAATGATGAAACAGCAACAAAAATACAAATACTGAACAATGACAAGGGAAGAGAACAAGAGGGGACAAAAACTAAACCAGTTATTAAATAAAAGCTTTTTGCTAATTAAGAAAATTAGCAAAAAAATAGAAACAAAAAACCAAACAAACAAAAAAAAAAAAAAAAAGAGGTGCAGCTGTGGCATCTCTGAAAAGAAAAAAAAACTGCAAGAGAGCCACGCTGTCCCTTATATTTCAGGTCAGCTGAACATAGGCTTCATTTTCCCATGCTAGAGAGCTCAGTCTCTGAGCGTGTGCACTAGGACGCAGGAGAGCTACCGTCTGGCTGGCCACAGTCCCAGCAGCTCTAGGCTGTGCCACACCAGGGAGTTTATAGGCTTTGTATTCACAGAAGCATGGATGAGACAGAGATCAGGGCTTGTACTGTACCACTGCAGCCTTGTAGACCAGCACCATTACTGGCTGCCCTGAACACCTACATGTCTCACTTCCTGTCCCTGTCTGACAGATGCACGAGTGCTTGGTGTCTACATGACCTAAGAAAAGTTATTGTCCACAGGAAATTAAGAAAAGAAAAATAAGATAAAGATGAGCTAAGTGGTACACAATCATCACCGAAAGAGTGATCAGGTTAACAAATAAATCTCAAGCCCAAAACAAAATTTTTATTTGTTTTATAAGTCCAGAATGGTTTATGTGCTGTTAAGTTTCTTACTTTCGATGCAGTTTAGAGACAGAAACAATGATTGACCAGGATGGTACTTAACTGTTTTTTTTTTTTTTGTTTTGTTTTGTTTTTTTGTTGTTTTGTTTTTTTTTGTTTTTAATTGATGGTGTCTAGGTGTTTGTGTGTGGTTAGTTGTCGTAGCTAGTCCTGAACCGCTGATCGGTGAGAGAAGTCTGCTTGGATTCACGCTCTGCTGGAGGTAAGGTTTTGTGGTTTGGCCACAGGCCTGGACTCGGCTACTGGGCTACGTCGACTCATTCTGGCTCACGGCTTTGCCTCCGTTGAGCACAGCCGAGGCACTCCGACTCTTGGTGGGCGTGCCACTGCCGGAACGGGAAAACTCTGTCAAGTCATGCAGGGATGGCTCTCTGTACATTGCCACTGTGGAAACACAAGACAAATGTGAATCAGATTTGACAAACTGACTTTTTAGACAAACCACAACAGAAAACTAGCATACTGTAATTTATAGTATCCACATGAATAAAAACTGTTCAATTGCCCCCATTCTCTGATAGCATGACATGAGATTTTACTTATAGCTCCCTGCAAACTGCTGAATCAAGAGATCACAGCAGACCAGGTTAGTGCTGAATTTAAAAAGAAAATCCTACATTCACAGCATGGCATTATAAATTCAGGAGTTGCTAGTGCTTTAGCTTTGCTGTGTGTGCAGCATTGGTCCAATCTGCACCTCAGCAGTCACTTTTCAGAAGAAATATCAGTAATCTGAGGTTCACAGTCTTTGGTTTCAGGATGTTGTCAACATCCTTCTGCCTAGAATGCTATTTGATGTTCATTCCTAAGGGAGTCTATGGCTGAAACAGCAAATGCAGTCCTTCAGACACTTCACTTAGCCCAGCATTTTTTGTTGCAGCAGCAATCCACAGACCATCCTTGTGTATACATGTCAATCAATGGCTGGGTTTCTCTGAGAAATTGCTGATGATTGGTACCAGACTTGTTAATAACAGTATTGTATCTTTATAATAGTGGGAGACTGACCTCAGGATTACTGCATCCCCTCCACCACAACACCACTGCTTCTATTTAACAGAAATCTTCAGTAACAACCATACACCTTGTCTTTTTTTCACATTCCTTCCTCCACACAAACCTCAATGTGTTTCAGTGACAGACACCACTTGAGAGACTACACACTATCCTGATACAGGCAGCTCTTTGTGTTTTGCATCAAGGCTTTCTGCAAGAAATCTAAGAGGATTTTCCTGTTTGGGTTTGAATGACGTGAGCTGAACTTGTTTCATCCAGAGGAAGACAGAATGAGAGGCTGTGGGCTGAGACTCACAGACTGGAACCAGAAAAGTAGTGACTAATGGCTGGAGGAGATGCCACTGCCAATGTAGAGACAGCTTCTTAATTGGTGCCCTATAACACAGCAGCTTCTGAATCTTTATGAGCTGCTCGAACAAATTCTCCTTTATTTCTCCTCCTCTCTCCACCACCAGCTACAACTGGAGTTTACATTATGTAAAAGATTTAGTAAACAGTGCAAAGTATTGAATAATTTTGAGTTTGTGCAAAACTTGGGGAATATCTTTTGATGACTTTTATCTATTCAGTTCATTTTTGGGGGGCCAAGCACCAATGTGTAGCACCCACTGTGTGTACCTTTTCTTATTCATAATCTTGCATCTTCTACACCCTACTCTTTATGGGGGTTTATGGCAACTTTGGGGTCATGAAATTTGCCGCAGTGCTTAGAGACACTCGAGACTTTTGAACCATATGTCAGATTTTTAAAAATGAGACACCATTGGATTCCATTGCCACTGGATTTTCTGTATATATATATTTTTTTCAGTACTCCTCAAACAAACTTTGTCCAGTCTTCAATAAAATTGGCAACAATGTGCTTCAGATCAAGCTCCACATAAATTATCACATGGATTTTTGAAAGCATTAGTTTGTCTCTCAGCAATGCTTTTAAAACTTTGTACTTGGACTCAGGAGCCCACAAGGAGGTAGCTCAAAAAACCTCAGCAATAGGACACAACAAGAAGAAAAATTACATGTTGCCAATGCAGAATTCCTGTGTTGGGTCTCTGCCAAAATTGACACAGATGTTCTTCAAACTAAACCTGACAAAATTAATTTGTTGCCTTTTTTATTTGCAAAAGTGTCCATCCAATAGAGCCAATTGAAATTGGCAGCAAACATGGCAAACAAGAAATCAAGTCATAGCTCAGCCAATCTTTAATCAACTAACATGAAACTTGCAGTGAGAGCTTACAACCACGCCCTTGACATAATGACAAGATGTTTCCATGGTAACTCTGGCATGCTGAGCTGCTTTGCCCCCACATGGCCGTTTGCAGCTATATTCTCTTTTTGGATTTGCTGTTGGACTTCAAAAATACTACATCTCCCCTTTTAGTTAAAATAGATAAAAGGAAGCTGAATGACAATGGTTTTTGGCATCTAATAGAATTGCTGTCTCATCAGCCTATTTTTATTCTTGTTATTCTCTCTTTCTCTTTCTCAGCATAAAGCATGGCTATGATTCTCTGGCCATTGCTCTTAAGGCCCAGATGGCCTATTAAATGAAATTGAAAATCTATTATAGTGATCTCCGAGGGCAGACATGGATTCTAAATAAGATGTTGGTTGGTGGAGCTTCACCAAAAATGCAAGAAGGGGCAGCATCGAATGAAGAATTTAACTTCAAATTGGTATATCCAGCAGTGAAATCAATGCTGAATACCTGAATGTAACATCAAATAGATTACTAAGATGGTTTCACAGTCCTTTTGTGTGAAGAAGTTTCTGGCCAAGAATTTTTCTTCTTTTCATGGACCTGTTTTTGGCTTGGTCTCCATTTGAAATTAAAAAGATTATAATGCTTTTTTTTTGTTTTGTTTTTCTCATAAGAAATTGAAAGAAGTATATAAGCGGGGGAAAAAAATAACGACAAAATTAATACACCGATAACAAAGAGACCGATATTTAATTCTTGATCATTTAGCTTTTGCCAAATTCACCCAATCCTGTGTCATAATATGATCAAATAATATAACTCAAATTAAGTCTTAATGGTGAGACTAGGTGTATAACCTCATCAACATTACCAATAGTAACCATGCAATGTTATTAGGCATGATAACCTGTGCACACAAATAATGTAGTGAAACTATAAAAAGAGCCCCATGTGACAAATCCAAACTGTACTGAACAATCTAAAAAATGGCCTCTTTTCATCATTGTCTGAGTATTTTGCACTTCCAGGGCTTTTATTTCTTACTGAGAAAAAAAATGAGGAAAAAATCTCTTCTTTTATCCCACTGAAGTGAAAACAGACTGTGTGTGTCTCCTCTGTTGACAGGTAAATCTGTGTCTTGTTGAAGATGAAAGGACTGTGGCCTTTTCAACAGAGATAGCAGAACCATTTCTCCATCTCTCCACCCTGTTCCCTCTGTTCTCCACAGCCATACTACCAGACACATAGTTTGGATGGGAGGGGTTCCCTGTGACTGAGCTGTAAAGAAAATAAAGTCTGACGTGGTACTATTCAGAGCATTTAGACTTATTTTTCCTGCTGCTTCTGGTCACAGACAATGGCTCGGCCTCATTCTGCACTGTGTCTGCAGCCGAGTGTAACCAGCTAGAGAAAGCCGCTGAATAGGTCCACATCAGCATCTCCAAGGAGACTGTTAAATGGTAGACAGTCATGTAAAGAGCAGTTAATTTAGCCTTTAGTAAAACTATATCCACATGGACTAAAGGTATAAAGACATTGAGAAAAGCTAGTGGTTCTAAAGGAAGGACTCTAGGACTATAGTGAAAAACAACCCCCTTTCCAGCTAGAAAAGTGACATTGCTGAATAATCAAGAAACTTTTACAATAGATTTTGTAGCTACAGCAACTTTATCCCTGATGCCGAGTGCTGCACTATTCTCAAGTTGCCAGTATTCTCCGTCTGATCTGCAGGCTGGATGGTCAGATAGCATCGGAGCCCACCCACCCTACCCTATAATCTTCCATTAACAGCAATCCGACAGCCACACTCGCTTCACACTGTGATTGGTCAGCTGTGTGGAGCTAAAAAAAAATAACATCATAACGTGAAATTCTCTGTCCAGCTGTGTTTTTATCATTCTTGATACAACTGTTAGTGTCACTGAAGGAGTGAGTGAAACACTATGAATACCTTGTAGATGAGACAGCACTGATATCATGTCTCTGTTTTCTCTATGATAGCTGGCTTTTCATTCTGCCTTCAAGTTTAACCATTTGGACCAACAATAAACTTGATTTCCCACATGGTCCAACAACACATCATACAAACCGGTTCTTATCGAGCACAACCTGACTTTTAATGAACATTAACATTTGAACAGTAAAACTTGAAAGTGGATCTGAGCAGTCCTACCCTTTAGAGGTTTGGGAAGGAAGTGGGCTGCTGGCTTGTTCTTCTTGACATGGTTCCCCTTCATGATTTCTCCTTCCTTGTTCAGACCGAGGTACCAGCCCCTGCCCGACTGCTGCTGCCGGTATATCATGGAGGAGTATGTCACATAATAGTTCTCGAACACTGACTCCTTGAATTTGCACTCTGGCGTAAAGTGTTCCTGTGGGGAAGATGAGAAGCAGATACAGTGTACAGTAGTCATTGGACAGTAATTCACAAGATCTCAAGAGTCTTTGACATCCTGTTATGAAGAGAAGCAGCTGAAATGCAATAGTTCATTACTTGAGGGTGCAACTTAATAACGGTACATTGCGCACACTCGGGCAGGGAGAGAGCGAAGGAGCTATCTCAAGGTTCAAGCCCCTGCTTTAAGATTTTTGTCTCTTGAGAATCCTCTAAAACTATTCATTCCATTTACTGTCGTGAATAATGTAGCACTTTATAGCATAGATAACAGTAATATGACAGATGCAAAGGAGCATTAATAAAACATACAGACAAGATGAGTATATATCTCATTTTGCTCTAAGATGTTAATTATGTATGGGCAGTTCATTATCTTTCACTGTATTGTCTGCTGTATTTATGATTTTTGTTGGATGTGGTCATTTCACTGGGTTTTATAGTACTGACATTTTATAAACTACAGAAATTACATATATATGCTTTCACAAATGAGTTATAATGTTTTTATGCAATGTGTACACTTGGTTAGTGCATACAAGGCATGTGTCCACCTACCTTTGTATGCTTTTGGGTTGCTTCTTTATCTCTTTAACTAATGAACTCGCTGTGGGAAGGCTCCTTAGAGACGTTATTTTGCTGTTCATTTTCCAGACTCCATACTGTGCAAAACTTCACTCCTCCTTTCTGTTTGGTTTAAAATCTGGTGTCTATATAGAATTTGACCATTAATGCTACACACACAGTGTGGCTGAGCTTTATTTCCCCCGAGGCAAGGTGTTATGTGTGTGTGTGTGGTTTAGGTGTATGATTGTGTACGTCTGTCAAATTTGGAGAACTGCCAGGGCAGTGAGTCTACAAAATACTCTAATTTGTTAGAAGACAATTCTCCCTGAGAGAAATCAAGGGACATCGCATGAACGAAAGGCTGCAAGACAACTGAAGCTCGTGAGCAGTGGGTTGGTTTTGCCATGCTTTTAAATTTTCTTCTTAATCTGCAAGTACAAATACATACAGTAACACAGAATATATTGGAATAACCAGTGGGTCTAACTCTCAATAAATATTGACAAAGTGAGCGTTCTTAGAAAGAGAAGGATGCCTTTCAGACTGAAGCGGGTCTAGTAAACACATCACTTTACTGTGTGTCAATGGTGAGAGTGATGACGCATCCTGAGGGCCAAAGACTCACTGTGAGATCATGACAAACAACATGCCATTAACAGACAGGGAGTCATTTATAACAGCCTCTCTGTTTTTTGTTTGTTTTTTTTCTTTTAACAGTTCCACAGCATCATTCTCCTTGTGCAGCGCTAACAGGACTTCAAAAGCCTGAATGAGGTTCATGTTCAATGATGATGTGCTTTGAAGCTTTTGTGTACAACACAGCTGAAACGTGCAGAAGCTATGTACTATAAAAGCAGTGAATGGTAATGGATTAGAAAATGTTCACTTGTTGTCAAATTGTCAAAAGAACTGTGTACTACTTTTGTATACTACTACTTTTATCACACCCAGACACAAAACCCAGACACAAATATCGTAATAGGTGACCATCCACTATACACTCAGTCTCAGTTCTCAGTTAAGATGCGACATCACAGGGGTATCAATCACTCCATTTAAAAGCTAAGTCCACCAGGAGGGCTGGAGAACCACCGGAGTAGTAGTAGTTCAATAGTAGGTCAGTTAAGTAAGATATTGGTCTCCCAAACACTTTTCATTTTGGCCAGAGAGTTTTTAACTGTAAAGACAAACAATGAAAGGACTAGTCAAGTAAAATGACTTGTCTCCTTCACTGATGTTTTTGCAGACAGGTAAAGGTTTCATTTCATAGTTAGATACATGTAAAAAACAAACAGACATCATCTAATTTGACTCAAACCACACATCTTGAGTCCTTGTGCTTGGTGTCTTGAAGGACAAGTTCACATTTTCTCAATTCAGTTAAAACAAGTTGAAAACCAATACTTGATATGATTGTTCTGTTTACTTGTTTGCATACTTTCATTTAACGAAATACTGTATAGGCTGCTACAATTGTTCCTTGTGTCCTTAAGCCCTTCCAGTCCATGTGATAAAGGACAAAATACACAGTCCTTACTTGGCTAAAGCTAATAAAAGGCAGCAACAGTAAGCCAAACTGAGTGGGTGTCTTCTTTAGTTACTTTCTTTCAGTACACATTCAACAATCAAGACAAATATTAAATCTTTAACCGTACTATGTCTAAAATGAGCTAAATTGTCAATATGCAATATATGTTCTGTCCAACACTGGTTTATTGTAATGTGTAATCAACATTTGAAGGTTCTATAAACAAGACAATAAACAGAAAAAAATCATTATCATTTACAGTAACAAACTGTTTACAGGAGCTTTAAGTCTCTAAGGATGTCATTCTAAGATCTATAGTCTTGATTATGTCGGTATTGGTATAGGACCTTTTTAAAAGGTTATGCAAATCCTTGATAGCAGTTTATGCAGCATCCTCTCCATACTGTTAATAGCTCGAGAGTTGTTCAAGCACAGTTAGATTAACCCTGTGAGTTCTTAAGTGGTAAGATACTGTTCTATAAGTATTAGACTGCTAATCTAGTATTTATACTTTGTATGTACACAAAGAATACAAATGTATTTCCATGATTCTAATGTGCTGTGGTTTACTACATTTGCTGCACATTCAACTGTGCTATAGGTGAAAGCTTTTGTCCAGACCTTGAAAGGTATCTTTTTTTCTCCCTGTCTCTCAACTTAAGTCAGATTCCTTTGCTTTGTCAATCCCCTAACACATAGTTAATTTCTTGACTGTTCACCTCCTTCAATACCTCAGTGTCCCTCTACCATCTTGCTGTCTGACTCTTGTTCAGCCTGATTAGCAGCAGCAATCTTGGAGAGGCTGGGCTGTGTCCATCGCAGTTATGCACGAGCAGCAATTGGAAGCTACACAACTGCTGCACAGTTGTCGAGCCAGCTCTCGAGCCAGGAGTTCTGTTCTACCTCTAATAATGAGCTTATGTGGATTTGGCTGGTTACACTCGCCCTGGAGAAGAATGAGAGTGTATTGATAAACAGACACGTACAGACAGATACAGGCACTTTTAGAGCCAAGATGGAGGAGAGGCTGCTGGCGGGTACTGCTGTATTGGAGTTGATCTGTGCAGAATAGACTCGCTTAGACTGACACAAGGAGGGGCCAGAATGGCAGGGGATCCCCTATTCTATTCTAACAGGCCTGTGATAGACAGAAACATTCAGATGCTTTTGAATGGGTTCCAGTAGCAACTTCTTGAGTCAATAGCATATCTTTTGTTCACTGAAACCAGTCTCCCAGTAAAAAAAAATCTCACATCACTTTAATCATGACTCCAGTGCCAGATGGAGCGAGGGGAAATCACTTTAGAAATAAAAAGCAGGACACAATCTGCATAGAAATAATATCGGCGTTGTCGTCCCCCACAACCCCACCCCCCATTTCTCTAAGGTGGGTTGGCTAAATGGACTTTTAATGATCCTATTACACTACATGGGCTTTTCCTTGAAATATGCAACTATGACACGTCCTTGTCCAAATGATGCATAGCTGGCAACCTCACTCACCGATGTCCAGACAAGCGTTTTTAGAAAGAAAAAGTAATAACCACAGCATCGTCTCAGCATACATACACTATAATGCTGTTAGGAGCTGAGCCCTTCTCATATAGAACTGATTAAGCTAAAGGAAAATGAGATGAAAGCCTGTGGTGGCTTCAGTGTAATACAGACTTGGAGATGCATGCATAACCCTGTTGTATGACTTTGTCAGCTCTTCCTATTTCTGTAGCTATGAGAAAAAAATGTAGTTGTGCTGCTTGGAGCACACATATACATTTTGCCAAATTTTATTGGAAAGGAGAGGGCAAATTCACAGTCCATCCTTATCTGTTCCTCTTTTCTAACACATTATTGTGTGGGTTGAGCAGTATTTTCATTTAACTTAATATACCTCCCTATCTTTGCTTGCTGTTCGACCTGCTTGGTAGATAGGAGCAAGGAAGTGAAGCAAAGAAGACTGAAAACTTTTGGGTCTTCTATTCATGTTCTGTACTAGCTTCATTTTGAAACCTAAACCTTGCACCAACATTGACAGTTACTTTTATCTCTGACTGCCTATTACTTACATATCAGTTATAAGATTTATTGGTATTTATATGCAGGGTGCCTAACATACATGTGTTTGCATGGCACAGGTCTTTTTTCATCATCATGCAGCGCCTGTGAATATAGAAATTTATTATAGATTCCACTGTACAGTCTTTCTCAACATAAAAACTATATTCAGAGCAACCTTCTTTCCCTGCTTCTCATCAACCCCGCATTCGTTTGAAAATTTCTGGCATGCAAATTTCATTTCAGCGATGCGTATGTTCAGTCAACATATAAACATGCTAGTACATTTGGATAAAAAAAACATCTTCACTGTCTGTGGCTCACCTCCAAATATGTCAGTTCTGAAACATAAATATTTTATACACTAATTCATTCACTCTTGTCTAAATGAAGTGAATTTTGTCTCTTGGGCAAAGACCAAAGAGGAGTAATATTTTTCTGTCAAGGGGGAAATCCCTGCTAAATTTAAAATCAAATAACTATAGGGAGTAGACATTTAAAGGCTGATGCAAGTGTTGAATGTAATGCACTGAAGGATGCTTGCCTGTCACCCGTAACACCCATTGGTGTAAAAAGCAAACAATTACACATTTCAACTGTGATAAGTGTAACTGTAATATGAATATTCCATTAACAGGACAGCCATGTCAAGAAAACACTATCAATTATGATGCACTCTCAAATAGCATTCTGTTGGCTTTTGGAGAGTAATTACAGCTGAATAATGTTTTCCTGATCCAATCAGCAGGAGGAGAAATACTAGCATAATGGATCTGATCTCTCTGTAAAGATATTGGCCGGATTTTTCACAAGACAAGCCAAATCAATGCCGCACACTGCCCCATGTGTATTCAGCTGCCATATCGAAACTTAAATGACACCAATTATGCCAATGGAATCAGGGCTGAGTGCTGCTCTATTTTCTTTGAAGCCACATCAATGATTGTGAGACTCACAAAAGCTAATGCTATGGCTGGGCAGTGAAAACAAATCTTGCTAAATCCGGCTTTTCAATTTCCCAGTCTTTTCAGTAGAGTGGAAGTGGATTAAAAAGCACCTTTTTCTTTAGCTAAAGATAAAGTACACTCGTGGTGTTCATTTGTTTGGGAATAAATTGGAGAGCTTTAAGCTAGTGGAAAAGACCCTCACAAATACCAAACACAAATAGACACACCCACACAGAGTACACATTCAAGCCAGGAGCGCTCACACACACACACACACACACACACACACACACACACACACACACACACAACACAAACTAGTTAATGACACAGCTCAATGGAGTGAAACCGTACAGCAGTGGTTATTTACCAGAAGCATTGTGCTTGCTAAATGGTTGAAAAAGTACGGCTGTCAGCCAACTACATATCTAACAGGAGTACACTAAAATACATAATGTACTAGCACAACAGTATACAGACTTATTTGATACCTTTCATTCTGTATTTTTACTGATCCTACAAACATACAATGCCATTTTATTGTTAAACACAATCTCTGCATACCTTATACAAGGTTTCAATGGCTCTCCTGACACATTATTATAAATAGAATTGATACCAAAACCAAGCCAAAAATGGGAGGAAAATACATAAAGTGACTTGATGGATATAATACATTTGTCTACCAGCCCTTTTTATTTTTACTTGATCATCATCATCATTCTTCTTTGGCACATTATCCAGATTACCTTTTATTTTATTATAGTCGTTGAGATGGCAATTCATGCATATCCAGAGTGCTTTTATAAACAGGTGAGGATGTGATAGGTTTGAAATCTTATGTAGAAACACTCTCTCACAGGATGCATGACCATTGCTGGTTTGTAAACCTCAATGCTAGACTGATAAATATTTCCACCCCAACAGCCCTGAACTCTCCATTTTACACACACTCACACAGAGCAGTCGAGACGAGACGAGACTGGAGCCTCAGTGACTCACACTAATTCAAATATGACCCACCAGGAAATTAATAACGCCACTTCAAAGGCACCTCGTGAGATATGTGGACACCACTTAGCTCAGGATCTAAAAATATACCCACAGATCTGAAAACATTAAGAAAGTGCAAATCAATATTTTTTTTCAGATTCAGTAGAAATATACTGCATTGCTACAAAGGTATACATATATATGTATGTATATTAAGGTGTTGGGTTGTTAACTGTAGGTTTCAGAGATTATTTTAGATGAGGTTGACAACACTTTTCTTGTCTGACTACCATACAAAATGCTTCTACAGTTCTGATGCCAAACCTGCTCAATAACCTCTGCAAAATTAAGAGCAAACAAAAAACAGAGGAGAGTAAAGTAAAATACATATTAATTGGCTCTTCCTCTCCCACACACTGATGCTGATGGATGAATTATTTTCACTGGTGCATTTTGCCTCACCCACACATGTGCACTCTTTTTCTCACTCCTCATTTCTCTCACTCTCCCTCTCTTTTTCTTGGTGTACGTTCTCTGCTCTCATACGCAGATCACACAGTTATGTCCAAACACAATCCGCATACACCAGATGCATTATGTGAGGCAGCTCAGTATGCTATAAAAGCCACTCAAATGAATGTCAACCAAGGAAATGCATAACATTAGTTTGAATCTAAACGTACATATACATTTACAATTTAGTATGCATTATAGTATCTGTGTCAAAAAACTAAATTGTCTTTGCGTGTAAATCATTTGAATTCTATTCATTATGTGACACGTTCACTCACGTTTCCATTCATGCATGTACTTGCAGACACATGTAGAATAATGGTAGACATCTAGATCCCAGCAGCAGCACCCCAACCCCACCCCCCACCCTGGATACGTCATCTGTTGTCTCTCCTCTGTTGATTGGGAATCTCCCTCCAATGCTGACCTGCTATTGGCTCTTTTAATGTGGGGCTTCAAGGCAGCACTTTACCATAGCAGCAATCTGAGCAAGACAGACACTATTAGGCAGCCAGCTACACATTCAATTCAATTCTCTCTCTAATTTAGCTGAAACAGAAAGCTCTGCAACCCATCCCCCATCAGCACTCCTCCAGTGTAACACACCTAGAAAATGTACTGTATTTCACAGGAGGTTTAAAACAGCATAGATGAGAGGGTGTATACAGCCAACAGTATTATTGTAGCTTCTATGCTCTTCACCATTTAACTGAAATAAAACACAGTAATACATCAGAAAAAAAAAAACAAACGGAATAAAAAGCTTATTCAGTGCTGGCTGGAAGAATTTGGTGCCGGTTCAAATACTCATTCTGCTCACCAATTCTAATGCTTTTTGAATCCTGGTCCTAATTATTTGAATCCAACATAATAAACCTTAATATTTTAAGTAAAATCCTTTGTCAGCATACACACATATTTCTGTCAATTTATTAAATAGCAATGGCATTACATCATATTGGACATATAGCATTTTTAGAAAAGACGGAACCTCAAAATAAAAGATCAATGCAAAATAAATACAAGTGATAAAATATAATGTACAAGAATGTAAGAATGCAAAAATGTTACAAGGGCTATTTAAACTGACACAGCGTGAGATGCCTTTCAATAGTGTCCCACAGGAATGAGTTAAAAAGTTTAGAGCCCATAACCTCAAGTGCATCGGCTCCTTCAGCTTTAAGCTTGGAGCAAGGAAAGGGAAACTCATATCAGTACCTTGGAGATCATCTAGTGATATAGTGTTTTAATAGCTTATGTGGGAATGAAGGTCTGACCAATCTAAACCACTTTATATGACACCAAATCTGTAAATATTTCTGTCTCATCTTGAGATACAATGGGCCTGTTTTGAGGTTGAAATAAAGATGTAAGATATAATTGGATGTCATCAGTATAGCAGTGACAAGACCTACCTACTTATAATTTCAAGGGGAAGCATATAAAACGCAAACAAAGTAGGATCCTAGATAGAACTTTGGGACACACCACAAGTCAAGATACCAAAATATCTATTTAAAAAAAAAAAAAAAAAGTCTCTCAGTTGAGGATACTATGATCAGCAATGTGAAAAGCTGCACTAAATATCCAATAGTACCACAGTAGGTTACTCTCCTGCACCACTGTGCATTAAGATGTCATTGAAGACTGAAGAGCTGTTTTAGCAAAGTGCAACAGACAGACAGGAACAAGGCTGAAATTTAACATGAATGTAATGCTCATCCAAAATCATTGTATGCTTCTTGGCAGATACGTTTCCTAAAACCCTAGCATTAAAAGGCAGGTTAGAAATAGGCCAGTACTTCTACTGCTGCCTCTCTCTCTGCTTGTAGAGCCTTTGTCAGCAGGATCCATCTTTATTAAATTAATCCTACAGCTTGCTGCATGTGCTTAATTACTGACAGCCAAGCTCATATCATTAAAATCACTCACTGGGAGCTGTGGACTGCTGGTGTGCCATATTAAATACAGTGCATGAATGTGTGTGGGAAGGGTTTTAAGGAGTATGTTTTATTTCAATTATTCCTGTATATTCCCCTCAGGCATGCAACCCACATGGGTATGTTGTCAAACAAAAGCTAGCACTCATAAAATGTAATTATAGACAGACCATACAACATTCACAATAGGCTACCGTGATTATGTTGTCAGTCTTTTGGTCTTACAAATACTACACTAAATGAGATCCTTATTTCTAAACAACTGTTTCACTAAAAAATAGAATTCATTCTTAATTGATGATTTGGTACATTTCTAGGAACAGTAGCTCACCGGGTTGTATTTGCTGAATGATAAAAAACAACAGAAAAAGAGGTTTCTTCAGGTTTGTGTAAACTGCAATTGTGTCTGTTTTCGAACTATCACATAAAACTCCCCAGCATTTTACTATTGATTTACAAATTCAAAACATAAAATTCAATCCTCGGTAGGTTAAAAAGACTTGCCACCTCCCAAATGTAACAAGAATCAGAGAATAAGCAAATATTATTAACATAATGCTATTGATCCCTTGCAGAAATTATTTTTCATTGCTCCAATAAGAAGTCAAAGCATCGCAGAAAATGTCTAGGTACTGAAAGTCACTGTGGAACCGGTTGACCTTAGGTGAAATATGAACACTGTTATTGTAATGAATCTGTGATTTGATATAGTGATTTTGTAGGTTACACTCAATGATTGCAGTCTTTTACTTTTATATTCTCGGTGTACATGCCAAACCTAACATTGTGACAGTTCTGCAAATATCTGTATAATTCTGCCCACCACTGTAGCTGTCTTTGCTGAAATCTAATGTTCCTAATTGTGTTTGTTATTTGGGGTTAGTTCTTTCAGCAGAATCATTACTACTTGTTTTGGATTGAGAGCCTCTTTGACCAAATCTAACCATATGGCCATTTACAGTTGCATGACTTAACTGAATTAACACTGAGAGCTAGCACATTAACCTTGTTTATCAGAGCATTGGTGTGTATGTGTGTAACACAGAGATTGAGAGAGAGAGGGGCCAAGGGGCCAGTTTTCCTTCCGTGTTCATCACATTACTGCCTAAGCATGTAATAGATCATTTGTCAGCAACAGTCGCAGAATGAAAAGCTACTACATCATTAGGTTTTCGTTGCTGTTTTGTTGCTTGTTTCTATCAATCACTATTGTGTCTGCCCACTGAGACCTTTACCATACAGAACAATCTTTACTAATTTGACTATGAGAATTGTCTGTCAACAGTGAAACGTGTGTGTCTGCACGCCCCCTGGGTGCACATCAAACCAGCCTGTCATTCCTCTCAGTGACGTCTGCCACACAATGCGATGGTAGCATTTGGGAAGAAGACGAACAGGAACATTGTTCAGCCTGCGACTGAATTATTCATAACCTTGCACATTTAATCAAAGATGAAGAGCCAGCTGTCATGATCGGATATGTCACTGCTCTGCCCGCTTACACAATCCTTGAACTTTTTATTGACACTGAATTATATCGAAAAGTGATGCTGGTCTTTCATTAGTCCCAGGATGATTTTGCGTCTGAGTGGGCACGGTGAGAATTAGTCACCCATTAACTAAATAATATGAATAGAAGCAAAAAAATCAGCTTAATTGTTTGCTATCCTTTGAATAATGCAGTCAACATAGTAGACCAAATATATATACACACACACACACACACACACACACACACACACACACAACTGCACTAGAAGGTCAGCTACCAGGATAGAGGCCAGGACTCATCCTACACACACACACACATGCACACAAACAGACATTACACTTACTGATGTGTACAGGTAGCCCTCACTGTTCATAGCTAGATAGAGTTTGGTCTGCACCCCCTGGATGGCCACCACTCGCAGCCCCACTGGAATAAGGTTGAACATGGCTGAAAGAGATGAAGAGCAGAAACAAAGTATTAACATATAAACACAGTACATTTTCACATCTTCATCTCCATTTAATATATATATGTAGATATACAATAAGTTTATTTTTTTAAGAAAAAGCCAAAGAATGAAATATATAGACATTAAGTACTACTATGATTACAATACACTTGAGTGTTGGGCTGAACAATTAATTGAAAAATGATCAAAATCACAATATGGTCAAGAGCAATATCCAAATTGCAGGAGCAGCCCTACTTTAGAGATATAGCATTTAAGATATACAGAGATTGTTCAGGGCAGTAGATATATGAACATGTATAATACATGAGCAAGCCCAACGTGTTGTGAAATCTTCCTGAATAACTACATGTATAGCATTCACCATTAACCACTATGTAATAGCTGTTGTTAGTGTTCCCCATCTGTCAGGATGGCAGAGTGTGTTGTCAAAACCAGACCAGAAATGGAGGTAAGATGTAAGCTCAGAGCCTTAGCTACTCTTCCAAGGTGTTTTTTAAAAAGCAAAAGACAGGAACAGCAGAAATTGTTGAAACGATGAGGACAATGTTGACAATGACAAAGATAACGTGTGTTCACAAACGTGAACCAAAATCCCAGGCTTTGTAAAATTAAGCCAAAGTGCAAGCATTGCAAACACAATATGGAAAAAAATCTTTGAAATGGAGAGGAATAAAATGTTAAAACAATTTGAATGATAACAAATTAAAAAAAACAAATCTGTGACAATGACAGTGGTCTACTCTCTTCATCATGTCATCTACCAGCAGTCATTATGGACCAGTTGTGATGCAGCGTTACACAAGATCAGGACGAAAAATCACACACATGTTAACGTGTCTGTGACCAGCTGAGCTGAGTATGAGTTGTGAAACTCAGAGAACCAGCAGCAACTCAACTGGTCAATGATGTACACCTCTACCTAATTAATGCAGGACTGCACTGTATATTGTGTGTGTGTGTGTGGCTGTTTCATAAGCTTCTGGCAGGGAACCCACAGGCGGAAGAGAGGAAAGCACATGAGCGTCCACCTGAAAGTCTGTAGTCGTGCTTCTGTTCCCAAAAAAGAAAACTTCTCGCCCATTGTTCTGACTATTGTTGGACATACTCCCAAACAATGTTGCCATCACCACTGCTGTCGATTTCTGTTTTATTCTTTTGATAGTACCAAATACAGTCAATAATGTCCACAGAAAAATCATAACATTCCTTAATGGTTAAGACAGTAGATTATCACATGCAGAAAGAGACTTTCAAATTTATATGAGAGGAGAAATTAGATAAATCAATAAAGCTGTGAGTCAGCGTGCCCTTACTATAGGTCCTCTTGTTGGCCACTCAGCAGATAACTCTGCAGACTCCTTTGAGCGAAGTGCTCTATAGAGGCTTTTTGATGGGCTATTTCATCTGCCCTTATGTCTTTAACACTGCAGACCAGCTTCTCTCTGGGCCTTCATTGTAAACAACAGCCAGACAAATGCATAATGTATTTACTTAATGGTGTAAACAGGCATTGGCAGCATATTCTTGGTTCAGTGAAAAGTCCCAGAACCACTTGCTCTGTGGTTCTCTGTCTTTCTTTTCCATCTGACTCACCCTCTCTATCTTTCTTTCACCTTTTTTTTGTCTTATTTAGTTTTTTTGTGAAAAGTCTCAGTATATATCAACAATAACAAGAAAAAAATGTCAAAATGGACAGACAAATTACCCATGAATCTATTTGCCATCTCTCTAGGAATGACAAGAGCATTGACTGGTTCCTGGTTCCTGAGCTGAAGATATTTCCAAAGCTGCTGTAACACACATACAGTGCTGTAGGCTTGTGTATATTATAATTAATCAATGGCAGAGTTTTCAATTTTTACCTTTTTTTTTTTTTTTAATTATGGTTATCATTACTTCATTTTTAATTTTTTCACATATTATGTAATAATAATAATTTAAAAAAAAAAGTTATATTCACAGATACAACACGGTTGAGTTACTTTCTTAACTAAATTAAACTCACCCAAAAATGCCACCACTTTTCCAACACATAGTTACTGACATTCATATAATAGTACAGCAATCAAATGCTGGTTGACTTCCCGGGGAAAGACACACTCCATCTTGAAGCTTTCAAAATGAGAGATTGCTGTATCTTTTCTGTGACTGTATCTCTGGTGACGCCTGCTTTGGCAGCAGTGAACAGAAGATGCTGCCAGTAAAATGTACATCCCAAACTGATAAGACCTACTATTTACAACCTCAATATCTACAGTATTTTTAGATGTACTGTACAGTGATATTGTGCATTCATTAAGCTGACAAACCAATGATAGATCTGCTTGTCCAAATTGTTTTTTTGACTCTGTTAACCAAAGACAATAAATAATAAAAGATAATATGAATTTTCATACAATTTTTTTTAAATTATGGGGTGCACCTGAGCTGTGCTGAGATGCTCTCTCCACCCAACTTAAACTAGTTAATGTACAATGTGTAAATGATTAATTTAACAAAAAACATTTCTAAGCAAATGATTTCAGCATGTCACACTGCAGAAATGGTGTTTTCATACCACCCTTGGACTCCATTTGCAGACTTATTCAAATATGAATTAAACTGATTTGGATCATTTTGTACAGTTCCTTCTTGTATGTAGCATAATGTTGGATTTGGTGATTTGACATGAAACATCTTTCTATGTGAGCAGGTCTAGTCTTTATAATTCACACTCACTGAGCTTTCTCCCTTCATACTCCCACCACGACGCACACATACACATCTGCAGTCCACTTCATTTCAGAAGGATTACCAGCCAGTGTACTGATGGAGATTTCAAGAGGGGAAACTCAATTACTTCCTGGCTCCTAGAAACACCTGAGCACACTGAAGAGGACAGCAGGGCTGCCACCCACTCACAGACCTTTCCTGGTGCAGAAAGGCACATGGAATAAGAAGGGTGAGGAGGCCTGAGGGACAGTTTTCACAATTGCTTACAGGCTGTCTCCATGTCTCAGTTCCACCCACTAACTAGTCTAGGAAGCTTGAGCAATACAGTACGACAATAAACCTGAAAGTTCTCACTAATAGCTACAGTCACATTTTAAACATTTATCCTGTTACTTATTCCGGCAATTAGAGTAGCCTGAATATGACAGCACGACAAAGTACAGGAGCTAGAAAGTAAGCTGTTGACAACATTACATGCCACTTCTGTGGTCTGATTGTTGTTAAACTACAGTGGCTCTTTGGCTGAGAAGAACTGGGTTACTTACAGAAAAAAATGCAAGGCTGAGATAGGTAAATAATGTTAGACTTTTGTGGCAATAGAAACATTGAATGCGATTTGGTCAAGTAGCCTGCTGATGAGACTTAGACAACAGAAAACTGGCTAATGTCTTAACCTCCAATATTGCTGAAAATAAATAATAAAAACTTGACATTTTAACAAATGAGTGCAAACTTCTGATTCTATTTATGAAGCCAGGACAAGGCTAAAAATTATACCACATGGTTTTGAACATGGAAACAGTACATCCTTTCAAGAAAAAGGCCTTGCAGTTCTGTCCTCTGTGTCCCTAGATACTCAATGGGTTTTCTCAGTTGTGATGTAATGCACGAAAATGGCTGACACGGTATAAAATGAGAGGGAATTCACAGGGATTTATGAGACTTAGATTTGTTATTTCTAACATTGTTTTCCTTCCTAATGAAAATGTCACAGAAATATCAAACTTCTCTGTGACCACGGCCAAACAGCCAAAGTGTCTCCTCAGCAACAGTAGCAAAGATCAAGTCCTTGTTTGTGTATGTGCACGCACGTGTTTGAGTAGGTCCTCTTCCACCATCACAAGACACCAGGAGCTCCAAGAGGACTGTGCTCTCCGTCACCATGGAGACAAGTGCACCCAGCGCCTAACAACGCTATTTTTGGAGCAGTGCAAAGAGCTTCACTCTTTCTCCTCTTCCTATTCAGCAGTACTCTTTAATTTTCTCTTCAAAAACTATTTTGGAGCCAATGCGGGCCAGTTGTTATGCAAGTCACAGAAAAGTGAGACCACACAGACATAATGGGTGGGGTGTCCACTTTGTGATATGATGTATAATATTGTGTGTGTGCATGGATACGATTTCATTTCTACTCCTGCACATGGTTTCCTGTTTGTAGTATTTGACTTTGCTATTGTTTAAATAAGGAAACAAAATCTACACAAATTATAAGTTGCTGTTCTGCTTAGACTGCACCCCACTTTCACAGAGCTGCTATTTCAGTGTACGATACACACACCATCTCTGCTGGAGACTAATTGAACACAGAGGTACTAATTCAAAGACTCCAAAAGTGTTTACATCCTCTTAGTGCTGGGATTAACATGGTAGGCATTAAATCAAAGCTGTGTGCCATGCAGATATTTATTTATTTGGAATGAGGACAAAGTTGATTTTACATAGGTCACTAATCATTGCACTCTAATCTTTAAAAGCATGCAGTGTTCCCTGCACTGTCTAATTATAAGGTGGTCCATTTCTGCTGTATTGTTACCAGACAAGTGGCTGTGCTGTTACTCTTCCATTGATCTCCTCTTTAATCTGTCTATTGGAAAACAAAGAGCTGGTGGGTGTAATGGCAATGATAGGGATGCATCAATACACAGTACTAGACAAAACTGGCTCTCAGCACAGAGGCAGTGTGTAAGAGAGTAAAAAGCTAATCATCTGTGCTCTGGTTGCTACAGAATGACTTTGATTAGATCAAATTAACCTGCTACTTACTACTCCAGCACTTACTTATGAACCACTGCTGTTTATCCACAGATACAAAAAATATTTTGAACAGTTTGAATGCTGATCATATCTCAAATCCAGCAATTCAGAAAGACAATTCACCGTATCTAATCAAACCCAAAAAAAGTAGTCAGAAGTACTGTGTACACTTTCTGTAGTATATGAAATTCAAACTAGCAAAGTGGCAGTAGCTGTATGAAATTAGTGTATATGTAAAATATTAGCGTGAAACCTACTGTAACCATTGTCTTCCTCCTTTGTTCCGTCAATGGTTCCATCTGCCTGCAGCTGCAGGTGGAAACCTTGTCGACTGTACAGCTTCGTCACAATCCCCTTCAGCTGGGGCTCTGAAAACAAGGGGGAAACAGAGACAGGAAGACACAAGAATGAAACCACATACTGTAGAAAAGCATTGCTGTATAATGTGATGTCATTTGCAGCCTTTGAACGGGACATTTTGAAGCTTTCCATTTACTGTTCACTGTCATTTAGGAAGTTCCAGGAGCCACAAAATCCAATTCAGTCAATGGGTAGGAAGGCTGAGTGGAGCCACAGAAGGATGAAAACCAACTAACTATTACGACAGCAAAGGAAAAACATGTAGGAAGTGAACTGAACTCTAAATCTGGCATTCTTGTGGAAAAGAATTAAGACATTTTAAATCGAATCCTTTGTTGGTATTAAGGTTTTAAGTAAGAATCTGGTAGCCATCATAAGAGCTGCAGTTGAGACACTTTCACATCAGCTTGAGGTCTTCGTCACCACTTTATGAAACAAGTTGACCGATGAGGGCTTACTGATGTCCTACACTCAAGACTCCCCCTTGCAATGGCCATTTCATTCTTATAGTCCAAAGGGTATATAAACAAAAAGGCAAGACACCTGATGAACAATTTCAATGACAAAACATGAATTGTTTTGTGGAAATGTAACATCAGACACCAAAGTTAAGTATTTGAATGGTACATGGTAAAGACAGTTTGATCAATATTGCTTAGACCACGGTTCATACAAACTGGCAAACTTTCTCCAAAATGGTGACTGAAAAGTCTGCCCCTGTGGCTTGACAGCAAAGAAATAAGATCACAGATGGACAACAGCAAATGCTGTCAAATTTAAAAATGGCTTTGGAGTAGTAGTGTAGCTCAGTGGTCTAAGATGGCTGCATGTCACTGTCTCTCTCGTTCTCCATGCTTTCCATCACTCTACCACACAGTACCTGCTCGATAAAGTTAGAATGACAGAAAAATGTTTCACAAAGCTGATTGGTTTCCACAAAACCATGATGTATTTGTCTAAAACATGTTTCAAAAATCTAAACAATAACAAAATATGTGTTATTTATTATATTCTACAATATGAGCAATTTATTTAAAAATGAGTTACATCGACATCGAGTTAAACAAGGACAGGAATATGGAGTAATGACGAGCAATGTTTTTTTTCAGTCAGATGGGCAAAAGCTAGAGTATTAAGTGTAGCAACATAAAATCGAGCATCAGTAAGTCCAAAAGACAATAGTTTTAAGTGGCAGAGCATTTACTTTTGAAGTGGCTGGGTAGCCTGTCTGTGTTACATCTGTGTAATGTCTGATAAGAGCTAAGTGCTCTCCATTCCCTGGTTACTGTCCCTAGTGGAGTGTCCTTTACTGTGGTTTACCGCACCTTTCATCTATCCTTTCATCTCATTTACCTTTCACTGCTGCCATTTCTAGCCTTACTAGGGTTACTTTTGTGATATAGAAGGTTTATTCCCTTCATACACTGAGAATATTGTTATTATTTTGTCTGTGTCTAGACAAAAGTAGACTATGGTCTGAATATATGCATCAGCTCTGTAGTTGGATTACTTTCACTCATAGACATTTAGAAATGTACATATGTCAGTATGCAGCATGAACACAGAATAGTGCGACCATGTGTATGATACAGTAGCATAAAATACACCAAAGTACACATACTGACAGTCCACACTGTATTTCTAAGGGATGCCAGTTCTTCGTGTTTGGTAAGGCACCATCTGTAAGTCACACACAGACAACGCCTTCTACTTGGCACTTACTGCTTCCTCCACAAGATAGACTGACTAAAGCTCGGAAGAAAAGAAAAGACTTAACATGAATCTTGCACCACTGTCAACAAATATTGAGAAAATGTTACAAACTGTACAAAGGACGAGCTTTGGGCCTGAGTAAGACTTGATCAGCTCAGATGTGCGGTTGTGGTCACTTCTGCACTAGATTTATAAGTCAGTGTATCCTTTAGGCTACAGAGACACACTTCTGTCACAACAATAAGAGTGTTTTAATAAGAGCAAGCCTGGAGCTCTGCTCACCTCTGGGGATACAGTAACTCTTCCACTTATAATACTGAAAGTTATCATCGTAGGTGTAGTTATGCTTTAAGTTTTCAAATCAATGTTCAGTTCAAAAAAATAATAATAATCATTTCAGTAACAAAAAACCTGCCAATATATACGGGGAAATATAACACTTTATATTGACTAGACATTAACCGTAGGTATTACATTGTGATGGTAGAGAAATGACCTAAGTGACAGTGATTTCCAAAATCAAAATACTTTTGTGTATCAAGGCCAGTGTAAACCAAATGAGTAGAGGTTGAAGGATGAGGCATCACTTTTCTCTTTGCCCCAGTTCAGTCTGAAATCTCAGAGATGACAGACTTCAGGACAGAGCCCACTCCTTCTCCCACCAACTTTGGCTGGGTCGTTTAATGTTTTGAATCAGAAACGGAGCAGTAGTTAGTGTCTGTTTTGTTTAGATGAGTTTTGCAATATAATGGCGACCTGCAATAGATGGAGATGAAATAGCTCAACAGACCTGGTCGCCTCCTTCGCCTCTTCTTCGAACCAAAGAGTTTGACCCGGGAGAAGACGTTCAGCCGACTGGGCTTTTCACAGCTTCCTTTGGTTTTGCTGGGGCTGCTAACGCAGCGGCAGGCATTAGACTTCTCCCGCTCCCTCGCCTGCCTTTTCTGCCTTATGAGGGAGCTGGCAATAGCTGCAGCCATGGCCAGTTTGGCAGCGCTCTGGAAAAAACTTCCGGGGAAGCGTGAAAATGATCACCCCCCTTTGAATCCAGAAAACTGGACTCTGAAGGGAAACGTCCGGGCGCAGTGGAAACAATCTGGAGCAACTGCAACGACCCGTTAAATAACAAAGAATTTACAATGTGGACTATGAAGAACAGGCAATAAAATAGTCCCAGTGTTGCAGTGAAGCCTGTTAGATAACGTCCAAATGAATCATGTTGCGTGAATTTGGGCGTTATTCAGGAATTATCCGTTGTATCTCCGAGAAAAAAGTGAAACTTAAAAAATAAAAACCCCACGTTCCACCATGACGCCGTGCAAAGACTTGGACCACAATACGATGCATGTTCCTCCAAATGTATCATTTTCTCAGCATCACAACAAATACGCACAGACCCGGTCCAGTACGCGCTTTAGCATCTCACTAAACTACATGGCTGCGCACATGGTGTTCGGCAGGCGGACAGTCGTGAATGAAGCCGAGTGCGCAGCCATAGGATGGAAACACCTGTTTGTGTCTGGGGTCCGCTGATCCCTCACTGAAGCTGCTGCTGTCAGAAAGACACTTGGAAAGGCAACGCGGAGGATGTGATCGAGTCACCGAGGAGATTCCATTTGTTTTTCTCTCTTTTTATTGAAACGAGGCAGCGCAAGGTAAAAGAGCAGGAGGCGCCTCATGCTGGATGCAGTGTCCGAGCCCCGCGCAGAGCTCAGACTCAGCTGAGCTGCTGAGAGCATCCCACCTCCACAACCTGGAGCAGGGCGGCGGGGAGGAGGGACTGGACCGGGATCCTTACTAGTGACACACAAACCCAGTCCACGTGCACAGTTAGAAAACCAATATCTCCATATTGGCCGTCATTTGGGATATTTCACATTAGTCTACATACCAGGGATAAGGGGCATAGGTGGCAAGGGGGCGGGGAAATGGCAAAGAGGAGGACGACGAGGAGGAGAGGGACAGAATAGGATGCAATTCAATATTTTCTTAGACATGACTGGACAAGAAAGTCATCGAGCATCAGCCGTCATGTTAATTCAAAAATGAATATAGTAGAATAAGCAGCGATGTCAGACCCTCAAGCTGGTAAATTATCATTAATATTAATTTGTATTTCAATGGAAAAAAAACCCCAATATGGACGCCCATGTCTTTACACCTAGGCTGTCTATCCTTATATAACTTTTGCAACATACTACCACTGATACATCGGGAATGTACAATACCAGCTGAAAAAAAAAAAAAAAAAATGTGGTCAGCGTCAAACTAAAGTTTCTCTCTGCCCCTGACTGCCTGCCTGCCTCATCCCTCCTGTGCCTTTCCTCAGTCCTGGACTGACCACAGTTAACAGCCTAACCGATGGTGCCATCTACAGTCCTCAACCAAAACTGTCGCGGACGTTTTATTCATTCCTCCTCATCGATATTAGTCCCCACTAACACACCTCAAGATTATGGATAGTTTCTTTTTCCCCGCACAGTTAAGTTTGAACTCTCCCGAAGGAAAGGGGCAGTTAATATAGTTTAAAAAAACAAAACAAAACAACAACTTCGCATATTAAAAAATGCCACTAAAATAAAAACTTCCTACCTCGTGTTGAATAAATATAAACTGCGGTAAAGCTGTAATTTAAATGAAGTTATAAGATGCTCAAGATGAACTACAGGCAGCTCCACTTCAGCACCACGGACAGCTCCAAGGCGGGACACTACTGTGGAGCCAACAATGTTAAAACTGATCAATAAAATAAAACACTGCTAAACACTATTAGTCCATCAGTGTTAGTAAGACTATAAAACCTTTACTAACGTGTGAAGCCTTGTCTCAGTCACTCTCAATTTGAAGTAAACTGTAATGTAAAGAGCAGCCTACCTGAAACTGATTTTCTCAGGGGGAAAGTCATGATTCTCTACAGAGAGAAGCCAAAGTAGCGAGTAGGATAGTTGCAGTCGTCGGCTGGTGAAGTGAAGACGAGTAGTCTACATTCAGCAAAGTTCAAACCATTGTCAGACAACTGTCAGAGGCGTAGTGGGAGACAAAAGCATCGAGGCGTGGCCATCAGCAGGAAGATCATTACAGGACATTAGCGACATGCCATTATGACTCTAAAATGCTCATTAAACATTCATTTAGAGGTCTTGTTGATCCGGCAAACAAGGGCGGGTGTGCTCACATGTATCTCTGCACTCGACGGGCCAGATTGAAGAAAAAGTGATCGAAAAGGCAGACTGAGATTGGAGGCTACTTCCTTCTTGGGGCAGAGAAGATTTTGAGCTCATGTTACAGAAACTGGTGTAAAATGATCCGATAATGCTTGGACTAAACCGGTTATGCAGGTCTGGTCACTTTGGACTGAAAAATATCGATATACAATCAACCGAGACAACAGTGTGCATTAGGCAAAGTGTTTTTACAAAGACAATTCTCTGTTCTGTGAAACTGTAGACGCATTTTTTTTTACAAATCGCCCCAGCCAACACTGAGATTGACCAAATATGACATGGGATTATTGATCAGTATTAAGGCATCAATTACTGTAAATAGAATACATGAAGTATGGTGTCTTGGTTTACTTGGGCAAATCTTTTTCATATAAGTTCAATTATATCAGACATAGAGGTGAATGTCGAGTGTCCTTATTCATACATGTACTGTATGTCATGGCAGTCTAAACAGTGAGCTCAGTGAGCCTTATAATAGGTGCTTCTGAAGGTCAGTGTACTCTGGTGCTCGCTGACTATGCGTGGCTTTGAACACTAGATGGAGCAAGTGGACTGGCTATCAAGAGCAGGTTTCACCCTAGAGGGAAATTGCACTAAAATCCCAAATCAAGTCATTGTTAAAGACAACTTAAGAGGAGTAGAGCGTCAAGTGATGATTGAACTGTAGGTGGTCTGTTCACATTAAATCTGCATCTGACTCTTTGAGCTCTACAAATATCTCTTGCATGTAACTTAGTTTAATTCAATGTGGAATGTGTAGTGAATCAGGAAATTTTGCAACATCCCAGTAAAAAAAAAACAAAAACACCATTATTTACTGTCTATATAGTATTTCAGTGTTTACAGTGTCTTTCTCCAATCAGTTGCACACATTGATGATATTTAAGAGTGTTTTTTTTTCTTCCCAAAGATTGTGTAATGATACTACTACTGATACTTACTCAACCAGCCATGCAGAGGAAAGTACTTCCCTGAACTTCTAAAAGGTTAATTGACTTTTGTGGTGGCATATTGTAACTGATGTCTAAATTTCAACATAGGAATATATTTGTTAGTGAGTAAATATCAATATATTGATATACAAAGGATATGGTTTAAATGACAGAAGGTATATTATACACATGAAAGCATTTGTTCTCCCTTTCACTGTGATTGATGTTCTCCTCAAATGGAGTTTAACCTTTAACCCCAAACAGTCTAAGAAAAGATGGTGGCCAAAGGTTGTCTCAAGGTTGAGCAAGGCTTTCTAGACTCTTCACTGATATCTTGAGAACAGTTGGCACCACAGGGACAATTTAAACTTACTATACTTACAAAGTCACAAAGGCTTTCCCTAAAACCAAGGGCAAGGCACAATTAAGTTGTAGTTGTAATACAGTATTTTATCAAGTTGAAAATGAGAAATGTTACTTATGAGAATAGGTCAAATAAAATCCACTTCAGTAGCGAGGTGAACTGACTTTGCATTCACATAAACTAACTTAAACTCAAATGTCTAAAGAAATACAGGGATAATCGAGGTGTCTTGTGTAACAAATATGCATCAAAATGACAGTAACCTTACATTTTAGGGTTACTTTTTAAGGACTGTTGTATTTTATTACTGTATATCAAATATGCCATATACTGCATGAACTCAGTTATAAACCTTTTTAATGCTGCGCCTTGTAAAATGTGAGCTTTCCTGCATCAGTGTCACTATACAGCAGGCATACTGTGTTCTCTGATATATGTTACTGCTGCACTCTGGAAAAGATGCATAATGAACCTCTGTACAATCCGATTCACACTGCAGCACACAGCACCCATGGCTGATACTAGTAGATATTGCTAATTCTACCATGAGCAAACACAGACAAATGGATCTCTAACAGACGTAGATCCCAGGTTTTTGCTACAGTTGCCGCACTACTGATAAACTGGGACCATCACTCAAGTCGACGGTGTGGCCCTTTAGGAGGATGGGTTTATCAGTAAAGGTTAGGAGGACAGATGGAGGTGATGAGAGTCAGGACACACTGTACAACAGCGACACTAATCAAACACCTATGATGATACTTAAGAAACTGCAAATGTGTACTGGCCTGATAATGTTCTCCCTGCTACTAGCACTATCTGCCAAACTGTGATGTTGAGGTAAAAATACACAATAACATACAATGGCAGAGGTGTAACTGGTGAGATAAGTAAAAGAGAGAGCTGTATTTTATAAAAAAAAATAAAACAAAAGATGTTAAACAATATAAAAAGTCTCTCTCGACCCACAAATACAAAAAAACTACATCTAGTTTAATCCACATGCAAAGAAATGTTCCTATCTCAGGTCAATGCGTACAGATACAGATACAGATACAAGTGACCTCTGTAACCAACACCTGTAGTAGACAATATAGATAAGAAAGTCAAGCATGAACTACACAATGACACACATGTATGCGCACACGCGAACAGACACTGTATGCTTCTAGCTATTTTCAGTTATTTTCTATCTACTGCATGTGTATATGTATGTGTATCTCTCTCTCTCTCTCGCTCTCTCTGTGTATGTGTGTGTGTATACTTTAGTTGCTTGGTGTGGCAATGCGCCATGGGTACATTAATTACTGTAGTGCCCCAGAATGCCAGTCTACTGTGGCCTCCCAGGGGCACCTTCACTGTACTGTAGACACACACACACACACACACACACACACAGTAGGAGAATGAGAAAATAATTGAAAATAGCTAAGAGCACACAGTACTGACAACATTCGTCATAATGCAGTCATAGTTTGTGTAATTTGTACAATAAACGACCTGTGTTTTGTAATGCACTAGAATACTTGCATTAACAGTCGCAGTTTAGATTGAAATTAACACTGTTGAAATATGTGTTTTAGAGCCAGAGATGTGAAAAAAGTCACCTGGAGAAACTACTGTAATAGAAAAGGCTCAGAGGTAACACTTATTCTTTCCTTATGTAACACACATGAAACACATGGCTACTAAAACTTTGTCTTTCAGAATTGTGGTTGCATATCATTCCCTGTGGGGAGTGCACTACACTGACTGCACACCTAGCGTGAGTAAAGCTACATGCCGTTTTCCAGCCCTTGACACCTCCTCCTGCAAATCTCTACAAAAAGTGCTGCTGACTGAACAATTCTTGGTAGGAAATGCCACAGAAAAGTCATAAAGTCTTGAATATTTCCATATGTCAGTGCTAATAATCTTTGCTTTTGTCAGAATCCTGACTGTTAACGTGAGGTATTAGTGTTACAAATCCCGTTGAGGTTAAGCACACACTGTTTGCTAGTCTGTTGCTAGCCACTGTGATGAGAGAGGAAAGACCTCCTGTTATAGTTCTATTCTTTTCATAAAAAAACAATCAGGGTTATGAAAATGTTGTCTAATGTTTCTACTGTGTTTCTGTAAAAAGAGCGCTAATGCTAATCGCTAATCATATCTCAGTTAGTAGTCTGACATTGGAATAAAGTAGTGCCAATTGCTAGTTGGTTAGTGAAACGACTCATTGCTGTGTCAAATATTAAAGGCGCATGTTATATTGTGATTTAAGGGAGTTAATAATTAATATTTAATTTTTTAATATTAAAATACCAAATGTTAAAAAGTAATTCATTTTATGTTGATTACAATATATTATGTTAAATATATCCCTAGTTATTGGTTAAAAGATGGAAAAAAGTTAATGAGGTCTCATGTCAGATGCAGTGAACAGAGTAATTTATCATTCTGCACTATTTGTATAGATTGGTTTTTATTACCAGATAATACCAGATTCTGTGATGGCAAACGTGGCCCATGAGACTGTGGATGGTTGTGGAAATGGTGTGGCAAACCTTAGGATCTGTCCATAGAAGACATCTGATCAACTGGATTCATTCACACAGACCCCAGATAAGAACATGTGCCCACTATTAACTCTACCCAGGTAGTATTATTAGTAATATTGGTCACAGTTGCTGAACAATAAACCTACATATCTTGACAATTTACAATGATTATTTTTAAAAGGGCTCTGATTTGTATGTTGTATTGTTGCTGCAGAACAACAAATCTGTCAGCTGTTTGTCATTCTAACTCTTCTTGTGAGTAATTAAAGACAAGCAACCCCCTTAACCTTGGTAGTTGTTAAACTACAGAGAAGCTACACTTACACACTTAATTGTTTAAAACATAGCACAAGTCAGCTCGCATATACACAACTGCACGGGGACACAACACAACATTACAAAGAACACACTGGTCCTCGCTGAGTCAGATGGGGCCCTTCATCTTGCTGTTCTTTCGGTCTCTGGCCACTAGAGAGCAGACCTTCAGAGAAAAAGGGAGACAGAGGCCAGTTTGCTGGCAAGGTTGAGGACTGTGTTGACCTGTGTATTATTAATTATATTCAAACAATTATAGCTATCTTTTTTTTTATTAATAACCTGGGGCTGTCTTGATAACACCCAGCATTTAATGATTTTTTTTAAATTCAGAAAGAAAAGTGGCCTCCAAGGGCAAACACTGAATAAATTGGGAGTTTAACCTTGTGCTTATGGTGTTTAATAGAGGGCAAAGTTGCATATGAGGGTTGTGCCACTGATCATATCGAGATATTTTTTTTATGTTCAGTTAAATCAACATCTTCACGTACCTTAAGAGACTGCAATAACAGGATTTTTACTCAAACCTTTTGGTACAGAGTGAGAGGATATAGTGATATATTATCACTGATCTCTGATAAGCTCAAAAGGGTTGCTGCTCAAACCATTCAGCCTTTTGGGAGCATACTGCTGGATGTCTGCTCTTTGTGTGTGAGCTAGTACAGTAAATCCACAACAGCAGCAGTTTGCAGCATGCTAGGCCGCCAGTGCCATAGTGATACCATGTGTTACCATGGAGACTGCACATACGTAAGAGGGTGTGTGCGAAAGATAAAGACAGAAAGAGAGAGAATGCGTTCTGAGAATGGGGGTTGGGTATTACAGAACAGGAAACCATCAGTCACTCAGTAGAGCCGGGGGGCTACAGTACAGACATGGCTGACTGACGGACCCATGGCAATGACTGTGTGACCAATCCCACCGCTTCTGAACCAGAGTGCTGTGTTTGGTGCATAAAGCAAGAAGTCAGTCGGCTGAAACTGGAGGACATGAGTCCCATTATTCCTCCCAGCGGGTAAAGCAGGATGATCTCTACCTTGGGGACAAACAAGCATGCAGGCTGAGTGCTCACAGCTACACCATGGGAGCTACCCATCACTGAGGAACAGTTATATCACAACTTTTTATATCCTGAGTCTATTTAAATATAGACATTAAGGGCCATCATCTTTACTGCATCTTAATTTGGTGTTTAAAGTGACAGACAGTTTTGTATTTTAAGTACTTGTCATTTACTGAAAGGGCATTTTTGCCTGTTTTAGTTGCAGTGAAAATAACATAAAACACATTTTTTTGAGCATAAATCCAGTATTACAAAGATTATATCTGAGCTGTGTGCCAGTCTGCTCCTCATTAAACCACCACCACTTCTATCTCTCACTTTAAAATGCTAAAACTAATTAGGAGCAGACAGAATGCCTGGCATTTATCATCTAACATCTAATACTTTGTATAACAACTGGCTTCAAAGTCTTTGTCTGCTGATCGCCATTGCCATATTTTGTCTCACATGGAGGGAGTAACTGCACAGCTTTTTGTCACCCACGCCAAACGAACATAATTCTATTTTATACATGAATAAAAGTTAAATATGGCACTGAAACAGAACTGAAGCCATTTCAGGAATGGGGAATCTGCCAGAGACTTTGTGTCTCTGATAATGACACAAATTGCTGAGGAGGTGCACTGCAGAAAAAAAAAAAAATTCATCCATTACATCTTCATCTGCAGTCAGGACCTTCACAACTTAATGCATTGTCAGAAAGTGAAAAAGTTGAATGTCATCATCAAGTTAACCTTTCAGTTCATGGTCATTCATGTGAGCCTCAATCTGTTGCACAATACACTGTGTGACGGAAACATCTATCATTGAGTACAAGTATAGCTTCACAACCAGTAACCACAAGGATTGTTGCTGTTGTCAATGTAACATCATAAGCCTGTGCATATAGTGAGAGTGCGCTGGTAGATCTTTCTGTTGAGGACTAAACTCAGCCATTTGTATTTGATTTTGGGAAAATTTGATCCTCTGTTCATAGATTCAAACGAGGGGGTCGTCAAGTTTAACTATATGCAGTTGTTGGGATGATGTGTTCATGTTGGTGTGCAGTGCACATTTTTCACCACACATAATGTTGCATGTTTTTCCCAAAGAATTGAACCTTAATTTCATCAGTCCATAGTAGTGTTGTGGAGAGTCAAGCTGCTCTTTGGCAAACATTAGTGCTGCAGCAGGTTCCTTTGTGATTTGCAGAGGTTCGACTCATGAACAGAAATATTAACCAGCTCCAATGATTCCTTTAAGCTTTTTGCTGTTACTGTTAGCTGAGGCTTGCTGTTATATTACTGCTTTTTCTGTGTTGTGCTTTTGGAGTCATATCAGCTGGGTGCCCACTTCCAGGGAAAGTAGTCACAGAATAAAAGTGTCCCCATTTAAAAACAGCTTGTCTGAAAAATATCTCATCTAATCTGACGTTGTAACCCCCTCAGCTTTGTGCAAATCAATTCTTGATCCCTCTGAGATCTCTTGTGGTTTAAATGCTTATTGAGAATAGCCAACTCAAAATGTTTAAGTGTTTTTTTATAAATCAGGTCACACCTCCAGTCTGGTCTCATTGATTGGACCCCTGTCACCAAGTGGCTTTTGTTGCTGTCACCAGTTGAAGGGTTCACATCCTTTTTCCAGCCTAAACTGTGAATGTTTGAATAAGGTTTTCAATGTGGAGAAGAACAATACAATAATTTGAGTGTTGTTAGTTAAAACATTGTTTGCTCATAATTGTATCTTGGATGAAGATCTGATGTGTTTTATATTTTAGGAAAAATTGAGGTATGTGTTTGTTTGTGTGTTTGTGTGTATGTGTGTGCACCGGGGACTGGGCTGTAATGACGCGGGGAAATCAGAAGCACCAAACTGTGTGTGAAATGGCCAGTGTTCAGATGGCATTCTGCTTGGAATGACTAATGCTGTAAAAGCGTTGTGCTCCCATTACCCTGGCTCATATAAGAGTATAAAACTACAAGCCACAGAGGCTCTGTTTCTCTTGTCCTCTACCACCCGAGTCTTACTCCTCAGCCTTAAACAAAGATGTTTGGCAAGACTTTACTGAAAAAGCTCTAGACCAGATAACTTGAAGACCTGAATAGCTGAATCTCTTTGATATGAAAAGATGACAATGTCTGACTTATTTGCCCCTTAGGATCTCTGAGCAAGACTATATAAAAGGAGTTTTATTCAATACTTTGTGTGACGCAGATGTATGTTTGTGAATGTGTGTGGATGTATCTGCCAACTGCATGAACTCTTGGGTTCTCTGGTGGATTGTGGTTGAATCATAACCTCTGTTGTTGTAAGCAGGAGGAAGGTGGCTACAAGCCCCTGTGACTAATTGCTGTGTAGGGAATCCAAGATGGTGTGAATACTTCAAACTGCGCTTAGTCTCACGGAAACCACAGTATAATGTTGATTTAATAGAAATTAATCAGTTAAGATTTTATGGATGGCAGCAGAGTTTTACAGACGGCTGAAGTTCAAACCCATTTCCAGGCTTCATGCAGTTTAATATAGAATATATTGTTTACAACCAGCCTGGTGCACATGATGCCTGTTTCTAGATTAGCTACAGCACATAGTCTTTAATGCCACATTACTGTTCCATCAGCCAGCTGAAGCAGAGTGTGTGGAAGATAAGATCTGATGTATGCACAAATCCACTTGTGTGTTTAGATAATTCTGCCAGCGCACATACATGCATACACATGTACACACAGTCAGCCAGCTCACCAGCTCTCTAAATGCCTGTTATCAGAAGAACATCCAGTATCTATCATTGCCAGCATCACAACAGGAGGTAGATGGAAGGGGAAATCAAGTGTGGGAGATGCTCCTTTGCCAAAATGGATGACTGAACAGTCACAGTCGCATGTGTGAATCAAAGATGGTGAGTCAATGGAAGCACTCTGGCAAAATCCATCATGGCGAGAAAGCTACTGAGAAACAGCATTTATGAGTTGAAAGGCCATAAATAACAAAATCACTTTTATTCTCTTTCAAGTTATCCCTCCTCCATTAAGCAGAACACACCCAGGAAATGGGCTCTCGTCACAGTGAAGAGGGACATCTGGTATCAAAGAGAAATCAAGGAAGTGTGCTCTAGCCAGAATATAGAAGCTCAGACTTTCTCAAAATTTGGATTAATAACTCCATGCTAATTATACCATGTCTAGCAGGAGCAGTCTTAGCCCCCGAATACAGTAAGTGATGTTGTCCTACATATCCCTTCCAGTTTGACACATCAAGGAAGGGAATGGAGTGAGATTAAAGGCATCATCTCAGACACCAGCTGGCTTAAACTGTCTTCTTACTGATGGAGACAAAAGAAGCTCTGACACTGGCACAAGAGCACAAGGTCATGCTTGCTTCTTTTTAAAAGTTTCTAACTTTGAACACATTGCAGTCTTAGGTGATAGATGCTTCCTAATAAGGGTGATGAAAGAGTTTACTGTTCTATTCTTGAAACTTGAACTAGAAGTGTCTAGAAAACATGGTCCTCACAGAAGTGAAAACACTCTCTGCTGCTCACTTGGTGGGAAGAAACGCTGACACCTGTCGAGGCGTTTTCCACTAAGCAACTGTTTTTGGCCGTTAACCAAGTTGCTGTCCTCAGAATAACCCCATTACACTCCTCGTCTGGCCTCAAGAATAACTGTGAATATTATCCGATGAGATCAAATGTGCAGTGAACTGGATGTGAACATTAATGAAGCTCATTTTAGTTCAGCCACACACTCTGGATTTCCCCTGCAGCTGATGCATTCATGTTCGAGGAAGTGGTTGGGGCTTTCGTTCCTCTGGTAGTGAAGCATGGCGCAGAGTCATGATGCCTGACTGCAGATCAGAGAGACAGGGAAGATGCATAGCGAAGAATGCGTCTTCAGCTGTTGTGTATACACTAAGTGATGAATGGTTGTATATGGATTTTAAACCAATGCAGCTACACTTGAGGTTTAATGATGGCGTATATTTACAAAAAGATCAGAATGGGTTTCCACATGCCAGCGTGATTGCATGGTTCAGATTGGCATGGATTATTTCAGTATACTTAAAAGCCCAATGTGTTAGGTGGAACAGATTGGCTAAGCTGGAAGTGACACGACAGGAGACATGACTCAACTGATGGGAGTGGGTGGGTAAATAGGTCATGTTCCCTACCCAGCACAGAGTATCCCACTTCTCACTTTCATTCCCTGTGCTTGTTAGTGTAGTCAACACACAGACAAATCAATGGAAACATAATGACAATGGATGGTAGTGGACCAGTGTTTGGAGCATAACAGGTGGGAGGAGCTGTGCAGAGCTCATACAGAACCCTACAGAGGTATCAAAAAGTAGGGCAAAAAACTGCAGTGTAGTGGTAATGGCTCTGTGGTTTGTAGCAGGCTTCTAACATGAAATACAATTCTATTACAGATTAGCATTGGACTTTTAAAATCATAATGAAGCCTTCCATCATAATACAATGTTATCTAATCCCTCTTCCTGCATTACATCACTCCCTAGAAATGAACACTAGCCACCAGCCAAATGCTAACAAGTAACCACAGTGCACAGTGAGGAATGATTTTAATGACTAGAAAAAATAACCACAGTAAAAAAATAAACTAAATTCATTGTTTATCTGTCCTGGCTGGTGAAATTCCAGCCCCACCCTCTTATTTTTAAAGGTTTCACGGATATTAACACACATTGAAATACTTAATAAATATAATAGAGTAAAAATCTAATCTGCTGGTGCTATTGTCAAGCTAAGACTACTCATTTGTTCTCATACCATCCTGCTAAATTGTACCTGTTTTTTTATACAAAAAAGTACCACAAAAGAAGAAAAATGTTGATAAAGGAAGAGATTTTGAAAAAAAAAAAAATTCACATGCGGTCATTTATGTAGATTGACTGAAATCAAAAGGAGGACAACATCTTGTATTTATTCTTCTCTTTGATTTTGTTTGGAAACAGTTAAATAGGAATAAACTGTATATATAATATTCATGCATTCCTTAATTCTGCTGCCTTAATGGACCCACCAAAAGGCATGAAGAGGGATTCAAAAGATCCAAAGGAGACAGATGTATGTATGTGGTGTTGTTGTGCAGTGGTTCGGAGGATTTCCAGGTAGTTGAACCTTTACCTCTGAAACAGATTTCCAGAATTTTGCTTATTCCTTTTAAGCACAAAATAGACATGACATTAATTTGAGATAATAGAAAAAAGATAATTTAATACTGAGAAATACAGAGAGGCTGAGGATGAGCTAACTGACTGAGGTTTCTTTTAATGACCAGGAATTTATTAATATCACAATGTCCTTCAATCTCTTCGGGCTCTGTCTTCTATCAGGTCCCAACCCCTGTGATGTGCAGTAAATCAGAGGTTAGGCTCTAACACGATTGAATGATTAAATTCAGTTCTCTGCTACCTATTGAAGGATCAGTGCAAACTACCACACCCCATATTATATTACTAAGTCTAAGTTCCCCTGCTGTGGTATTTTGAGTCTGAAGCCCAGTCAGTTTACTGAAGTAGCTGCCACAAGTGCACGCACTCATATTTAACAAGTCTTCCTTTGCACTGCTGCCACAGATTGGTACCACAGAGTGTAGGAAAAAAACCATCCCTGAATCTCTAGGCATGACCTATGATATGCGCCATTATCCAGGGTCAGTGTATGTGTGTGTGTTTGCAATTGAGGAGATAACATGAGGAGATTAAGACATATTAACCAATGCTTTGGCAGTCAGGAGTACAGATTAGAGATGGGAGGCTGCGTGACACTGGCCTGTTGTGATAATGTTTTACGTGTGATCATCGGTGCTGCTGAAGGACTGCCTCCCTGTCTGCCTGATTGCTTACCATTACATCATCATACCAAACATGCATCTGAGGCCTGTGACATCGTACACACACACAGAGCCAAGGGCTCTGTCAAGCCAGCATTCATCGTTGCAGAGGCACCTTTCTATCATAACACGCAAATAACATGAAGTTGCCTTTGTTGGTTCACACTTTAGTGCTTTGACCCATCATAACCTTTTCAACTCGTGATTTTTTCATCCTTTGGTCTTTTGCTTTTGACTTTCTTTCTGTGTGTGTGTGTAGTGTGGGAGGGTTAGGGAGGGAGAAAAAGAGAGCATGAGAAAGAGAGAGAGACAGAGGATGAAAAAAAAGAGAGACAGCTGTCAATGTACGCTGGTTGGGCCTGATGAGATGTGTGATGTCTAATTATCTCTCCAGCCAGTGGATTAGTGAGTTAACGCTAATGGCTGCCATAAGGCCCTTGGTCCCAAAGAATGAACACACATGCACACACACGCACACACCCACGCTCAAAGCTCAAAAAAATTCTGATTAGCCAGACAAGTGCAACCAGATAATTCTCCTAATACAATATGTATATGCTAGTAGCTGTATGATGTGGCCTTGAGGAAAAACAGACTCTGAGCATTGAAGCCAAGGGGAAGCTTTTTGGGAGGACATTTGGCAGATGGCTGTGTGCCGAGATTAAACAATGCATGGTTGGCTGAGCAGTGAAAAATATTTGGTAAATACGTTGGTGAATGTATTTGTTTCTGCAGTTCTGTGCATGTGCATTCATGTGCATTTGTATGTGATCGAGCTTCCTGCTGTGTCTCAGCAACACCTGACAGCTGAGGTTCGGCACAGCTACGCAGATGCAACACCTCTATGTTGTTGTTTATTCAGTCCAGTGCGCTGGCCTGTCCCGCTTGGTCGCTCTTAAGTGTGCTGTAAAATTAGATTTGAGTCTACAATAATGACTCACGGGCATCCTGTTCACGGCATACCGATGCAAGACACCCGACTGAGGGTGTGTGTCTGTGTGTTTGGTGAGAAAGATGGGGACGAGGCTGTACGACTCAGGAGTGCCACAGTCTACTGGAGCTTGTTGGAGGTAAAGGGCACGTCATACAGGCCAATTAAGATACTTGCAGGGTAATGTTCACCTTAGTGAACAGAAACACATGCGCGAGGGAGCTGATGAAGGGAAGAGGACAGGGGAAGCAAGAGGGAGCACTGTTTGACAGTTGAAGAATTACCATTTTATTAACAGCATGCATTATTTATGTTGAACCCATCTTTTGTCCTGGAGCGTGCATTTACAATGACCTTGAACGATCACACTGGGCCACTAATGACAGAGAGAATATGATATAATGTTTGAGAAGATTGCTCTATATTTAACTATAATCATGTTTTTCTATTTGATTCATATTTTCAGACACAGATTTCTCTCTACTGAATAATAACTTTGGGGTAAGTGTATGTCATGATACTTATGTAAATCATAAAAACATCAACATCAGCAGATCTGCTCATTTCACAATATATAATACGTGTATTGTCTCTGGACAAATCTTCAGAGGAGTAAGATTAAACAAACAGATCAGCAAGCAGATAGGCATGAAACATTAAAGTCTAATCGTATGGGCACAAAATCCTAATTGTAATACTTCATAGCGATTAAATATATAACTTGGATGCTTTAGCTGTTTCAATAGTTGCTGCTGTTGCAAAGAAGTGTTGCCATTAAATTGGCTGAGGCAACTGTGGAATACTCTGTGGACTCTGGACACTTTCCAGACGTTTAACCACTGTTGAGAAGAAATAAACAGTCTGTCTCTAGTGCAGCACAGAAAGATTCAACCAAGAATAGGAAAAAGGGGAAGAAGACTAAAACGTTCTCAAGCAGGATTTAACACAACTGGTGTTATAATACAGATCCCATTCTTGACTAAAGGTTCTTAAATTTAAACTAACCAACTTTTCTCCAACTTCTTGTAATATCTCTGTACAGTACATCCTGAGTATGTAGAGGACAGCACAACTTCACTGGTCCTTAATCTGGGTTTCGTCAGGCTTTCTAGAAGAGCCAAGCTGTCTCAGGGGCTGGCAGGCGACATGATGGGAGAAATTGGGTGTCTGTATGAATCCCAGCCAACATTAGCCCTGGCCGGCAGGCTGGCACATTCCTTGGTGACCCCCTGAGATGAAACATGCAAGGACTTTACATAATGCCGCCAGCACCCTAGAGGACCCTCCAACTGTCTGTATGTGTCAGAGCCAAACTCGCCTGTTGTACTCTTGGTCTCCGCCAATGTGATGCTTTGGCAGTTCTTGTATCCCTTGACAGAAATTAGGATGTCTTAAAACATTTAAGGTCTTCAGTATTCACAGTGCAATCTTAAATTTCCTTTGTCACAATATTTAGTGTCAGGTTGCTTTAATTGAGCATTTTTAAAAGTCACTATTTTCAGTAGTATTAAGTAAGTACACATAACATGACATGGTTTTTAGAAGGATCTTTTAAATTTGTTTATTAAAGAATTGAGTAGGAGTGATGATATGAGTGGGACAAAATGAACTTCATAATACTCTGCTGGACAAACTATGTAATGGTGGCACTAAATCTAAATGATCTCAATCACATCTTGCATATACTTTTTTTACATTTTGCAATTACGATGTTACTTACTTAACAGCTTTCATTATCTCGGTCCTAATAAACATTAACATGATGTAGAGGACCTGCTGACAGAAACGAGTGGAGTGAATACCAGAGAAGTGAACCAGGATCCAGGAGTTACAGACTTAAATAGAATTGGCCAGTCAGTATGCTGACAGGCAACCAAACTAACCTGGATATCAAAGCCTGTTAGATAAAAGCAGCTAATACAACTTTAAAACATCAGGTGACAACTCCCACAAAAGAGAAAAGGGAGCACTTGAAGCACTGAGTTTCTTTTTGTCTCACAATTAAGTACATACAGTACACATAACTTTTTAGGTCTCATGAGGAAACAGCAAAGGAAATAAGAGCACAGAACAAGAAAGTGGGAACAGTTGCTACCAGTGAATGTCTGTGTTGTGACTTGGGGAAAGGAACAGGCTGATGAATAACTAGCAGAAGCATGCTGCAGTGTTGGCAGAGGACCAAATACTTTACATAGTGTGCAGCCTATTGACTTTGACTGGGATCAAGTGGGGTTCTAGATATAGCATTGGACAGTATGGGTTAAATCTTCTATCATGGTGTGGAGTCTAATGCCATAAAACCAGAGATAATGAAGGTAAATCTCCCACTGCAACAACAGCAGGTCAAAACCAAACAAAAAGTAATCAAAGTAATTTTAAAGACTCCTTAATCATGTAGAATTTCAACATGAATGACCTTTAGGGGACGGTCTAATGGAAAAGAAAAGCTGACTATAAAATAGTGCTGGACAATTTACCTAAACTAAGTATCAAAACTGATATTTAGAACTTCTCGCCAACTTAATCTTGCACCTGTTGGTTAATTTAGTTAATAGTTTTCCCTTTCCTCTTAAGAAATACTTTCTTGTTCTCCATCACATTCTGTCGCCACATCCAACTAAGTCTGCGTTCACTCAAAGCCACTAAAAGAATGGATTTAGTATTTGTCAATTTCAGCATACAGTACAGACCGCGGTGTTTATAAAAGAATATAATAGCAGTAATTGTTTAATAATCGTAATTCAGGTATTCATCATAATTCATTGAGTCGCGTCACTGAACCCTAATATTCAAACATTTGGATCTTGACCAACCACTTATGCAGAGCACGTCAAGCTGTTACGTTACACTTAAAAAAACAAGACTCAGTATTTATTGACTTGTTTATGTATTGCATCTCTGACTGAACTCCCCATTAAGGGACACAAATTTGCATGTGTGCATCTCTATCCTGGCAGCTGTCAGGAGCCACTTTGCTAGCCTCCCATTAATGTGGTGCTGATTTAGCAGTTTGCCTCATTACCCCAATTAAATAGCTGAACGCTTGTTTACTCTTGAGAAAACTTACACACTGCTTGTGTCACAGTTACTACAACCTGACTACTCTTTTGATTGTTCCCCTTTAGCTCAGATTTAGAGCAGGGCTGTAGTTAAAGAGGAACCTTGCTCAATAAAACAATAATACAGCAAGTCCATTAGTGACATAAGCTGGGATTTTAATGTCAAGCTGGGTGAGGGTTTGTCATAGCTGAGTTGGGCAGCGGGAATAATGAGGACTCTCTGCGTCCAGAGTAAAGCTGGTAATGTGGACATGGTGAATAAATGCACATGCTGTATTTGGCTATATGGATATTCAAAACAACATAAGTGCTGCACTGTACTTGCATCTTTGTGTTCCCTGGTATATAATACACATGGATTCTTTCAGTCCATTAACTTAAGCAAATTTTGGAATTTAGTAATAGAAAATATAAAGATATTAGTTATTAATATATAAATACTGCAGTACTGTATAATACAGTGTCCAACAGATGCACACTGCTCATGCATGGATGATGCCTCGCACTGGTTGACTGCAGCTTCATTCTGCTTCCTTCCACTCACCTTCAGTCTCTGTTGCCATATTTATCAATGAACACCTAGTCTGCTTCTCTGACAAGCTACACGCTAATGATGGAAAAGTTGTGATGAGGAACATCGTTTGCTGCATGTAATGTATTAGTACCAGAAGCACGGTGCAATTTTGAGCCAGAGGTTCAGGTCAACCTTTCTCTTCAGACACATTGCACTGATGCAGTGCCTGTTCAAACTGTGCAAGGGTCTGTAAGGGTGTTGGACAACTTATGCTGCAGTGCGTGGTGAGTCGGTCTTGTTTGTGACTACTACTACTTTTCCGCTCCAATAGTGTCTGGGTGACAGTGTAGAAAGTGCCCTCACAACTGAGTTCTGCATTTCTTATTACCCTGGTGTGCGCGTGCTGTAAAACTCAGTTGTAGGGTAGTTTTGCTTTTTCCTTCATATCAAGTCACATGTAGAAAAGTGATGTTTGCATAAGCAGTTGTCAAAAAATGAAATGTTCAAGTTAAACTAGTAGTATGACATGCTGCACATACATGAGCAGTACACTACATCAATATAGTTGTATAAATCACTCAGTATTCATTCATAACAAACCAATCTACTATATTTGTCAATGAAATGGTCCCAATCATTTGCTTCTTTATTTCATTCTGTGTGGCTGTTGCCATGAGGAGAGGACCTGGGAGGTGGAGGCGAATAAAAGAAAAGTGCTAATTAAATAGACAATGATAAAATGTAATAGCCCTGGCAATTTTACTCTGCTTCACTTCCCCGCCAGTCTCCCGAGTAGTTTCTCGTTAATGTTGTCATGTACACCCACTCCTGCTGTTTGTTTATGCCTGTAGTTTAAGCCAGAGAGAAGCCAGAAATTAACTCTGGGTCATGGTTATGTTATGGTTTTTTATATATATATATATATATATATATATATATATATATAAAAATCTTTCATATGATGAAAATTGTACTTTTAAGCTTTTACAGATGGCCGGAGAGGTCAGGTAACCACAGTTGAACTTACAGTGCATATGACATTGAGGCTCTCCTGGCAGCCCACTCTTTTCAGGCACCTAATCGCATCATCGTACACATTATTTATTCATGCATAGTCTATTTATGCAGCATCTTAGACAAACAGAGTTATTGCTTTCATGCAGAAAGACAGACTGCAAAGGAAAAAAGATAATTAAACAAGCCATTTAATTGGAGCATGAGTGCATCCTGCATGTTTGTCTCTTGTCAACATTGCAGTAGTGTGCAGGACTCTGAGACGCTGCAAAGGCATACTCTGTTATATGGAGCGACGCTGGTCCCCTTAAATGTAATTGTGCCATGTCAACTTTGTGGTGAATCACTGCCATGCATTTTGCATTGGGTGTGGGAAATGGATGGTGCTGCTACCCATTCGTCTTGCACTTGTGCTTACATTTTCTTGGCTGAGTGGGCAGTACATGAGTTATTTTGTCAATAAGGCTAAAACAGATTGGATAGCGACCCGAATGTTGCACAACACAGGTGCTGGACCTCATTCTATCTGGAAGAGGGAAATCACATTGCTGACTTCATTACATTGCTTGATAGTGCATCTTAAAGCTCACAGTTCCTTAACGCCGTAATAGATAAAAATGATAGTGCGGGTTATTTCTCACGGGGTTATGTGAGGTACCAATACATAGTCAGTTTAATACCTGCAGTAGATTCAGTGCTGGCACAGAGGCTGTGCTGCTGTACATGGGGTCAGCAGAAGAAACGCGTTTTAGTCACTTGTGCCGACAGAAAAAAGCAAAAGTCAGATGAAGTGCATTTTGAACATTTTCACCACACATCTTTCATCAAACAGCCCTTTCCTTTGTATAGACAATTTCTCAACTGTTAAACTACCATATTCCTATGCACAAGTCGACACACTCAGACTTGTATTGCTCTATCAGATGAAACAGTAGCTGTGCAGTGTAGGTCTGTGCCAGTGCTCATGTCTACTTCTCTAAACTGGAAGTACACCAATCTGGATCTACTACAGGTAATACACTGATAATGAATACCTCACACAGCCCTATATAAAATATCCTGAACTGTCCCTTTTAATCTGTGGCAGATTATCTGAAATTGATTTAGCTTTTTAAATGGAGCTTCATATTGGCCTGGTTAGACTTTTTTGATGTTTGTGACGGATTCAAGTCATTTGGCATTTTAAAACTTGTGTAAACTCAGCCGTGAGACAAAATTTCTCTGTTGCAGTCAGGACAGCCTCAATCTAGTCAATATATCAAGTCAATATATTTCTAATTAACACTTCAAATACGGGGCTACATATGCACAGCAATGCCTACCTCCACAAGCACACAAACAGTCCAATACACATACTGCGCACACCTTATACTTCTGTGTTTACATCTCTACATGGATATCTGTCTGTCTGTGTATATATTGTGTATATACTGCGTACCCTGAAACCATAAACACAAAGACTTGCAGTCATTTGAATTATGGATGGGATATTTATACAGATCTGCCCCTCAGGCGCCATCTTTTGTTTCTGCAGTGGAGAAACAGACCAGAGCCAAAGAGAGAGATAAAAGCAGAGGAAACAGGAGAGGGTGAGTTGGGAATAGACAGGGAGAGGAATCGAGAGGTGGTGACACTGGCTGAACCAAAGGGAGGGAGATGGAGAAAAAACTGTCAGATTGACAGCAGGAACCACATACAGGCCTGAGGATGGAGGCAGAGAACACAGACAACGCTCTCTGTCTGTGTTCTTCTGCTCCCTACAGCTATACAGAGATAAACTGATATGATTTGAACTCACCCTCCAGGCTGCTACAGTTCAAGCCCATGTGCTGCTGATGTGTTATTCTGTGAGCATGTCTCTAGTGACGTGTGAAACCAATTTCTTGGTCTCTGTGTCAGCCTCCTCAGTGTAGTGTTGGGATATGTTTCAGAAGAAAAATACTCAGAGGAAGCGATACAGCAGATTAGTGATTCAGTCAAAGCCTTGTTAGCTCTTGACTGAATGTTTGCACCTTTTGGAGCATTTGTCAGTGTCAGTGAATCACCTGTAACACACATACCCCAGCAACTCAACCAAACACACATCAATCAGATCTTACAGTGGTTCATTTGAAGGTCTGGAAAAGTCTACCAAAGCTTGAAAATCAGCACCCTTGAAACAAAAGGCAGGAGACAGTATTAAAAACTCTTCCATTTCAATAACTGTCACATGAACATTAGTTTTAATTTATTTTAAATAAATTCAATTTTGTCATCTAATAATAGACAAGAGTCAAGTAAAATCTACTCCCGTTCACTCCTCCTGTATATGATTATCTCTGTGTGGTCATTCTGAGTCTCTTTGTGTTTGTGTTTTGTGTCTCTTTGACGGTGTTGTCTGTCTTTGTAGTTGAGGAATTTTAACTTTCACCTTTCCCCGTAGTCCTGTTTGGTAATCCATACATGGGTCCAAGTCACGTTAACTGATTAAATATTACAAGGAATTATTGTTATATACAGCTGGAAAGTACTGACGATGAAAATGAAATGATCCTTGGCCTTATTGTTTGCTTTCCATCATTATTTGACTGGCATGACAATAGAAAAAAGTACTGAATTACATTCTATGTGGTAATAAACATGTCTTTAAAACTAACTTTTAATCTGGCGAGTACTGCAGAAACCCTCACAGAATCACTGCCTTTTTGCTTTTACCTTCAGTATAATAGCTGCCATTAACTATCCAATGCAATCAGGCCATGTAGGGAATATAACCAACCACAGTTCCTGACTCTTATAGCGTCTATAATCCACGGAAAGCCATGAAAATCATTAAGTGCCACACAAAGCAGTGGGAATTTTGTTGCCATGGTAACAATATGACAAGACTGCTTAGACTTCTCAAAACATTCAACCTTCTTGATTTTCTTTTCAAAATAAATACCACTTTCTCAACAGAAGGTGAGCCATAGTGCAAATATATTAACACCTATCTAAACTAAGCACGTTGTGTTTGTTTATGTGTCACCTCTGAATTCTGGTAAAATGTTTGCAGACATCTCTGTATTGTGGGTTGTGTGTTACTGTGTGTCTGTGTACCCTGCTCCACACATGGTTCAACACAGTTTTCAATCTGCACCATGCATCAACATCAATGACGTCCTCACGAACAGCTTACGCAAGAGCTGTAGTCTCCCCTCCTTCCTTTGTAAATTCAGTCACGTCCAACTGGAGCTGCAGCCAAACTGAATAATACATCTGTACTTCTCTAGCCAGACCTCTGCTAGAGATTCTACTTCTTTATCTCTCTCTCGCTCTCTGTCTCTCGCAAGGATAAGTGCATGTGCTTTAGTCCTTCAGCGGTTACACAGGCAGCCTTCAACAGGGTAACTGATATCTAAAGTGCAGAAATACTGTACCAAACATGGCCCTCTTTTAGGTACAGCAGACGACAGAGCAATACATTGCACAAAACACATCAGTAGTGAGATAATTCATATCTTACCTATCAGGAAGTCTGCAAAGGAAAGCAATTTCTACAATCTTAGCGCTCTATTGAGGGATAGATGATAAATGAGGCATTCAAGGAGCCTGAGTGCCAGACAGTACAGGATATGGTAGCATGCTTGGAGCACAAAGGGATTTTTAATTTTTTTGACTTTACTGCGTGGCCTAACTGTAGAAAAGCTGATAGCGTAAACAGCGCGCAGGCATATTGTCATGCTGCAGCAAGCACTAAAGAAGGAAAAGGAAAAAGCGGTAGAGGAAAAGGTGAAAAAGGTTGTGGAAGGCGGACGGTAAAGTTTAGCAGGGGAGGAAGGAAGGAGGGAGGAAAGGAAGCACTGAGTGGGTAAGCTGTAGTCACCAAGACTATAGAGCCACAGGCAGAAGCACTGGAAGCACAGGGAACAAGAGGGGGGATTTGCTGACTTGCAGTTTGTAGCTGAATAGATCACTATTTAGCCATGAAAATAAAACTGTTCAATCTCACATAGGCTTCAGGTCAGAAAGATAAAAGAGTTTCACCTTTTTTGTTCTATGAGGGCAGTTGAAGTGGAAGCACATACAGAAATTGCCAAGTCATTGAACTCATTAGGGCAGCAGCTGCCTCCATCTATAACCCCTTTTCTTCTTGCACTTTGTTTTGGTCTGTGTATGCGCCTCAGGGTGGCAACGACCAAGTTAATGGGTTGGGGTAGGGAGGGGTGGGCAGGAGCTACAGATGCTATGCTCCTCACTTCAACATAAGGGGTGTGTAGTCAGACACATATACACGCACACACACACACACACTCAAACACACCACACTGGACAGGAGCAGAGACCCAGGGAGAGGTGCCCTCCTACAGGTTCTCTGCAAGCAAACATGCCCCAAGCATTCAGTCCTATACTATGCTCAAACACACACACACACACACACACACACACACACACACACACACACACACAGAGTCACTCACACATGGGCGCACGCATCCAAGCGTTCGTGCACAAACACACACATGCTAGTAAAGGGCAGAAACACACCAGATGCTCTCTAAAAAATGGGACAGGAATGAAAGAGAACTTAGTTTGGAGGGGCGGAGAACTATCAGTTCACACAGAATATGAGAGAGGGGAAAACGAGCATCAGCAAATCAAAACAAGGAGGGGGTGCAAACAAACCTTCGGGCTCTGCGCTCTCTTTGTGGACGGCTTGCTTCAGCGGGCAGCAGAAGATTTCGTGACACTTAGCACGAAAGGGGGACCCTTTACTCCTTATATCCGCGGAGTGGATGGAGTCCTGCCGTAACATAATGTACTCCTGGGTACCTGGGGCAGCGTCATCCTGGACTGCGATGGTGCCATAACAGAATGAACTGGGGTTAGAAAGCTCACCACACACAGAAACTAAAGAAAACAACAACAACAACAGCAAAAACACAAGGAAGAAACACAGGCAAATAAAAAGACATTAAACATTAGCAACAGCAATAGTTTTAAATAACATTACTGTAGCACATAGTGATAGAGAGAGTAGGGAGAGAGAGAAGAGAGGGGGACAGAAGAGAATAAGAAAGAAAATAGATGGGCTTAGATCAAAAACACCAAGCTCACAACATAATTCAAATTAAAGACAACCAAATAAAAAACAGTGGGGGCTCAGTTAAATATATCCTTGGTCGCTGAAAGGGAAAAGTGATAAAATAACACAAAGGAAAGATTAAAGGAAACAAGAACAGTTCGTTGTTCAAAATCAGTGTTATGGCAGGCGTTTAACAGGCACTGAACCAGGAGCTGCTGCATTTGAAATGAGGTGATTGTACGGTTGCTAGAGAAATAAGAGGTTGTGGGATTGCAAGGCAAGCGTGCAGTCTGCCACTGTATCTACCAAGTCAGCATCACTGAAACTGACTTCAGGTAGTGGGTGATTATGCCCCCAGCCCACCACCCTCATATCCATCCCATTTACAGTATGAGTTAGGCAAGCAGATGCAAAGGCATGCACAGGCCCCGGGGCCACACTGTGGTGGCCACATTAACCTTCATGATGTCATGCTGACTGTAAATTACATTTATGAGAGTTTATATAACACCACTCTACATATATGTCTATAGGAATTCTGTCCTAGGATCTTGTGAAAAGCCATGTATCTCTCTCTGTAATGTATTGGGCCTACTGCAGCTGTCCTCTTCTGGGCACAGTCCCTGCTTGGCTTCGATCATTGACCTATTTTCTCTGTGTTGATGGATTAGCTACAAGCGAATCAGCCCAAATAAATTGTATCTTCTTTTCCTAATGGATTTGAGTGCCATGCCTCTCTGACACATTTACTACTTAATGAAAATGACTATAGTGAAGGCTGTTAATCAGGAGCAACTATTGAACCACCTCAATGCTTAATCCCCCCTCCATTTGTAACATGTATGACAAGCATAATTATTTTCAATTTTCAGTTTACTTAATTCACCAGAAAAATGACATCATGAAAAGTGTTTTAAAAAAATTCACACATGTAACTCGCGACCCATTTTCCCTGATGCACAAAGTTGCTCTCAATGACCTGTGATCCACTATTTTCATGCTGTGAAAATATTAAAATCTTGTACTGTATGTAAACCTCAGGCAGCTTTATTCAGAAAGCTGAGACATGAATGGATTACAGTGCAGCCTCAGTTTCTGCTCCCAGTAAAAACACACCAAACTACTGAGTACGCAGACAGACTCCCACACAGACTCCTTCATGTGCTGTAGTTTCACACAGAGCACTTTCTTCACCGAAATAAGATCAAGAACCACAGACATGCAAAAGGGAGACGTTATGTCTCAAACACAAACAAAAACACAAAGGAAAAAAATAAGACCACATGTATTAGACGCACATGGGTCCATGTTTGGAATAGTCTTCAAAGGGACTTATGATAAAAAAAAGCTGTGTGGTGAATTAAAAATTACTTCACCCATTTAAGGCTGTATGTAAACCAAGCATAGTTTCATGAATGAATCCTCAGACTATTTAACTACACTGCTCTATTGACTACTCAGTAATTATCAGACCTGAGTGGGTGCAATGTTACTAGCAGCAAACTACAGAACATTTCTGTTTTGTATTCATAAACCTGACACACTCACCCTTAGTGGTGCCAACTAGGGAAAAAGAGCCAAAACCATTTACTGCTTATAATTGGCTTTAAATTTACTTTCATTCATAAATATGAACACAGACTGAATTTAATTTCAGTGAACTGTTCTCCATTCCTGTTATTGCATCTTTTTTTTATAGATGTTAACCTAATTCAGGGGTTTGAAGAGGCAGCAGTTTTTTTTTAATGCTTAAATGTTCACTAACCAATCTAGTGATTGTGTCCTTGCTCCATCAGGACAACACAATGTTCAGCTAAAAAAACTGACTTGAATGGTAGAGCTGATGTTGTGTACTGCATATGACTTCCAAAAACACACTTAGACAGATCCAAAAATGAATGCTCATATGCCAAAAAGAGCAGATCCACTATCCAGTAGACCAGCCATTGCCTGACACAAGCTTCCCTAGTGTTTTTACCCCTTAAAACACACACACACACACACAACAGGCAACAGATAATCAGGGTTCCACACACCCAGTGCAATTAATCACCACATGCCTTTTCTCCTGTGGGACTTATCAGTATCTCAGTGTCTTCTCCAGGCTGCTGAATAACCTGCTACACTAAACGTGTCCACACTGGCAGAAAGTCTGAAAACCCCACAGACACAATCCACCACAGACCCTTTCACAGCAACATTGACATTTTAATGGTGCTAATGGTGGCAGAGAGGAGGACCAAGTTTCCTTCCAGGAATATGACCCCATTCTCTGCTCCTGAGACACAGGGGTGCTACTACTGTATGTGAACCAGTAAATGTTAAGCTAAACTAAAATAATTATTGTTTATATTGTTATTATAATAAATAATAATTGTCCCCTTTCCTCATAGAGAAATGGAAAACAACATGAAGTTAAAAAATACTTCCCTGTCTAATTTCTTCTCTCCCTAATCAACCAAAGATTGAGCTTTGTTTCATCATCGAGACAGGCGTTAAGGTGGACTGAATCACATCCACTGCTGAGCTAGCAAAGGGTCGAACTTCACACTGCTCACTGACACAAACATCTATGCACTCTGCAGTTGCTTACTCTCACTCACTATCCTATGTTACGTTTTCTGACAGAGCTCAATTGCTTAGGTAGAAAATAAGTGTGTGGAAGGCAGGGAGTAGAGACTTTTGCAAACTTTAACAAATGTCTGATTCCAGTCGTGGTTTATTAATGAGCTCGCTAACTGCCGGCTCATCAGAGGTAATAAAAATGAATGACGGTGGGGCTAAGAGGACGAACAGGGGAGGGTTGGGCACCATCTTTTACAGCCTGTCTCCTTCATCCTTACCACAGCCTTGATGAAGTGCACATATTGCGATTGAAGGATACGTGATGGATGACACGGCAGGGCCCGGGACCTCACTCTCTATCAGACCAGCCACTCAGAGTGAGCTGTCAACCAGGTTCATGATAGTCTGTGATCTACAGGCACCAGTGTTGCCACACTGGACCTCCAGTGGGCTGCAATAGATGTCCTTGCCCCTCTAACAGGAATAAATCTTACAGGAGAAATGGGTACAAATAGAAGGAGGTGGGGAGGTGAGTTGCATCCTGCTTCAGTTAGTTGCTCATTTATTTAAGGCCCCTTATGAATGACAGGGCATACTCAGGTTTTATATCAACAGTATGAAAGATGTGCTATCCATGCGGGCAGTGTTTACTGCATGAAGCAAGTGCTTTGTAATGACTGTGCTTAGGAACCATAGGAATAGTATGCCCCTGAGCTTATCACTTCCTTTATGCAAGGACCCTGCTGGCCCCTCATGGTGTTAAAGAAGGTGTTAACATTTACAACCTTGATGCCGGGATGAAGTGGAACTAGCCTCCTGGTCACAAAAAGAGAGAGAAAATAAAAATTAAAAAAAAAAAAAAACACCATATGAGTGAGCTGTGGGAACAGCAACAGGGTAAACTTGTTTTCTCCTGTTGAGTTTGAGGTCAGCAAGTAACATGAGAGAGATGCACATCAAGCTAGCACTTAACATGATCCTATACTGTCTGTCTCTCCAGCCTAGCCGGGCAGTGCATCTCTGTCTGTCTGAGTTTTACTTACCCACCACTTTCAGCAGTTTATAAAATAGTATTTTATATTTAGACATTTCTAAAGGAGAATCTGGGTGAGCATGTTTAAATGAGCCGGATGCAGCTGATAAAAGGAATAATAAGGGTCCAAAAAAATAAACAACAACAAAAAAAAAAGAATTATTAAGACAACCAATAAAGAATTGGTCCTATAAGCAGAATCTATCATGGAATTGGTATCAATAAAATCTTACCTTAATTCTCATCAATATAATCTTATCAATTCCCGTTCCTAACTGTGCTGTGTGTATGTTCGTGTAGTGATGCAGCTGTAGGATGGATGAGCAGGCTCAATGTGACAAAGCATCATCAGTGACACCCGGCCTCACAAATGCCACCTGCGTCACGTTCAAATGGAGTTCAAGGACATATGTAATCAACTGAAGCACTGAGAAATAAGCTATGCTTCCGTTTACGAGGTACAATCTTCACAATTTACTCAAGTCATGGCTTACATCCATCAAGAAAGTGGAACACTTTCATCATGACTTGACAAATAGCATACTCACTAAATTAGAATCAGAATTAAGCACAGAAACAGGTCTGTAGCCTGAGGTTTGTGTTTCGAAAATAGCCTGGCCTCGATGTGGTTTTACAAGGAGCAGAATCTAGCACATTGTCTTCTGGGATGCCTTCGGTTCAGCGTGGCTCCATCTAGAGAAAGAATAGTTTTATTTTGGTTGTAAGTCACCTTGCAGGCAGCAGAGAAAGTGAGTCGAGTTGAACTTGAGGTTTTCTTTGAAACGCAGAATGAGCTTGCATTTTTATTAATGCTCTCACATCCCACTGAGCTCATTGTTTGTCTCGCTCTCCTTCTTTGTCTCTTTCTCCCTCTTGTTCTCTTGTACCTTTTCATTACAAATAGAGGACCTACAGTGACATGACTAATATTTTAGTTTTTTAATCAGCACGTTAATTATAAAAGTGTTGACAATTAAAATAAATATAAAATTGCAAAATAAAAATCAGCAACCTCAGTTACAGGCCTCAGTTACAGGCCTCCATGGGTACATCTTAGTCAAGGCTTTAATATACTTATGTTGTTATCTTTAATAATATATTAAAACATTTGTGAGAGTCTAATTTCATTTGGATAAAGACACCATGATGTATAAAAGAGTACAGAGAAACAACTTCCTCTAATGCAGACAATTACTCAAATGCAACACAATAATGTCATGGCTCCAGTCACGCTCCCTGCGCCAAAGTAATTCATTTAAACCAATATGCAGGAAGTAAAGAAGCTATGAATCAGCCTCAGATGGCAGTCAGCCATTTTATTATGGCTCCACGCTGCCGAAAGCCGTGGCCAGAGGGATTATGTTTTTTTGTTGTATGTACATCCCATTCTCATGAGTGGACATCTCGGTAAGTAGGGGATTTCTTGAAGGAATTTCTTCAAATTTTGGTACAAATGTTCACTTGGACTCAAATATGATCCAATTTGAAGGTCACGGTGACCTCATGTTCCTGTGAACATGATATATCAGGAACACCTGGAGGGAGTTTTGCACCATCTGTCGCAAATGTTCACTTGAACTCAAGGACGAACTGATTAGAATTTGCTGGTCAAAGGTCAAGATTACTGTGACGTCACAGGACCCCTTTTTGGCCATAACTTCATGCACTAATTATGACACAATTTAACACAAATGTCTAATAGGATAAAATGATGAAATGATGAAATTTTTTTTGACATGGTTCATCTTAATGTCCTGCAAATGCCTTTCTGGCCATTATTCAATGCTGTAGCTTCAGATTGTTTTCATGTTGGAATATTCTTTTACTGACAAGCTTCTTGAGACTGGAAGTCATCTTTTTGTTCAGTATTTGGGTTTACAAATTTGTGTTCTGCCCTCTCCCATCACAATCCAGTTTCTTACTCGCTCAGGCAATTCATTTACCATGGTCAGCCCGTTCATGCAATTACTTCCAAATGAAACTCATAGGTTTTGTTGCACTGGTAGCAGATAGACTCAACTTCTGTTGCACTTTTACTTACTTGTGATTGTACTTTGTTACATGTTTTTTTGTTTTTTTTTTTTAAAGATCAGATGTTCTATACTCAGTTTTGAAATAATACAGTTTTGTAAGATTGTACAATTTTGAATAATTGGAGACATGATGTCTGTGAAGGTTCTCAGTCAGTCATGTCTCATTGGAGAGATGATTGCAAAGAAAATATAGCTCAGTAAAGCTAAACCTATAGTGAGATTTGATGTTTTTTTCAGAGCCTGTGATACATTACACATACATACATACAAGGATGTGGAGGTGCCTTTTGAGGCACCTGCAGGCTCTATCATGAGGGGTAATTATGGGCATATAGCACATAGCCATACTGAGTAGAGTCACTTCTTCTCTGACAGACCCTCACATGTAGTGCAATATAAGACCCATCATCAGACAGAGTAAATGCATCTGTGTGTGTGTGTGCTTGCAGAGGAGGGGGTGAACAGGTAGGGAGAGGAAGAGTAATACTACTGCCTGCCAATACCACATGTCTGCAGTGATGAATGTGATGAAACTGTTGGTGAAGGCCCTTTGATAGACATATACAGCTCATATGAAAAGGTATTGATCCAGAATCAAAGAGTGGCCTTGCAGAGAGCCCATTTTGCCTCATTCTGACAGCTCCCTTATCCTCAGGGTTAGTAGTCTATGCACACACTGATGCCACTCCCACTTGATGAGTCAGAGATATATGTTATATGCCATCTGTTTATGAGCATGTTTGTGTGTAGTGATGGGTGGGGGCTGGGGTAGAAATGTAGAACTGAATTGGATTCAGCTTTTGGGAAGTTACGTTAGAGGGCCACTCTCAGTTGTGAAAATGTGAGCAGGGGTCAAAAACATTGCCTGGGCACATGACATAGTCCATTAAGCACTCAAACTGGTGTTATAATATCCACTGCCACATCTAAACACAATGGTCATTGAGCATCTTCAAAAGGCTAAATCCTCTAGAGCAACGATATGGTTTCTAACCTATTTGGCCTGTGAGCTGTTAAAATGCAGCAATATCTGCTTTCAACACCTTATCACAGATTGCATAGTCACAGAATAGCTTTAACTCTGTTAGAGACCTTAGGAGGTTAAACCTTCTAACAAACAAAGGTGAACAAAAAGTCAGAAAAGCTAATATAAATCAGTTATAGCAGAACGAAACACACTCTTTATTATTCCATCAACAATCGTACAACTAAACTACCTTGTTAATATTTCCTGCCCCCTCTTGATATTTATAATCAAATATACAAAACTGCACTTTTGACCTTGGCTCTTGCCAATTACATATGAAGAGTTTGAGGATCTCACATTGACAACCCCGTGTGAGCAATTTAAATGTAACGTAATCTCCTCCTAAGTTAAATCAACAGAATTGTTGAGAAAAAAAAACACAAATGATGCAGTTGTGTTATAAATGACAACTCCTTTGCTCTTTAAATCCATTTAAGGAGACTGACAACTGAACAAATTTCTAAAAACATTTGCTGCTTCACCTTTTCACCCTGCAAACTATTTTCGCACCCAGTATCTTTATTGCTAATGTGGGTTTAAATCCCTGGAATGCATCAGCTGGCTTGAAAATATGCCAAGTTGAGAGGAATCAATATGAAGAGACTATTTAGGTCCAAACTCGCTCTGTCTGTCTGTCATACATACACACAAACACTTCTGTTATTTTTTTTACTTCTTAAATATTACTTCAATATACTGCTTTGGATATTAATGGACATACAGCACAATAACAGACAATCGAGAAAAATAAAAACAATAAAATGTACAACTAAACTGTGGCATCTACTAGTCAAAGTCAATGTTTTTGGATTTTTTTGTCTTTTGAATCAAGACAAGATCCATGAAGGTGATTTACTGTATTTCTCACTATTCAAGTACGATAACCCATACAAAACAGCACGTACACACACACACACAAATGACCTAATAAAATATTGTCACACGCACAACCTCTATTCCTATCATGGATTCAAATGGTGGATATCGTGTCAACAGACAGGGATCAAACACACACTCCTGCTAAGACGGATTAATGCTAAGGATCCCTTTCACAGCAATTAACATCTGACAAGAGTGAATAGGATTGAAATCATATACTACTGCCTGCCGATCATTAGGCCTTTGAGATCTGAAAGACACAGTGGGAAGAGGTTCAAGTGTAATAGGATCAACAAAGTGACACCAAGTAGCTTATGATATATGTCAAATCCACTACAAAGTCACATGTTCTGTTCACGCTGGTTCTGTAGCTGCTGTCAAATGTAAAACGTCACACAATAAGGTTGCAATGATGGAAGGACGTGTTGCTTATTCGTCTCCTCGTGGTTTGACACCTGCTGATAGTGTGTTTTATGTGCAGTTCAACTGCAGTCGAGGATTTCAACAGGAAACATCTGTCTCCTTTTAAGCATAAGACAATCAGCACAGTGTTGACTACATCCTCCACAAAATTATCATCCACCAGTGAACTGGTGGTGCACAGTGCAAAATAGATAACCTACCCACATGTCTGTACAGTAGACATAATGTGCTTATGTATTACCTAATACATTACACACATGTGTTACACATTATGTTTTTATCATGAAGAGTCAAAAATGAATTAGAAATGGCTGTTAATGCTGTTACTGACATTGTTTCTCATTTCATATTGTCCAAACTTCAACTCAGACCGTTTTTTTCAAGCTTATAAGACAGAAAGAACAATACTGGCTTCCATTTTCTTGAAGGTGAAATTATAGTCGGTAGCAGATGAGTGACAGTGTATATAGCTCCAAGCAGCACAATATGAAGTTGTATGGACTTTAATTACATTCTCAGCTAACATATAAAGAGTGAAACATATGAATTGCTTTTGTATTGATACAATGATTTATTATTATTAATTATTTTTAATTTTTTTTTGGAAAGGGGCACTTTTCACATTTATCAAATAAAGAAGAAAAATTTTAACAAAAATGAAAGTGAAGCTTCTTCCCCTTACAAACTATCTTTGACAAGTGTGACAACAGCAGAAAGACAACACAGACTAACAAAAGCCAAGTTTTGATTCAGGCCTGACAACAAATTACTGACAGAATTAATGATAATTATTGAGCTTATTGAGCTGATCTGACGTACCGATGACATTTGCCATTTTAACCAGCGAAAGCGATGCCTGGCACCGGCTAAGATGAGTAGCTCCAGCTGAGCCTTAACCATCTTTTCAGTCTTGTTTCATCTCTCATCACCCTCTTATCTCTCTTTTCTCCCTATTGTCAGGCTCATAGATCACAGATGTTTGACTGGATCAACAATAATAATTTCATATGTGGTAGGAACTGGATACTGTATTAGACTATAAAGGTGTAGGCCCATTGTATCAGCTGGCTTGTCTTTATATTTTTTTCTTTATATTGACCACCTGGCATACAAATGAAGAACAGTACATTATGTGACTTTAACAGGAAAGAAGAAAGAGGAAAAAATGTACCTTTATATTTTCCATAAAAACTGCACTGCAATACTGTATAAACCACAAAAGTTTTCAAAAGTTAATCACAAATGTGTCCTTCACTGACAGGAGGGGGCATAAATGCTCAAGACCCACACAAAGAAAAACGAGCCAGTTTCACTGCCATCCATCGCCACAAGTTAATGTGGGGTCGTCAGGCTCAGGCCCAGCGCTCTGTCACGCCTCAGCTCTACAAGACACTGAAAACTTGAATGATCTTCACTATTTTCAAAAAGTCTATCTACGTCTACATCTTCTACTTCCACATTTCAGTCTAATTTGACAAAACGCACCTGAAACCAAATTGAGGTAAAGAACAAAGGACAGAGTTATTCCAGATTCCAAATTCAGTCCAAAGTTTTCAGTGGTTATGCCATTGGTTGCAAGCACCATATGATCATATCACCACTAAGCCTTCGCAAGTTGTGACAAGCCTCTTTATTAATTATTTTACCGAAGAAAAAAGTCCTTAATCCAAGCCTCTCTGCCAAGAACACGATCCTTGGCAGAGCAGATATGGAGGGCAGCATCTTCCTCTGCCCTCTGCCAACCAGATCGGATCCCAGATGGGCATCAAAACCACACAGTCTTGCATTTTTTTAATGCATATTTACAGTCTTTCCTGTTCATTAGAGGAGGAGAGGTAGCAGAGGGAGAGAGGGTGGAGAAGGAAAGAGGAGGAGTGAAGGCATGTGTACAGTTTTAAAGAACAGGAGTAATAGGTGGAGCAGAGAAAAGGAGGGTGACCTTAGAACGCCTTTGGTGTGAGTCTCAGCACTGCAGAGATTTTACTCAATTTTTGCGGCAAGCACTGCAGTCTTTAAAACAATATTTTAAGGAAAAAGTAAAATTACTTCTTTCTATTATTTTAAGTTGTGGGCAAAAGAAACAGCCCTGTTGCCACTTGTAAGTTCCCATGATATTAAGATACATGCTCTTTTTAAACTGATTGTGATTAGAATAATAATGTAAGCGTGCTTTATTATTTGTGTGTATATATATATATATATATATATATATATATATATATATATATATGTGTGTGTGTGTGC